>CM046882.1:368320366-368731958 GCA_025667525.1 Glebionis coronaria | reverse complement strand
GTATATCAAAGTCCAAAATAAAGATTGGAGAAAAATGAAGAAGTCGGGGTCCAAGTATGAATCTCTCAAAACTTCAAGTGAAGAAATTCCTATATGAAGAGAAGACATTTATTTCATGAACGTCTCTCAAGATTTGAAGTATGAAGTCGCTGCCAAATATCGGTCCGAGAAAGGTCTCAAATCGCGAAGCGAGTTATGCCAAGATATGAACTTTATGAGGTCCCGAGAAGCAGTTTTAAAAGATTTGGTCCTTTAGCTAACTATTGATTAAATCGTTCACTTTATTTTCAGACTAAATAACTATCGAAATAAGTCAAACAATGCATCCTCGTGATCATTCAAGACAACAATAAAATATAAGAGATACACCTAGGAATAAGGGATTTTAAGTGAGTAATTGGTCCACATGAGTTCGTGATAGTCTACTAACTTATAATAACAATGATCTCGTTTTTAAGCTTGGTTTGGAGAAAGTGAAAACTTGAGGATGATGATTATTCATGACATTTCCAAAACCCAAGGTATGCTTTTGATTTCTTTATTTTGTATGTTTTTAATTTTCTATTTCTTTAGAAAAGGCCAAAGTGGATTGATTATGATGAAAAGTGTAATCTTGTTTTGTAACTAATGCATTGCATGAGGACATTGCAATGGTCAAGTGTAGGGGATTTGATAGGTGTGTAAACAACCATCTTTTCTACCACTTAAGTACAATAATAACCGAGCCAAAACGTGTATTTTATGTCTTTTATGTCGGAATTATGCGTGGTTTGTGTTTTTGTTGTGATTTAGGACGAAAATGTGAAAAGTGGAGAAAACACGGACATTCACGGGCATTTACGGACTTTTATTGAAGAAAAGGATGAAAGACGAAGTCAAGAAGTCAAAAGTGCAAATAGAACGGAAGTCCACGACCAATTCTGAAGATTTATCGAGGAAAAAGTCAAAAGACGGAAGTTTGTCAAAAGCCGAAGAATTCAAGTCTATTCTATTGAAGAATTTAAAGACGAGTTCGAAGAAATCCCGAAGCCAAAAGTCCCTTAAGTCCAAGTTTAAAGAAGATTAGAAGAAAAGGACTAATGACGCAATTAATGAAGATTAATAAAAGGAGGGACTTAAGCTTGTAATTAAGAAGAAATGAAAGAGGGGAGGAAACTTCCTTAATCCTCCCCTATAAATAGTCATTAGGATAGTCATTTCTTTCTTGTTGGCTAAGTGTGACAATTAGCTCTTCCACCATTTACTTATCTTGTCATTTAATTTCTTGTCAAATTTAAATACCTTGTCTTGCACCTTAAATTCATTTAATTTCAAGTAAGTTTTCATTTAATTATTGTTAATCTTTACTTTATCTTGTCTGTTGGAAATACGTTTTACGCATGTAGAAAGTCTCGGTCACTCCAACCATGTAGTTATAGGCTCGTAGTTAAGTTAAGTGTTATTTATTACATAGCCCGACCCATGAGCATGTTCATGGGCCGGAAGCCCAAGTCCTTTAAGGACTTGGGGTATTTAAACCTCTTTCCACCATGGAAAGAGGTGTTGGTTGTTTATTTCTCACTTTTACATAATACAAGTTTCTTTCACTTCTCTCTCTAACTTTCTCTCTCTAGAAAAACATCAACCCCCTTGTTTCACAAGATTATCATTGTTCTACAATTGGTATCAAGAGCATGGGATGAAATAAAGGTTGGTTTTGGTGTTGTTCATGTTTACTTTGGTGTATTTATGTGTTTTTGATTGATCTTTACCCAAGTTTCAATTTTTTTCGTGTTTTTGACTCTCCAAGTGCTCCATATATCTTCTACATACCTTTAGTAGTGTTTTGGGTGTTTTGGTTTGGTTCAAATCACGTTTTTCTTGTCGAAAATCTCATTTTTTAGCCTAAAAAATTCGTACCAGTACCGTTATTCCGATCAGCACAATCGGAAAAGGGTTTAAGGATTCCAATCAGTATTCCGATTGGCAAGGATTCAGATTGGCTAGTATTCCGACGGGTTTCAGATTGGTACTCTTCCACATTCAGATTGGTTTGCATTCCGACGGGTTTCAGATTGGTTTGTATTCCGACAGGTTTTCAGATTGACTAGTATTCCGACGGGTTTCAGATTGGTTTGTATTCCGACAGGTTTTCAGATTGACTAGTATTCCGACGGGTTTCAGATTGGTAAGTATTCCGATCAGATATTCTTCAACATTCCGATTTGCTAGCATTCCGACGGTTTTCAGATTGGTAAGTATTCCGACCGGTTTTCAGATTGGTGAATATTCCGACCAAGTATTCCTTAACATTCCGATTGGTTACTTTTAGCATTTCGACGGATTAATTTTGAGACTTACGACACTTTGAGATTTTCACATTGAAACTAAGAAGTTTGGGTACTGAGATAGTATTTTCAACTTAGAGGATTTCGTTTCAAGTTTATAATCAATCACAAAAACACGCAACATCTTTATTTCAACAACATTAAAACACTTAACCTTATTTCATTGTTCGATCATCTTTGATAATCTTTTTTCAAGGGATCACAACATGAATTCACATTCATTTATGCCAACTATGACTTCACTCACCGATATATCGATCATTTCGGGTACCGATACTCGCCCGCCTTTGCTCATCAAGGATTTATTTGAATCATGGCAAAGTCGCATGAGAACGTACATCATGGGCAAACAAAGTGGTCGACTTATGCTAGAATCAATTGACAAAGGTCCATTAGATTGGGGAGAGGTTACAATCAACAATGTGACAAGGCCAAGGCAGTATCATGAGTTAACCGATGCCAACAAACTCATTGCAGATGCCGATGAAAGGGCTGTGCAAACAATTCTTCAAGCTCTTCCACCTGATATCTTCAGAATGGTGAGTGAACATAAAGTGGCTAAGAATCTTTGGGATCGACTTGCGGTTTTGCTACAAGGGACATCTCTCACTAAGCAAGAACGAGAATGTCAATTATATGATTTGTTTGATAGATTCCAATACATTCCAGGGGAGACTCTTCACGATTTTTACTGGCGTTTTACTACTCTGATGAATGACATGAATGTCTATAATCTAAGGATTGAACAATTTCAGTTAAACACCAAGTTTTTGAACACACTACCCCCTGAATGGAGTCAATATGTGACGGATGTCAAAATGATTCGTGATCTACACAAGTCCAATTTAGATCAACTATATGCTTTCTTACAACAACATGAGAAGCATGTGATCCAAAACCGAATCTCTCAAGGACCTTATCATGAACCAATGGCATTATTGGCAAATCATCCTACATTATCATATCACAACTCTCAGCTTGCTGTAGGACACAAATCTTCATACCAACCTGTGTATCAAACACCAAGCTTTCCACAGTACTCGATTCTGCCACCGCCACCAACATCTTATCACCAACAAGCAACATCATCATCACAAGGAGCTTCACATCAGTATTCACCGTATCAACATCCCACCAACCCTGTTAGTACCTATCCACAACTCGAGGCTCCTCAACATCATTACTCACATCAAGAAAGTGTTCCAACCAATCAGTTTGTTGCTCAACCAGCATCAGCATTATACTGTGAAGATGACATCCCTGTCCCTGAATTTAAACAAGGAGATAGCCATACTGAAGTCCTAGCTCTGTTGTCTGCATTTTTAAGTCAAACTTTAAACAAAAGAGGTTACCGAGGTTCAGCACCAACTAACAATCAGTTAAGGAACTCGTCTAACTCTCGACAACAAGCAACAATTCAGGACGACAGGGTCATGGTGCAACCACTTCAAGGGAGATCAAATTCGTCTAATGCTGGTGCACGTTCATCCAATACTACGGCTACAAGGGCCAACAGCACTGGTAAAATGAAGGTGGTTATTTGCTACAACTGCAAAGGGGAAGGGCACATGGCCCGAGAATGCAAGCAGCCTAAGAGGAGAAGGGACGACACTTGGTTTAAGGAAAAGATTTACTTGGTGAATGCTCAAGCCCAAGGTCGTGAGCTTGATGAAGAAGAATTGGCATTCCTTGCAGATCCAGGAGTAGCGGAAACTGATCATCCCACAACAGTCATCACCAACAATGCTGCTTATCAATGTGATGATTTGGATGCATATGACTCGGATTGTGATGATTTTAACACCGCTAAAGCAGCTCTTATGGCAAATCTTTCACTCTATGGGACTGACACCATTGCTGAGGTACCAAATACTGCTACAAATACTAGCATTGTACCTTATCAAGTTGAGCAAATGTCTGAGTATTCGGAAGAGCCTCCGGTGGTTAGTAATTCAATCGATGAGACAAACAATGATAGCAATAACATTGCAAGTCCTCAGATTTTGAGTGAACCACAACCGGAAGCTCCTATGACTATTAATTCGTCTGCTCAACCTGATTTGGTTATGGTCCCTGCATCTTTGCTTAGCAGAATGAATATTGCAGTCCGTGAAACCCTTAATGCTAATCAGAATTTATCTGCTGAGCTTGCTTTGCACAAAGACAAGGTTAAAACCTTGGAAATGACTCCTGTGTCCACTACCTTAACCAATCCTGAATTTGATAGGTTTAGGAAAGTTCAAATGGACAATCTGCTTGAAATAGAAAGTTTAAGAGCAAACCTTTCGAATGAGCTTAAAGAAAAAGAGTCAGTCGTCACTAATTTTCAACAACTTCAAACAGATTTTGAAATTCTGGAATCTAAACAGCTTGAACTGGAAATTAAGACGTCTAACAGAATAAAAGAAACGGAACTTAAGCTTTTAAAACAATATGCCGCTTCACATCTAGTACACTTGTTTCATGCTTCATTTAAAGAGTTCAACTTATCGCGTCTCATAGACTTACCACCTAACCCGGGTTATGCAAAGCAAGCACTTAACCACAACCCCCGACTGTATGATGCAACAAAGTTAGGTTTGGCATTAGACCCGATAGTGTTCTCAAGTGATTCTATATCACCATACGATGAAAAGCAGTTAAAATTACTTTTGACATATCCTGAATACGATTATGCTTCAATGAATGCAAAAAATGCCACAATAGATCTTAGAACTCGTTTTAATATGAAAAAGAAAACTCTCCAAACATCCACTTTCATGCCGACTAGAGAATGCCTTAGTATAATTCCTACACTTGTCAACTCGGACAAACCAAAGGAAATTCCTAAGAATCTTCCCCCGGTTAGTACGGTAAGGCTCAGTATTGAAGAAATTGGGCAATACCTTACCGATTTTGACAAGGTCATCTTGGAATGTACGACTTCAACAGCTCAAACTGCTGGAGAATGGGCATTCGAACACATGAAATCGGTGTTTGAAGAAGCGATCGTTCCATTTGTGGACCATATTAAACAAGGAGTCTATGATCTAGTGTGTAATTTACAATTTGAGCTTGGTGAAGTTCAAAAAGTTTTCAATAACATGGATGATGCTTATGAACAACACTTAATTGAAAAGGAAAAGATTTTATCAGAATATGACTGCTTTTTAGAACATATGGTGTCTCTTGAAGTGATGCAAGTTGTTACTACTCAATATACTCGTGAAATTTCATCTACTGTGAATATTTGTGATGATGTGCATAAATCTGTGAATAATATTGAACATGTGAATACTGTAGAAAATCATTCTTGTCATGAATCCAACGCTGAATTTTTAAAGCTTCAGGATTCATATAATACACTTTCAAAAAGTTTTAACGAGCTTCAACAACATTCTATATCTCTTGAAATTGAGAATCAATCTATAAATGAAACTCTTTCAAAACTAAATGAAGGTGGAAACTCCGTTGAGATAAGTGACAAGATGATTCAGATGGTTCAAAATTTAGAAGATGAAATGATGAGACTTAAGAGAGAATTAGTAGAAACAAAAACGGAACTAGAGGCTGCAGAGGCTAATAATCATGTCCTAGAAACAAGAATTAATTCTATACTAGGAGAGCGTGAACAAGTAAGGCAGGGAGACTCACAAATTTCTGGTTCAATAGAAGAACACATCGCGTTTAATGCGACAGAGCGAAAGTCTTTAATTGACAAACTGAACAAGAAATGTGAAGAAACCTCTGACCTAAAAATTCAGCTCATAGATAAAAACATGGTTTTGGCCGAGTTAAAGGAGACACTTCGCGTCACCCGACAAGAAGTTGTTGATAACTTAGCTACTGACTCTGCCCCGTCCACTAGTGCTCCAACAACCAAGTCAGTAGTGCTTTATAAGAATCCACTTCACAAGAGAAACCAGGTTACCTATGATGATTATATGAGGAATGCCATTAAGCATGTCGATCTTCTTAGGGATATTTTAGACGATCTGTATGCCTTAGATCCCTTAAGTAGCGACTATTATTCGGCTCATGAATATGTTAAGCGAGTTCAATATTGCCTAGCATATTTGCAATACATAGGTACACCAGGTTCTGCACTACTTAATAATAAGCCCATTGCTGTCACTCCATTCAATAAGACTCCAGGAGCAAAACCGTTATTGACACTATCAAGCAAGGCACCTTTAAAATCTGTCACTAATGTTCCCTTGGCTTCTACAGGAGTAAAAGTGTCCACTAAGGCTAAAGGATCTCGAGGAAAGAAAGATAGGATCAAGCCTTCCACTAATAGGACTGAGAAGAAGCAAGTAGAAGTGCACCCTAGGAACGTTGTTTCAGTTTTAAATAAAAAGAATCATGTAGCTAAGACAAAAGGTCCTCTTTATGAGTGGAAACCTAAGCAAAATGTGAATTCTAATGCTAAATGTTGGAATTGTAACGAATGTATGTTTTCTAAGCATCATGATTTATGCCTTATTGATCACGTGAATGAAATGCATGCTATTAAGAACAATCTTGAATGGAAGCCAACAGGTAAGAAATTAACTCACGTTGGGTGGCAATGGAAACCCACTGGTAGGACCTTTACTGCAAATGGAACTACGTGCCCTTTAACTAGGATCACATCCACGGAAGTTAGGTCTAAGCGTCCTTTAAATAGGAACACTAGCACTAAGAAAAGGAACAAGCGCCCTTTAACTAGGTCTGCCTCCACTAATGTGCCTACCAGTGGTAATGTCCCCAGTCACAAAGTACCTCAGAATACTAGACAACTAGAATCTAAGCCAATCACTAGTAAGAAAATCTGGAAACCTAAAGTTTTGTCTGATAGCAAATCTAAGATAACTATATCTGTACCTGCTAACTCAGAAGAACAATTAGAATCCGATACATCGTCTACGTTTGGTAAAATTTTCAGGTCGTCCAAATTATTCTTTGGTATTTGGACTCGGGGTGCTCCAAACATATGACTGGAGACCGCTCGATGCTCAAAAATTTCGTCAGCAAGTTTCTAGGAACGGTCAAATTCGGCAACGACCATATTGCAAAGATTATGGGTTATGGTGAATATCAAATTGGGAATGTCACGATTTCAAGGGTTTACTATGTAGAGGGACTTGGTCACAATCTATTTTCAGTAGGACAATTCTGCGATTCTAACCTTGAAGTGGCCTTTCGACAACATACTTGCTTCATTCGCGATCTTGCAGGAAATGATTTGTTAAAGGGTTCTCGAGGGGATAATCTATATACTTTGTCTATTCAAAACATGATGGCCGCCTCTCCTGTTTGCTTGCTCTCCAAAGCATCTAAGACCAAGTCATGGTTGTGGCATCGACGGTTATCTCATCTTAACTTTGATGCTATTAACCATTTGGCTAGAAACGAACTTGTTCGTGGTCTTCCAAAACTTAAGTTCGACAAGGATCATTTATGTTCCGCGTGTTCATTGGGGAAAAGCACCAAGAAATCTTACAAACCTAAAGCAGAAGACACCAACCAAGAACCACTATATCTTTTGCACATGGATCTTTGTGGGCCAATGCGTACAGCCAGTGTGAGTGGTAGAAAATACATCCTCGTCATAGTGGATGATTTCTCAAGGTTTACATGGGTAAAATTTTTAGCATCTAAGGATCAAGCACCAGAGTATATCATTACCTTCTTAAAGATGATCCAAGTACGTTGTAATGCTATTGTTCGCCGCATTCGGACTGATAACGGCACTGAGTTCGTTAATCAGACTCTTCGCACTTATTATGAAAAGGTTGGTATTTCTCATGAAACATCTGTGGCTCGCACTCCACAACAAAATGGTGTCGTTGAAAGACGTAACCGTACACTTATGGAAGCTGCTCGAACTATGTTGATTTATGCGAATGCACCTTTATTCTTATGGGCAGAAGCAGTGGCAACCGCATGTTATACCCAAAACCGCTCAATCATTCGCAAACGTCATGGTAAAACTCCATATGAGCTACTTCATGGACACAAACCCGATATTTCATATCTTCATGTGTTTGGTGCACTTTGCTATCCAAATACAAATAGTGAAAATCTGGGAAAACTTCAACCGAAGGCTGACATTGGAATTTTCATTGGCTATTCACCTGCAAAGAAGGCTTACCGGATTTATAACCGTCGTCTTGGCAAGATTGTAGAAACTTTGGATGTCGATTTTGATGAGCTGACAACGATGGCTTCTGAGCAACACAGCTCTGAACCCGCTTTACACGAGATGGGAACCGGTACAATCAGTTCCGGCTTACTTCCCAACAACCCTACTTCTCCATCATTCATACCACCAACCAGGTCCGAGTGGGATAAGTTATTTCAACCTATGTTTGATGAATTCTTTGATCCACAGAGTAACGATTCTTCAGTACCCGTAGCAGTGGCTCCGATTCCCGTAGCTGTTGCTCAAGATAATGGAAATGAATCCGAGGCAACTACTGTTACTCTTGATCAAGATGAACCATCCCCTACCAATTCTCAAACAACACCTGAATCATCACCCCCACTCGTTCCTAATGATGTTGAAGAGGAATTATATGATCACGATCTGGAATACGCTCACTTACAAGAGCTTCCTTTCTTTGGTTCACACATACCTGATGACCCTACGGGTGCGTCTACTTCAGAGGAAGCTCCTGCAATCGTTCACTCCCGTCCACCAAGGATTGAAACTCACAACACTAAATGGACAAAGGATCACCCAATCCGAAATATCATTGGTGACATCGATCGACCAGTCTTAACACGTCATCAACTCCAAGAACATGCATTATATTGCTATTTTGATGCATTTCTGTCAGACACTGAACCTAAAAATTGGCAACAAGCCATGACCAAATCATCATGGATTGAAGCAATGCAAGAGGAACTTAATGAATTCCAACGTCTTGAAGTGTGGGAATTAGTTCCGTTACCCAACAATGTGGAAATCTTGACATTATTGTGGGTATACAAGGTCAAGCTTGATGAGTTAGGTAGTGTGCTGAAAAACAAAGCTAGATTGGTCGCTAGAGGTTATAAACAAGCTTTGGGTATCGATTTTGAAGAATCCTTTGCTCCTGTTGCACGATTGGAGGCAATTAGACTATTCCTTGCTTATGCTGCTCATATGAATATGATCGTCTACCAAATGGATGTTAAGACGGCATTTCTTAATGGAGAATTAAGGGAAGATGTCTATGTAAGCCAGCCGAATGGATTCGTTAATTCAGAGTATCCTAATCATGTGTACAAGCTCAAGAAGGCTCTTTACGGGTTGAAACAGGCTCCACGCGCGTGGTATGATCTCTTATCGACGTATCTCATCTCCAAAGGCTTCTCCAAAGGCAAAGTGGACCCCACATTATTCATTCTCAAGGAGGACAACGACATGATACTGGTACAAATTTATGTTGATGATATAATATTTGCTGCTACTAATCAACGTTTGTCTGACCGTTTTGAGAAAATTATGTCCACACGCTTTAAGATGTCGATGATGGGAAAAATTTCATTTTTTCTAGGGTTGCAAATTTCTCAGAATCCCAGAGGCATCTTTATTAATCAATCCAAATTTGCTCTTGAATCCTTAAAGAAATATCACTTTGAAAACTGTGACCCCGTGGATACTCCAATGGTGGAGCGATCCAAGTTAGATGAAGATAAGGAAGGGATAGCTGTCGATCCTAAACTTTACCGTGGAATGATCGGCACCCTTCTCTATCTGACTGCTAGCAGGCCTGATTTGCAATTTGCTATAGGCATGTGTGCCCGGTATCAGGCTCGGCCTACCGAAAAGCACTTACATGTTGTGAAAAGGATCTTTCGGTATCTAAAAGGAACACTTAATCGTGGTCTGTGGTATCCGAAGGATTCTTCTATTGCATTAATTTCATATGCAGATGCAGATTATGCCGGGTGTCAAGATACAAGACGTAGCACTTCTGGCAGTGTGCAACTCCTTGGAGATAGACTTATAAGTTGGGCATCAAAAAGGCAGAAAAGCGCTGCGATATCAAGTACTGAGGCTGAATACATAGCTATGTCCGGTTGCTGTGCTCAAGTTCTTTGGATGAGATCACAATTGACTGACTATGGCCTTGGTTTCAACAAAATCCCGATGTACTGTGATAACAAAAGTGCAATCGCTCTATGCTGCAACTATGTTCAACACTCTCGAGCAAAGCACATTGACATCCGCTACCATTTCATCAAGGAGCAAGTGGAAAATGGAGTGATCGAACTATACTTCGTCAACACTGAGTATCAGCTGGCAGATATATTCACAAAGGCCTTAGATCGAGCACGCATCGAGTTTTTGATCGAAAAGCTAGGCATGAAATCATTTTCACCAGCGACACTTAAGGAGTTGGCAGAAGAGTCTGAAGAATAGTACTGGTAAACTATTCTCGAGTATCCTTTTGATCGTGATCTTGTATATTATAGTACATACTTAAACCATCAAAAGCAAAATACAAAAATATAAAACCAAGAAAAACCATAAAAAATATAAAACCAAGAAAAACCATAAAAAATATAAAATCAAGCAAACCCAAAAATATTTTTCGTTTCAAATTTCGGGCATGTCTTTTAGTACGGTAATATTTACGGCTTTAGAAATGTCGATTACTATTGACACGGCGCCATAAATAGAGTCCGTATAAAAGTTGTACAAGTTTTAAAACATGCCCATTATGGCTTGTAGTTATTTCTGACTGCAACCCGCTTTTCATATTAAAGTCACGTATTTCTTTTGAAAACGTTGGCTCACAACGGGAATTAAGTTTCTCGGGCAAGGTTTTACTTTAAAACCTTGTAAGGGGCCAAGTTTACTTAATAACTTGGTCTAACACAAATTCGTGTACGTTTCAGTGCACTTATTTTGTTTAAATAAGAGAAATCTTATTGCCCCTAGAATTGTTTTTAGAAAATCATTAATCAGAAAAGGTCTTCATATGATAATTGTCCCATTAAATGCCATGACTACAGCTCTTTAATTAGAAAACGGATCACCAATTGAGGGGGAGCAAATATTAGATCATTTTGAGCATGATTTGGTCTTCATATTATCTTGTCTGTCATCTTTCTATATGAGCATTATGTGCAATGTGTGCCTTGTATGGAGTGTATTTTTACGTTGGCACTAGGTTTTATTGGCGTGTCTCATTTGTAGGGATATTGGCTAGAAAGATTCACCTTAGTGAGTTGTTAACTAATTTTTAATAACTAAGTTTATGCCATCCATCAAAATTGGGGGACCAATCTGCAATTTTTGCAAATTGGTTAAACACTTTGACCCAAGTCAAAGCTGTTTCACTTCCAGCTTTGTTATCCTTCACGCGACTCACACACATCTTTTTTGTCCTTCCCTGCTGCCATTGATACTCTCCAAAAAGGTTGCATCATTTAGGTTTCTTGATTGATTCTTGCTGATTATCCATCTAAGGTACACTAACAAATCATGTGCTATATGTCCTACATACGGTTTCTGTGGCTATAATCTTTCTTCTTCTCGGATTGATTAATGTGATATAGGGTTTCTATATAAATGTGAATGAACATCATGTTTAACTAATGGGATTTAATCTTTATTAGGTTTTAAACAATGGGTTTGCATCAATCTGCTTAAACACAGCCCAAAAAGTCACAAAAATCGCGAATTATAGATCCACCTAGGTAACTCCGCCAACATTCCGATGAAGATGAGGTTAAGATTCAGATTGTGTATTCCGATCGGTTATTCCGATCGGACGTCCTAAAAAGATATTCAGATTGGACCCTCAATTGGGATATTCCGATTGGAGCCTTTCCGATTGGAGCCGTTCCGATTGGAGCTTTCCGATTGGAGCCTTTCCGATTGTCGACTTTCCGATTGGCGACTTTTCGATTGGAGCCTTTCCGATTGGAGCCTTTCCGATTGGAGCCTTTCCGATGGGAGCCTTTCCGATTGGAGCCTTTCCGATTGGAGCCTTTCCGATTGGAGCCTTTCCGATTGGAGCCTTTCCGATTGGTGTTTCCGATTGGTGTTTCCGATTGGTGGTTCCGATTGGAGGTTCCGATTGGTGATTCCGATTGCTTGTTCCGATTGATTGTTCCGATTGGTGTTTCTGATTGGTGTTTCCGATTGTTGTTTCCGATGAGGTGTATAGCATTCTGATTTGGGACTATTTGGGCCTATGAGATTAGAGATTCTTCTTTGCTTATGATGCTAGATTGTTTCCTATATAAGTGGTTTTATAGTATTTGCGAAAAGATTGTTGTCGCATCATCACTTTAAGCTAGCATGCCTTCACACTATGCAATTGCCTTAGCTTATCTAATGATTTCGACCTAGATTGCATTATTTACTTATTAGGCTTTAAGTAAATTAGGGCCACTTTCACGAAACCAAGTTTTATTGAAATTAATTAATTTTATCTCTTAAGAATACTTGAACGGTTTCTTATTACAGAAGTTCTTCTTATTTAATAAGTCGACTCCCCTGTAAACAAAAGAGATACAAATTACTTATTCAATGTCTTGCGTTTTTGTTTTCAGGCCATGGAAGACAAAGTTTCATCATTGTCTTGCCCTCTGTTCAAGCCTTCTATTGTTTGGGTTGACGGAAATCCTACAATTCCTGATGTAGTGGTTGAAACTAAACCAAAAACCATTGAAGTTTTGGTTGAATCTAAACCAAGACCTACTGAGGTGTTAGTAGAAATGCCACCAAGACCTACTGAGGTGTTAGTAGAAATGCCAACTAGACCTACTGAGGTGTTAGTAGAAATGCCAACTAGACCTATTGAGGTTCTGGTTATGAAAACCAAGATACCCAAATAGTTTAAGAATTAATGCTAGGTCGTTATCCATTTAGAATAAAATGTCTTTGGCATGTCTGTGTGTTGTTGTATGTAAGGACCTAGTCCAACTGTACCATGTTTGTATGATGCTTCTCTATTATATGTGGTAATAATTGATATGTGTTATTTCCTATAGCTTCAACTTGATATAGACTTAAGAGATATATATCTTGTATATCATTTGTGCCTATTTCATCAAAGCAGGAACCATGTCAATTACAAGAGAACAACAACAACAATCAGATCTCGCATTAGTACCACTCAATGCACGACTACCACTTGCAGAGAACAACTTTCGTCTGAAAGAGGATTTTGATCCAAACATCGCTGCTTTCAAAGTTGCAATGGACATTCTCGACATGTCACCCATTAAAGATGCCCTTAGAGCTACTGCCTCAGTTCCAGAAATCTACATTCATGAATTTTGGGACACAGCATCGATTACTGCAGCAAAGGACGCATCTAAGACATCGATCAATTTCACAATCAACAAGCAAAACTTTACTCTTGACTTAAGCTTATTCAGGAAGTTGTTCAAGTTTCCCAAATTAGCAAAAGGAGAGAAGTTTGTGCCTAATCCAAAAACAGAAGAAGTGATTCAAGTACTTCGAGCTTTAAACTATGAGGGGAACATTCAAAATCTATCTCAGTTCTCTACTGCACGCATTGGTCAACCATGGAAAGCAATTGTCATCATTATAGCCAGGTGCCTCACTTCAAAGACTCGTGGTTATGACCAACTGAGACCACCTCAGGCTCATATACTTTGGGGACTATACACTGCATCTAAAGTAGATTATGCTCTACTTCTTTGGCAAGAAGTCTGTTACCAATTCACCGGTACCAAGAAGAAATCACTGCATCTTCCGTTTCCAAGATTCACAAAACTTGTCATCAACCACTTCATGAAGAGTAATCCTTCTATTGACAAGCGTGGAAACTTCTTCTACCATACATCAGATGATGACCATGTGTTGGATCAAATGGGTGACGAGAAACATCCCAGTAAGTACTCACTGATTCCAGCTTTAGTGCCTGACACCATGATCAATGACGGGATCAAGGAAAGTGAACCTTACAAACAAATGCTTCTGGACATTGAAACACAATATAAAAGGGTAAATGCAGATCCATCCGAAAAACAAAAGGGTAAAAGGAAAAAGACTGTTGTTAAACGCCAAAAGACTTCTTCACCCCAAACCAAAAGTAAAGCTAAAGGGAAAGAGCACCTACGTGATGAAGATGCAGAAGAACAAGATCCCTTAGTACAAATGTCTGAAGAAAAACAGATGCGGATTGCACAAAAGTTAAGTAGGATGGAGGCACAGAAAACCGGTAGTGGTTCCAGATCAAAAACTCCTGCCGAGTTAGCACTGGAAGCTTTTGGAGATCCAGACGATCCAACTGATGAAGAGGAACAAGATACCAGACTAGAGGAAGAACTCACAGACCCAACAAATCAAGATGATGACAACGTAGATGATTATATCAACTACGATTATGAAGATCAAAATCTGGAAGGTGGAACAGATATGGAAACAATTCTGTACGATGACGTCAATCTTAGCAAACCACTTCCACCTCCTTCATCACTAATAGCAGCAGAAGATGCTCATCTGACGATGATTCCTATACAACAAAACATACCCCCTCCACCACCAGTCTTCAGCACTGTTGTAACAACCGTCCCGCTGAGTGAACCTACAATCGAGACCAATCAACCTGTATCAACCACCATCCATGTAATCACACCTACGCCGCCACCGGTAACCCTTCAACCTGTATTAACCACCACCCAAGTGATTACAACGATGTCTCCACCGATTGTCGATCCTCTTGTGCCAACAACTGCCCCAGTAATTGTACCAACATCGCCACCTATCCTCGAACAACTTGTACCAACCACCATCCAATCCACAACCTCGTTAGCAATTGCAGTAACTCCTCTACCAACAACAACAGCAGTACAACTAGCATCCACTCCCACTCCATTTCTCACAATCAATGATCCACTCATTCAGCAACTCCAACAACAAATGGCATCACAGGCAAAACTTATTGCGGCATTGGAGAAAAGGATAAATCATGTTAAGGCACGTGACGAACGAAAACAAAAACGTGATGACAAAAAACTTCAAGAATCATTCGAAGGTGTCATTAGACTTAAAAAGCAACAAACACAATTTATTGCTGAAAAGGACGCACGTGACAAAGAAAATGCTGCATTTCTCGATTCCATCAATGATTCAATGACTAACATCATCCAGCGTGAAGTTAGGGCATGTGTACATCAGGAGCTTCCAGCATTATTCATAAATGGCCTTACTAACTTACAATTAATGCAAACATTGGAGACTCGGTTAACCAACATTGAGTCACCCATCACAGAAGCTCAACACGAATTACAAAGAGCTCTTCGTAAGGTCATAATAGAAGCTTCCAATACATCACCAGTAGAAGACACTGTAGTTCCCCAATCTTCCAAGAAACGGAAACGACAGGAGTCAGAAAATGAGGAAGAAGAGGAAAAGAATGAGGAGGAAGAACACTCTGATAAAAATGAAGAAGAAAAGAACGAGGAAGAGGAAGAGGAAGAGGAAGAGGAAGAGGAAGAGGAAGAGGAAGAGGAAGAGGAAGAGGAAGAGAAAAAGGACGAGGATGAGGACGAGGACGAGGACGAGGATGAGGATGAGGACGATGGGGAGGATACGGATGACGATGAGGATGACGAGGATGACGATAGTGATGTGGATGACGATAATGGGAATGGTAAGGATAAGGAGAAAGGGGATGGTGATAAGGATGAAGGTAATGGCAACAATGGAGAAGATTCTGAAGAATCTGATGCACGTTCAAAAGAAAAAGTTGTTGATAAACAAGCTGAGAGTGAACACATCACCACAGACGAGCATGCTGAAACCACTGACAAAACCACCGGTAAGTCATCTGAACCAGCTCTTACTAGTGTATCACAAGTAGATCCTATACTACCACTAGTACAAGCCGAACCAATGATTGAAGACGAACCATCACCGACTGTGGAACATCACTCTCCACCACCTACTTTTCTGCATCACACAGAAACACCCACAGGTACTTCTTCTGCACCGGTTCCTACTAATATCTCATCCACACCACCTGTTGAACCCGAACCTATGCAAGAAGACGACCCGATACCATCGGTGATACATAACTCTCCTCCTCAGCATTACATTGATATGGATATTGATGAGTTAAATCAACCAGATCCTGAGTTTGCCGACACGTTCACTGTTGATGAAACGGTTCCCGTACAGCCATGGCTTACACAAGCAGCAACTGCACGTATAGTGTCTGACAGTGAAAAGGCGGACCTCACACAATTCCTCAATAATCCTATCGACTTCTCTGGATTCTTGATGGATAAATATGGAGTGCCTAGCATTGATACAAATTTACTTCAAACAACGATCAAAGACAAGAACTTCTGGGCTTCCATGAAGATTGCCGAAACTGAGGGCGAATATCATTTTAATGAGCTCATGAAAGCAATCAAGACAACAGCATCAGGTGAACAAGCTCCGATCCTTCTTCCACTAACACCCTCAATTATTGCAGCCGCCAAAGATCTGCCAATGCAATACTTCACCAACCGTGATCTTGACTACTTAGAAAACGGCGCGGACAAGTATGCTACATCATTAACAATGGGCAAAGCAGTAAATTTGGAGGATATTCCTTGATTGAAGACAAAGTTTCAAAACTATGGAGCAAAAAGCTTGTCAAAGAATATGATCAATATGCGGAATTAGGCATCTCACATTGGCGGGGCAACAAGAGGTCGGCTTACTACTTCTATAATCATACCAAGCAAGGTACACCTATAAGTGCAACCCGTCGAATCTCCAGCATACAGGGCGTTAACTTTCACCATATCTTTGGATATTCGTATTTGAAGGACATCATATTCAAGCGAGAAGATGGTAAGATTTATAGTGTCAGTGAAGGGGATCTTCAATTCCTACGACTTGAAGATATTGAAGATTTTCTACTCCTTTTGGTTCAAGGCATGGTTCCTCACTTAGACCCCGATGAAGTCATTGCTCTAAGTTCCAACATTCGCCAATTTACTCGTCGAATTGTAATCAAGCAAAGGGTTGAGGATTTACAACTCGGGGTAGAGAGTTACCAATCCAGACTAAATCTGGAACGACCTCACACAACACCAATGAGTCGTTTTCACCAAGGTAAGGAACCATACATGGGTACACTTAAACCAGAGATAGGCATATTCTACCTGAATGAAGCAGAAGTCATGCAATACATGCGACTCTCCGAACTACACAAGTTCAGCGATGGCACTCTTAAGCATGTACGTGACAAGCTGCTGATGCTTAACTCAGGACAAGGTCTTCCAGAAGTAAAGTACCAATGGGAAGGCCGATTCAAAAAGAGTGCCATCCACACCATCCAGGTGATTGAGGAAAAGTTAAGGCATCGACGGTTGATCCGCAGCATTGAACGATTCGTGGGGGGCAGACCATATGGAGCACATCACAGGCTCGTGGGCCGATCCATCTAATGGGTCGTACTATTTCAGGTTTACTCCATATTGGTTACTTTGTGAATATGTTAATATTGTAAATAATGTGCTTTTGTGGCTTGTTGTAGTGTTAAAGTATGATAATTTTTCAAGAATTTCTCACGAGATTCTAAATCTTTCAAAATATATCATACTAAAGCACTACAACTACCCCTTATTAACTTAAGGGGGAGCATGAACCTGTTCTATGGCCAAAACATCGATTTCATTTTTACCCAAAGACCGGTTAATCCATTCAATATCCCAAATATTAATGGTTAACATTTTGGATAAGGGGAGAAAATGGGATTAAGGAGACTTAAGTGATACTTGGCTAAAAGATGAAAAAGACTTAACGATAATCCAACTTAATATGTGTGAAGCACGTGTTAAGGGGGAGCGTTTTTGATGAACAAAACACCTAAGGTACAAAACTTTTGATTTCAATATCACAAGTACCTTAGGTGATTTTCAATGATTTTTCATGGTGGCAATTCCTTCCCAAAACACGCTTAATTCACGACGGATGTGGTGACAAAAGGGTGGTAGGAATAGGTTTAGTCCAATGATTCATCAGAGCCGATGGAATCTTCCCAAGGACAACTCCCTAGATAGAATTAGAAGTCCTAGGAAAGATGGAGAAAGAATGTGAACGTAGCTGAATGCCGACCAAGTACTTAAGCTAGCACTGGAACAATCACAACAAGGTGCTAGTGATGACGTATTGGTAAGCATTGAAGGGGTTGAAGAATGAAAAAGAAATGTAAAGATAAAGGGTGTAAAGAAAGAAGCCCTCCTTACAACTTTAGGCAGAAACCGGGTCAATACATATGCTATTGAGGTCATTTTTGCTAATGATTCTCGGTATTGAAGAAAGACATCATGGACCCAGTGATGCAATGCACAACCCTTCCCAGCTAACTCAAATATCTCTCAAAAGGTATTTGTTTTAATCACACGGAGATCAACACGTTATCTATTGGTTTATTCACTCCGAATAGACTGGTATTGAAAAGGTGGCACTCCTCTCCAGCCATCGCTCACTAAATCAAAACGCACAATCGAGTCTAGAGCCAAGAGATCATCAAAAGTCTCATTAGGACACTTTTCATTTATTCCTTGCTTTCTCACACACTGTGAAAAGTAAGAGATTTTCATGAGTCCTACGCAATATTCCTGTAATATTGCCAGAACATCCGAGTAATACGTAAGTATTACAATGAAGATGGAAATCCTGCTTGAGCCAACATCAAACAAGCTCATGGTAGGTTACACGTGCGATTCTTTTAGAATCAATCTTGTGAAAAACTGGAAGGTAACAGTGGTTTAATTCTTAATTGAACTTAAACTCGTTCCAGGCCTCTTCGCATTATCATATGATCTTGCCAGCACACTCAGAGTGACTCTTTATTGACCACAGTGACGAGTGGAAATCCTTCTAGTGTCAACATCAAACAACACTTGGTAGGTGACGTGCAAGATTCTTTATGAATTAAGCTCGTGACAACTGGAAAGCAACGATGGTGAAAATCTTAATTGAGATTCACTTGTTCCAGGTTTCATGAATTGACGGCTTTTAATCACAAGGATAATTTATCCAAGTGATTCACTCTTTATGTTCGCAGTCAGCTTTGGACGGTCGAATAAAGAGAACGGGTTTACCCGCGAAATCCTGTCAGGAAGTTACTTAATTGAAACTATCCGTCACGGGTACGATATCTAATATCGTTCAACGGTCTTCACCGACCGGAGGTAAAATGCTACCGAATTAGAATAAAATGTTCAAAGCCATTTTATTCGTGTCGTTGCTGTGTACCTGTTAAAGATGGTGGCGTTGCTGTGTACCTGTTGAAGACGGTGGCGTTGCTGAATACCAGTGAAGACGGTGGTGTTGCGGTGTACCTGTAGAAGTCGTTCCCACATGTTTATGTCTTTCTGCATCAAAGTTTAACAAAAATTCAAGAAAGTACAAGATAAAGTCTTCCGCTGTACCAAACTCTGAAACTTTCGAGAATTCAACAAAAAGACATAAGTGTGTGGAACATGGAGTCACGAGAAGGCAAATTCACAAGAAAGGCAAAGATCGCACGTGCAAGGCCAAAAGAACATGTTCCAAGCAAAAAGGCTGATATCATTCAATGCATATTCACAAAAGAAAAGAAAAAGAAAGAAAAGAAGACTACGAGCTCAAGAACAGAATCTAACATGCTAGATTAGGACTTTGTAAACTTGGAGTGACCTCCCTTTGGGGGAGATTGTTGGAAATACGTTTTACGCATGTAGAAAGTCTCGGTCACTCCAACCATGTAGTTATAGGCTCGTAGTTAAGTTAAGTGTTATTTATTACATAGCCCGACCCATGAGCATGTTCATGGGCCGGAAGCCCAAGTCCTTTAAGGACTTGGGGTATTTAAACCTCTTTCCACCATGGAAAGAGGTGTTGGTTGTTTATTTCTCACTTTTACATAATACAAGTTTCTTTCACTTCTCTCTCTAACTTTCTCTCTCTAGAAAAACATCAACCCCCTTGTTTCACAAGATTATCATTGTTCTACATTGTCAATCTCTTATCTACCTTTCTTAATCTTTGATTTATGTGTTCATGTTTTTGTTCATATTCATGCTTTTATTTTGATCCAAGTGGTTTTTGATTATTGTTGATAAAGTTGTTTGATTTCGTGTTTTTAATTGTTTGTTGATGTTACTGTTGATTCGTTACTATTTTTATTGAATTGTTTGTGATTGATTTTGGTTAGTTTTAGTTTAGATCTGCTGTTACTGTATCTCCTTGTTCTTCGGGAGTGTTTGCTTTGTTTCTGATCTTTCCAGGAAAAGTTCCGAACCAAGAAGGAGGGAAAGTGCTCATTCGGAACTTCCAAAGTTCCAAATCAAGCTCTCATCCGGAAGATTTTTGAAGTCAGCAAAACTTCCGAGTCAAGCTGTTCATCCGGAACATTCAAAGTTCTGGACGAAGGAAAACTTCCAACTCAAGAACCATTCATTCGGAACTTCCAAAGTTCCGAACCAGAAAAGCTTCATTCGGAACTTAAAAGTTCCGGATCAAGCACTGTTCATTCGGAACTTAAAAAGTTCCGGATCAGTGGGTATTCATTCGGAAGTTTCCAAAGTTCCGAACCAAGAGTTGTTCATTCTTAACTTAAAAGTTCCGAATAAACTTCCGGATCAAGGGGCAACTTCCGACTCAAGAGGTGTTCATTCGGAAGTTCTAAACTTCCGAATCAAAGGGCTTCACTCGGAAACTTCCGAATCAAGGGTGACAAAATACTTCCGAATCAAGGCAAGATTTAGAGTTCCGAATTAGTAAAGTTCCGAATGAAGGATTGTTTTGGATAAGTGACATATTCAGATCAATTTGTTCCGGATCAAGGATTTTGGCGAAATTCCAAGCGAAGAAGAATCATTTCAACCGAAGGTGACATTCAGGACGAGTGATTGTTCCAAATGAAGGTTTATTCCGAATGAGCTGTATTCAGGTTCTTATTAGCTTTTGTCTTTGATTTTCATTTTCAAGCTTTATTTTTCCCGCCTTTATTTTAATTGCACTTTAAGTTTTTTTGCCTTAGCTTAATTTTAGTTTTTGCCTTAGTTTAAGTTTTAGTTGCGTTTAAGTTTGCCTTAGATAAATTTAAGTTTACGTCACTTACTTTAGTGCCTTTTAATTTCAGTCACGCTTTTAAATACCTGCACCTTTACTTTAATTAGACTTAGATTTACTTTAAGAGCCCTTTTACTTCTAAGTCTTTGCACATTTAATTAAAAACAACCAAAAATATTCTTTCTTTTCCACCAAAAATCAACTGAGTCACACATAGGGCCTAGATCAATTCGTTAAGATACCGAGAACACGAACTTTAATTATTTTTATACGGGCAAAAGCCGTGTATCAATGTTACATGAACAGCCCTTGAAGATTGAAGAAATTGCATTTAAAGTCCTTGTTTAAAGTTGTGACAACTCTTGTGCCAAATATGACAACTTTGGCAAACTTATTTACAAAGGATATGGGATTTATGGCTGTTTAATACAAATTGAAGAGGACAAGGAAGTTAAGGGACTGTTTTTTCCAGACACTCAAACACACCACCGCCAATCATGCCTCCATGTCACCCTCCTCCTCCACTCACATCACTCCACCTCACTCTCCCTCCCACGTCAACAATCCACCCAACTTAAATAATCAGTATTAACTGATTATTTAATTTTCCCTCTAAACACCTAATTCAAAAATTAATCCCCACCAAAACAGATTAAACCCCCTTCTTTATCCCCCATAAACCCTAATCTACCCAGATCCAATCAACTCCAAAACAAAGGGGTTTTGCTAACCCTTTTCCAGATCACTAATTAACCTCTTTGTCACCAAAACCCACACCAAAACCATGACCCAGACACACCCATGTGCCTTGTAGGACCCTCCCCTGCCCATCACTTTCGTCCCAAACCCCTAAACCCGACCAGATAAACAGCTCACATCCATTCCTTTGTCCCCAAGGATTAATAAACGGCTAAGATGAGTTCTTTACAACTGGAATCTTTCAGAGATAACATGAAGCACATTTTGACCAAGAACAAGAAAGAAGACCAAGGGAAATTTCGGATTTTCCTATCTAGGGTTTCAGTTTATTATTTTTTATTCAAGTAGCACTAGAAGGTTCTGTTTAAGCTTATAAAAGGAGGATGCAACATGTGCATACCCCTTTGTTCCAGTTTCTAGCAAATTTCTTTTGTAATCCCTTTTTATTAAATATAAAGTTGGTATTTTTTATGAAAAGTAATTCCTTTTATGATTTATAGAAGTTGGTATTAAGGTTGGCTAGAAGCTGAGTTCCATAATTTTAACATTAATTCAAGGATTTTCAAAAATTATTCTTATTTTCAAGGTTTCTGAAAAAGGTTGATGTTTTGATAGAATCTTGTTCTAAAAACGTGTTTTGAAATTTTGAAAGTTGGTTTGTTTAAGTTTGTTTGTTTGTAGGAAGAAGATTTTCAGAAAGTAAAAGAAAAAAAAAGTAATCAGATTATTGGTTATATTGTTTCTGCCTTGTTCTTAGCAGGAAACCACCTGGCTTTTGACTGATTTCCAAGGTTCAGCACAAGCCCCAGCTTGTTTGGAGATGGCTATGCAGCCATTGAGGGGCCTGGATGTGGGTCCCTCTAGGTAAACTGGTCTAGAACCCTTGTTGTCTAATTTTATGTGATTTTTCATGAGTTTGTGAAAATCTGCTTGTTTGTTTGTTTTATCTGCTTGTTTAGGCCTCTTATTGTTTGTTATGCATATTAGAAGTGTTTGAAATCAGTTTGGTTGAGTTTGAAAAGCTTTTGGTTTATAAAAGTTGATTTTCAGTAATTAAGGGGTGTTTGGATACGGGGTTTAGCTAGGATTTGTGATAAGATTTTTTGCTAAAAACCTGTTTAAAACACTCATTAGGTTGCTAGTTGGTAATATTAGTATTTGGGTTTCAGTTTGGTGAAGTTTAAATCAAGTTTGCATTATAAAAATTGGAAGATAGCACATAAAACAGTCAATCCATTGTTCCGCTTGTTTTGTGAGAAATTTTTGCCACCAATCTTGATTATCTGTTAGAGATAGGTCTAAGTAGGGTTTGTAATTGATTGTATGCTAGTTGGTAGGGTTGTATGCAAGATTTGGCCAAGTGAAATCCATTTGTGTGCATATTGCATCAGTCAACTGTTCATCAGATAGGGTTAAGCTTCATCAGTAACTTTTTTTTGCCAATTTGTGTGCAATTTGTGTGAAGGACTTGTGTGTTTTCTTGCATAATCTGAGTCCCTACACTCCACTGAGTGTAGGGGTGCCTTATTGTCCAAAATAAGCATTCACAATAAGCTTTCCTAAGCTTATTACTAAACTGAACCAAAAAAATACACTAACAGTGGGAACAAAGTTCCCCCTGCTTGCACATCTGTTTCCACTGCTTTGCTACCAGACAAAGACCTAGCACATGTCACTATCAGACTTCTCATTTTTTTTTTGTCTTTAGTGCCTAAATTTAAGAATTAGGACTTTAAACCAATTGCAATATTTTTCTAATTTTATTTCTGATTTTTTAGTGTAATTTATTTTTCTGTTACTGTTCATTTGCTATTTTTTAGGTTTAATAGCTATTTTAATTAACTTTTTACTTTCTGTTTTTGTCTTTTAGTGACAAAAATCATTATTTTTCAGTTTTAAGATTTTTCTTAGATTTATAAAAATAGTTTAAGATTTTTAGTTCAAAAAGTTTTTACTGTTCACTTTTTATTTATTTTTTAGAATTAAATTAGTTTAATTAGGGTTTAAATTCAAACTGTTTTTGTCCTTTAGTGCAAAATTTTATATTTTTCAAACTTTTTCATTTTTCTACTGTTCATTAGTGTAATTTAGGATTTTTAAAAGTGTCAAATTATTTTTAGCATTATTTTATTATTTTTATAATTATTTTAGTTTAAAAATAGTTTTAAGTGTTTTAAAAATAGAAAAATAGTTTTTAAAATTTAGGAAAAATACTTTTTAGTCTTTAGATAATATAAGTAAGTTATTTGTTCAATAAAATAATATTTTGGACATTTTGTTAATTGTATTTAATTTTAGGGCTTTAATTAGCATTTAAAATTGAATATTTAGATAATAAAAGGTTTTAAAATATTTTTGTTGGATTTTTATTCTTATTTATATTATTTTAGACTTAGTTTAGCTTTTAATTAATTTTTAGGTTTTAATTTTTAATTTGTAGCTTTTTACGGTTTTACGTGAACGACCTTTCCGTCTTAGTTTAATCCGTCTACGTAACCGTCATTCTCTTCTTCCCCCTTTCTATCTTCTTTTTCTCAATATAATCACCAATCATTAATCAATTCTTAACACAACTCACTTGCCTCCTTGGGAAACGAACTTGAACTTCATTGGGTCATTAGTGCTCGGTTTTCCTAAACCGACACTTAACGCTTACCACTATTTTGGTACTCTTTTCCTAAAGGGTATACAAAAACACTACAATCATTTTGGCGCCGCTGCCGGGGAGGCGTGTTGTGTTTTGATTTGAACAATTGTTGTTTTTATATAGCCAGAATAAGTATTTGTATTAGTTGCACTCTACTAATACGTATTATCGGTTTTTCGTTTTTTGTGAATACTATTACTATATTGTATACGTAGAACAATAAATACACAAGTACTCCAAATACGTGAGAAATCACAACCTTGACTTGGGAGGTCATTACCAAATCATTGTATTCGAATCTCAAACCAAAGAAAAAGGTAAAAATAGATAAATACTTTCGAGAAGCTCGATTTTGAAAATACAAACTATAAGGTGGGTATAAGGCGGATATTATAAAATATATCCTAAGGAAAAAGGCTCTTAAGTGCTTCGCGCCGCCTCGTTTCCCCGCTTGCTTGTGAGTATTTGATTTTGAAAGCTAATCGAGGGTTTTGCCGCCCAAAGTATTACTAAGTATCATATATATTTTCTTGGTTTTATTTGACTAAACCCTCTTGAACGTTTTGGTGTTCCACCATCATTCTAAAGTCATCGAAGGCGTTCACTTCACGTGATCGTTTTCATTCCTTGAGGCTTCTTTAATCAAGAGATTTGATTAAGGAGGTGATTTGTAGATTTTTGTCTACCTAATACAATTCCAAAATCCAAAAAAAGTAAAAACAATCAAAAATCCAAAAAAAAAATAAAAATTGAAAAAGTTAAAAACACCAAAAAGAATCTTCTTTGCTCATCCCCTCGTTGTACGTGACGTTTATGCTAACTCGTAATCAAGCAAGACGTGCACGTAAACAAAAGAACAAAACTCCCACTCCCAATCTTTCTAGTGAGGAGTCTCCTATTGACGAACCCATTGTAAGAGAAGCACCAACCATGGCAAATCGAACTATGATGGAGTTACTTCAAGCACCCACCGAGGGTTATGGAGAGGCTATTGTGATTCCCGCTATCCTTGCGGAGAATTTTGAGGTGAAAACGGGTTTGTTGTCGATGATCCAAAACAACAAATTCCGTGGTGATGAGAAGGACAATCCACACAACCATATCCGCCAATTCAATCGTCTTACCGCCACTTGCAAGTTTAAGGATGTCTCGAATGACTCGATTAAGATGATGCTTTTTCCGTATTCCTTAGAGGGGCCCGCTAAAATTTGGTTAGAGAAAGAGCCACCCAATTCTATATTGACGTGGAAGGATCTCGTGTCTAAATTTGTGAACCAATTTTTTCCGCCCTCTAAGACTACGCACTTGAAAAACGAGATTTCAAAGTTTTCACAAGAATGTAATGAAAGTTTTTCAACGGCTTGGAATAGGTTTAAGGAAATGTTACATGAATGTCCTCATCACGGTTTTTCCGACTTGCATCAAATTGACACGTTTTACAATGGACTTAATGATCATGAAAGAGATTATTTAAATGCCGCCGCGGGTGGTAATTTTTTGTGTAAAACGGTTGAGGAAGCTTTGGTGATAATTGAGAATAGGTCTAAGGTTTATAGCCCTCGTAACACACCGAGTGTTGCCAAATTGGGCTCGTCATCGTCATCATCTTCTCGTAGCATTAACGCCTTGCAAGATGAAGCAAATGAGGAGAATCGATTTTTTGATAGATTTGCTAACCTTATGTCCCATTGGAAAGCTCAAGAAGCTTCAAATTCCGCTTCGGTTAAAGCGGTTTCTAAGAGTTGTTTGTCTTGTGGTGGAGCTCATGATCTTTCCGAGTGCATTACCGCGGATGGTAACTGAAATTCGGATTTTGCTAGGTTAAAAGTTCGTTGTTTCCGATCTTCTCGAATTGATTTCCGGTTGAATGTGCGACTCATTGTTCTTGGTAGAAAAAGAAATGATGGGATTGGTTGTCTAAAACTAATTAAAAGAAAAGTCGTCGTTCAGTAATTAAATAAAAATAAAGCTAGGAAAGATTAAACTAAAATTAAAGACTCTCAAAAATAAATGACGAGATTAAACTAATTAAACGTAAATATGAAAACTTAAAAACTTAATTAAAATGAAAACTTTGAAAATTTAAATACTCAAAAATTAAACTAAGACGAACGAGTAAAAATAAAGCTAAGAAAATTGGCGGGAAAAATAAATTTAAAAATTAAATTTAAAATAAAAAAAATTATTTTCTCAATTAAAAACAATAAATCCGCAATATTCCAAAAAGTTAACACAATTTCGCAATAATTGAAAAATCTTGTATTAATTCCGCAATCCTTAAATGGCCAAGATTTCGTAATGCATACAAATGCCAAGATTTCGCAATACTGTTGTGATTCAAAAATCGAATCAGATTTCCTAAAAAGGCACAATTTCGCAATAATTCAAAAATCGAATCAGATTTCCTAAAAAGGCACAATTTCGCAATAATTCAAAAATCGAATCAGATTTCCTAAAAAGGCACAATTTCGCAATAATTCAAAAATTGAATCAGATTTCCTAAAAAGGCACAATTTCGCAATAATTCAAAAATCGAATCAGACAATTATGCTGAAAGTTGCGAAATTGTAACAGTTTTTCCTAAAAACTAGGAAAACGAGAAAGGACGAAAATAAACAACTTTTTAAGAACTTATAGGGTACAATAAGCAAAACAAAACAAGAATAAGCTACCAATAAGCTAGGAAGAAGATCAAAACTTATAAAAACATCAAAATGAAGGCACGAAAATCAGAAGACTTAAACTTTATGTAAAAACTTGATGAAAAAGATGATGAAAACAAGAACGTGATTAACAAGAAAGATTAAAAGATGAAAATTAAAACAAGATTAAGCTTAAAACGTAAAGATTCAATTAAAAACAAGAAAGGAAGATGAAAGTTTAAAGTTCTAGTGAGAGAAACTGTCACTTTCTCTCTCTAAAACTAAACTACTCCTACTCCTAAAACTAAAACTAACCAACCCTCTCACAACAAGTGAGGGTGGTATTTATAGGAGAGGGGAGTGGTTGGTGGCTTCCTCTTTCTTTCTTTCTTTCTTGGTCCTCAGTCTTTCAGTCTTGTTAAATTCTTCGACTCTTAAGACTTCGTCTCGGGATTTCTTTGAACTCGTCTTGTAATTTCTTCATAAACTAGACTTGAGTTCTTCGGCTTTATTAAACTTTCGTCTTTGGACATTTTCTTCGATAAATATTCAGAATAAGCCTTGGACTTCCGTTCATTTTGCATTCTTGATCTTTTGACTTTGTCTTTTGTCTTTTTCTTCAATAAACGCCCGTGAAAGACCGTGTTTTCCTTCCTTTTCACATTTTGACCTTGAAACACAATAAAAACACAAACCACACATAATTCCGCCATTTACGACATAAAATATACGTTTAGGTCCCGTTTTAATGTAATTAAGTGGTAGAAAAGATGGGTGTTTTCACACCTGTCAAATCCCCTACACTTGACCATTGCAATGCCCTCATGCAATGCTTAGCAATAAAGCAAGGTTTACACTTTCCATCATAATCAACCTACCTTGGCCTTTATTAAACAACTAAGGAAAATAAAAAAGATTGAAAATAACAAGATGCAAAAAGGAAGAAACTTGTAAAGAAATCTAAGACTTACATTAGGGCTTGTGTGTCATGAATGTTTATCACCCTCAAGTTTCACGTTCCCCATGCCAAGCTTAAAAACAAGATCATTGTTAGTACAAGTTAGCATAACAATCATTTACTCATGTGGTTCAATTAATCACTTAAACTCCCTTATTCCTATGGGTATCTCTGATATTTTATTATTGTCTTGAATGATCATGAAGATGCATTGTTTGACTTATTTCGATAATTATTTAAGGCTGAAAATAAAGTGGGACGATCTAATCCATAGTTAGCTAAAGGACAAAATCTTTTAAAACTGCTTCTCGAGACCTCAAAAAGTTCATATCTTGGCATAACTCGCTTCACGATTTGAGACCTTTCTCGGACCGATATTTGGCATTTACTTCATACTTCAAATCTTGAGAAGACGTTCTTGAAATTATGGTCTTCTCTTCATATATAGTGTGTATCTTCACTTGGGGAAGTTGAGATATTCTTCAAATATTGACCACGACTTCATCATTATTTCTTCAATCCTTATTTGGGACTTTGATATACAACGGTCCGCCTCCTTTTCGGACTTGGATCGATTTATCCTCATACCTTGTAAGGGTCTTTTCGGATAGATTTCTCCATGATCTTGTGGGAGTTGATTTCCTTTCGTCGTGTGTCTTGATCCTTCATATTGACTTCAGAATAATGCTTTTCACATCATCTTGGATCTTTAGCAACAAAATGGAATCCTCATGCCTTGTTAGGGCCTTTTCGGACTCGCCAATCTTCGCGTCCCGTTTCATTAGTTATGCCTTGGCTATGAACTCTAATCAATACCGAGTAACTTTTAAACGATCTTGGGCTTAAAGCTAAGTAATTTTTCAAATCGTACGACCTTACTTATTGCAATTATTTATTTACAAGCGAGGGGAGAAAAATATCACAATTAACTCACAGTTAATGAAAGAATACCAAACTTGTAACCAACTCTATCATTTCTCGTTCTCCACAATTTAAAATCTCAAGGAATGAGACTCGTGGATGCTTAGCCCAATAAACCAATTAAGGTCTACACGGTTAAGGATACTAGCTAGAGTGAACTTGGATAAGTAAACTCGGGTTGAGTCAAAATATTCACAACGGGCCTAATATATCTAAGATAACTAAACTAGTTAAAACCATTTTATTAAAATAAGAGAAAATTAGCAAAAATAAAGGGAACTACAACTAGGCCAAAATAGATTAAAAATTTTGAAAAATGTCGAAAAATCGATTTTCCGGTTAAAATGAGGACAAATACAAGGAAAAGGCCACTTAACTTTGATAGAAGTCCCCCTACACTTAATATAAACATTGTCCTCAATGTTTAAGCATGTGGGAGTAAACTACCCTACACTTAGGACATTGTGCACTTTGTTTAAATCTTGCTAAGGAAGAGACAACTAAAGAGATTCCTATTTTAATATTGAGAAATATAAAATAGTGAATCGAAAAGAGTTTAGGATAGAACCGGGAAGATGAGAACACGGAATCACGATTCGTCAAAAGTCATCAAGAGTGTGTCTTTGAAGCTCGAATCCCTGCAATGATAAGAAAGAAAACAAGAAACACGAACGGGGCTCCCCCTACACTTATGATGAAAATAGATAGATAATTGGGTTGCCTCCCAAAGAGCGCTTGTTTAGATTAATCGAGTCACGAGCCTGACTCGTCCCCGAATTAATTGGTCCATGGGGAAGCCTCGAATGAAATACCGGGATCAAAGACCTTGTCCTCGTTCCCGGAGGACATTAATAAAGAAGGGGAGGCAGGAGGAAAAGTAGCGAATGGGAGGAAAGTCCGCTCAATATAAGAAAAGCAAGTGAAGTCCAGATTGACGGGAGGTGGGGTGGGTAGAGGAATCACATTGTCATCCTCCAAAGACAATGGATGTGGACCAATTGGAAGAGTCGGAAAGTTATCATTCATAGAATGGTCCATGTCACCTCCCGGGTCAAAGCATTCATCCTCATGAACGTTGATCTTTTCGATTTCAGGACAGATAAGGACTGTAGAAACTTTGTTGAAAAGATCACGATCAAGTACGAAACCATCATTCATTTGTGAGGATTGTTGATAAGTTAAATCCTAACGAATGTGGTAAACGTAATTCTCATTAGAGGAGTGTTGATTAGGTAACTCCTCGAGAATTGGATGTTTGGGTTCATCGCTAGATGGGGTAACTAATGATGGATCCTCATTAGTAACCGATTCAGGAGAAGGAGGAGGAACATGATCTTCCTTGAGAAGTTTCTCAATTGTAAGAAGTTCTTCTGCCCAATCGGTTGAAGAATCGTTAGAGTTAAGATCACGGGGACCCAAGCTAGCTTGAATATCATCCCAAAGAAAGTCACTTTCTCCAAAAGGAGTCAATGACGGAGCAAGAGACGAAGGAGGAATGGGGGAAGTCTTGCGTTGCTTTAGAAATTCCTCCTCGTCGAAAATCACCTCAATATCGTCATCACTGTCCTCATTATCTAAAGGGCCGATAATAAGCTCAGGGACATGAGTACTAGGCTGCTCGCGCTGCTTAGACAGTAACTCCATATAAGTTTGCATCGTTTGTAAGAGCTCTTTCTTTTGGTCTTGCAAAGCGTTAGCGAGATCGTCAATCGATTCTTGGGGACTCATGTCGTGACAAGGTTGATGATCGAGTGAGTGCTGTGGGGGCTCAAGATTCTGAAAACCGGAATTATAGCACGGATGTGGCTCATAGTAGTTCATCGGTTGAGAAGAATTAGAACACGGATTTGGTTCATAATAATCCATTGGTGAAGAAAACTGAGGACACGGATTTTGCTCATAATAATTCATTGGTTGACAATAAGAAGTATCGTGAGGACCCCCACAGTTGTTGCAAAACGGGTAAGGAGAAAGACTGGGTGCGTCTTGTAGATAGCTATTATCATTGTCATAATTGTACCCCGGTTCTTGCCCGTGACCATACGGGTATTGAACCGGGCACGAAACATGCCAATGAGAATCGCTTCCACAATAGATGCACGAGGGAACAGGAGGTAGGTTCAAAAAGGACGAATTAGTCGAGTTGCACAAAGGACAAAATCCGAATTGTGTGTTGTCGATATCGTTTCCGCACCGCTCACATGTACACCATTGACAAGAGTCGTTCCCGTACAATCGTCTCCCACACCCGACGTAATGGACATAAGAATCCATAAAGAAAAATAGATAAGCAAGAAGAATATTTTTGGTGCAAAACTTTGAAAAAGAAATGCTTTTTATAATTTTTCAAATGTTTTTGGGATTTTTGAAAATATTTGATACAAAAAATAACGTTCACGAGTGAACGGATCCCAAAAGCCAACGCGTCTCTCACAAAAAACCGTTAATCTTCACGAAAAGAGCCGGCAGCGGCGCCATTTGAAATTCGGGTTTTGCTAGGTTAAAAGTTCGTTGTTTCCGATCTTCTCGAATTGATTTCCGGTTGAATGTGCGACTCATTGTTCTTGGTAGAAAAAGAAATGATGGGATTGGTTGTCTAAAACTAATTAAAAGAAAAGTGGTCGTTCAGTAATTAAATAAAAATAAAGCTAGGAAAGATTAAACTAAAATTAAAGACTCTCAAAAATAAATGACGAGAAATTAAACTAATTAAACGTAAATATGAAAACTTAAAAACTTAATTAAAATGAAAACTTTGAAAATTTAAATACTCGAAAATTAAACTTAGACGAACGAGTAAAAATAAAGCTAAGAAAATTGGCGGGAAAAATAAATTTAAAATAAAAACAATTATTTTCGCAATTAAAAACAATAAATCCGCAATATTCCAAAAAGTTGACACAATTTCGCAATAATTGAAAAATCTTGTATTAATTCCGCAATCCTTAAATGGCCAAGATTTCGCAATGCATACAAATGCCAAGATTTCGCAATACTGTTTTCATTCAAAAATCGAATCAGATTTCATAAAAAGGCACAATTTCGCAATAATTCAAAAATCGAATCAGATTTCCTAAAAAGGCACAATTTCGCAATAATTCAAAAATCGAATCAGATTTCCTAAAAAGGCACAATTTCGCAATAATTCAAAAATTGAATCAGATTTCCTAGAAAGGCACAATTTTGCAATAATTCAAAAATCGAATCAGACAATTATGCTGAAAGTTGCGAAATTGTAACAGCTTTTCCTAAAAACTAGGAAAACGAGAAAGGACGAAAATAAACAACTTTTTAAGAACTTTTAGGGTATAATAAGCAAAACAAAACACGAATAAGCTACCAATAAGCTAAGAAGAAGATCAAAACTTATAAAAACATCAAAATGAAGGCACGAAAATCAAAAGACTTATACTTTATGTAAAAACTTGATGAAAAAGATGATGAAAACAAGAACGTGATTAACAAGAAAGATTAAAAGATGAAAATTAAAACAAGATTAAGCTTAAAACGTAAAGATTCAATTAAAAACAAGAAAGGAAGATGAAAGATTAAAGAGAGAAACTGTCACTTTCTCTCTCTAAAACTAAACTACTCCTACTCCTAAAACTAAAACTAACCAACCCTCTCACAACAAGTGAGGGTGGTATTTATAGGAGAGGGGAGTGGTTGGTGGCTTCCTCTTTCTTTCTTTCTTTCTTGGTCCTCAGTATTTCAGTCTTGTTAAATTCTTCGACTTTTAAGACTTCGTCTCGGGATTTCTTTGAACTCGTCTTGTAATTTCTTCATAAATTAGACTTGAGTTCTTCGGCTTTATTATACTTTCGTCTTTGGACATTTTCATCAATAAATCTTCAGAATAAGCCTTGGACTTCCGTTCTTTTTGCATTCTTGATCTTATGACTTCGTCTTTTGTCTTTTTCTTCAATAAACGCCCGTGAAAGACCGTGTTTTCCTTCCCTTTCACATTTTGACCCTGAAACACAATAAAAACACAAACCACGCATAATTCCGCCATTTATGACATAAAATATACGTTTAGGTCCCGTTTTAATGTAATTAAGTGGTAGAAAAGATGGGTGTTTTCACACCTATCAGTAACACTTCGAGTGCTTATGTAGCCACGGGAACTTATAACCAAAACGGTCAAGGTTCCCGCCAAAATCAAGCTCCACCAAATCAAAATGCTAATAACTATCGAAACAACAATCAAGGTAGTAATTATCAAGGCAATCAACGTAACTACAACAAGGGTAATTATCAAAGTGGAAATGGGCAAATTTCAAATCAAAACCAAAACCGTGATTTTCAAACTACCACACAAGGTTTTCAAAATGATCACACCAAAAATCTTCAAGGAGAATTTTTGAATTATGCTAAGGCAAACGATGCTAAGTTTGATAATATGCAACGTGAAATGGTTAGCTTAAGATCCGAGTTGAAAAACGAGCTTAAAAATGAACTTTCTAATGAACTTAAGACTCATGCTAATAAAATGGAAGGAAATGTTCAACGTCTCCAACAAAATCAACAAAAAATGGAGCAAGGTCAACATGAGATTAAGCAAGAGTTGTTAAAAGCGGATGCTAGGCAATCTAAGTTTGAAGACCGAATGGAAAAAATGTTTGAAGCTATCATGTGTAAGCCTTCTTCTCCAGGTGGTCTTCCTAGTGATACCATCGTGAACCTGAAAGGAGAATTGAAGGTTATTATTACTCGTAGTGGTAAAACTTTCAAAGAACCCATTTCTCGTCCAAGTACTTCTATGGAGAAGGAAAAAGAGAAAGAACCCGAGGTGGTGGTAGAAAAGGAGCAAATTCCAAGCCCAAGAAGTACCGCTCAAACCACACCTACGGTTGAACCAATACCAATAGTGGAACCCGAGATTCCAAGGCCGATGCCTATGCCCCAACCCACACCACCCTTACCTTACCCTTCAAGACGAGACAAGGAAAAGGCACAAGAACGAAATAATTATCAATTTGAACTTTTTATGAAAATGTTTCGTGACTTGCATTTTAATATAAGTTTTGCCGACGCCTTGGTCATGATGCCTCGATTTGCCGCGAACTTCAAAAGTATGTTGAACAACAAAGAGAAATTGCAAAAGTCGTCTAGTTGTTCATCGGTTTTTCTTAGCCGCATACCTCAAAAAGTCGGTGATCCTGGCAAGTTTTGAATCCCATGTGCTATACAAGATATGGAAGAATGCTACGCCTTGGCCGATCTTGGTGCTAGTATTAATTTGATGCCTCTTGAGATTTTTAAGTCGCTCAATCTTCCCAATCTCACTCCTTCAAGAATGTCAATCGAGATGGCCGATCATTCTACGATTCTAGCTTGTGGAGTAGCCGAGGACGTCTTCGTGAAAGTTGGAAAGTTCTACTATCCCGTAGACTTTATTGTTGTTGACATTCCCATCGATCCTAAAGTTCCTCTAATTTTAGGTCGATCATTTTTGGATACCTCGAGAGCACTTATCGATGTGCATGCTAGGAAAATCACTCTTCGTTTCAATGAGGAAGAACTCGTCATAAATGCAACTCAAAACTCCACACTTTCTCATGTGTATTCTATCACGTCTTTGAACAATGTTAGTCCCATCAAAAACATTTGTAAAAAGATTTCAAAAAGAGTTTTAGAAGTTGATGATAAAAATGAAGTTCCGTCCCCTCCACCGGTGGAGGTTAAGAGTGTTAAGCCTACGATTCCAATCACGAATGATTCTTTAGATGATGAATATGTTGACCCCGATGGGGGAGTTTTCTTTGTTGACAAACGTTTTGAGAACTTACCACCACCTTTACCAAAACGGTTTTCAAATGTGAGAATTTTTAGTGTGACTAATATTTCTTTAGAAACACCAAATATTTTTGACATAATTAAGTCGGGTTTTTATATGGAGAGTTTAAAAGATGAAATAGGGAACGATTTTAAATTAAATTTAAAAGATTTTTCTACAACTCTAACTCCGTCATCACCACGTGTATTGAGTGCTACAAGCTCGTCTTCTCCTTTTGACGATGCTTTGTGTGGACTTAGTGTGGGGGAAGCCCCTTATGTTCCCTTCCCTTTCTCCACCGAGGACGAGATATTTGATCCCGGAATTGCTTATAAAGGGAAATCTCGGTCTACCACCGATGCAATAAATGGAAAATCTTTCTATTTGATTGGTGTGAGTCTACCTCGAGTAGCTCAATGTTTTTATGACTTACCCATTGTCCCACCCTTCTATTTCTTCTCATCTATTTTCTTGAAACCCTTTGGGTTTTTGTTGACATATGATGAAGTGGCGTTGATTTGTTTTTCCAATGAAAACAAGAACGCCATCTTCGATCCCGGTATTTTGCACCATCAAAGGACTTAGTCCTTAATACCGGTTTTTTTGGGCCTTGTTTATCATGTAAGCCCCACTAAAAATTGACCATACCATGATTATCCCTAAATGATCACATTTTTGGGGATTCGAGTCGAGCTTTTGACTCGGTTATCAAAAACAAGGTGCCTCGTGGGGGAAACCCATGCTTATCCATGTACATATTATTGCTTTCTAATTAGTTTAATGTGAGGGGATTTGTGCCCTTCCAACCTTTGTTCCGTAGTTGTTTGTGCATTGTGGTTTTTAGATCACGATCTTCACGATTAGAGCCTCTCGTGTTCATTTTATGGGAGCACTCGATCGTTTGCTTTGAAGACTTTCTCAGTATCCAAATGATATATCCTTTGATGTTCTAACATTAGGTTTTTAGCACAGTTCATAAACGGCTATTAATTTATTGGTTACACCCTTTCCATGCTAGATTAGGCATTCGACTACGTCTCTAGTATGGGGGTATTTGCACCCCTAGACTCGAAACATTGAGGACAATGTTTAACTTTAGTATGGGGGGGGGGGTGAATAGATACTTGCCTTGCCAAACCTTCACGCTTTCCAAAGTTTATCTTTTTGTTTTTAGTGCAAAATACGGCTAAAAATGGCCAAATTTTAAAATTTTTCTCATGTTTTATAAGTGTTTGAAGACACGAATGTAGGTTTTCCGATGGCGAGAATAAGAGTAATTTTTTACTCGACCGTGCGTGTTGAGCACTTAGCTTTAATTCCTTAACTTCACATTAGGCTAAGTCTCTTAAATGAGGATGAGAAATGATAGAGTTAATTATAAGTTACTATGCTAAACGTAGAGTACTCGTATTCGTTCAAAAACTCATGTGTTCTCGTTGTTTGCTTATTCTCCCTTCGCTTGTAAATATTTTTTGCTTAATAAATATTGACTTAGCGGTTTAGTTAGGATTGTTGGGTTTCTAGTCTTTTCTAGTAGCTTCCGTGTAATTAAATTGGGAAGACATTAAGGTATCGCCAGCGTCACGGTTTTGAAGTATTGGCACCCCAATAATCGAAAGCTTCACCTAATAATAAGATTTCAAGTGCTCACATAAATCAAGCAAACAATTTGAAGCCCCACAAGGCCGAAAAATCTATGCAAAATTGAAAGTGAATCAAGCCTTAATCTTCGAAGCTTTAAAGATCCAAAATTCGCTTTAGCGTGAGGATATACGTCTTTGGCTAATAAAACTACCGATGAGGTGGATAATAAAAGGCAAGGCAAGACCGAAGTCATAATAAAAGCTTCATGGCGAAGTTGAATAAAAGATGGAGGTACACCAAAGATAATAAGGCCCTTCCGTTAGGGGGCGTATAAAAGTCTTGGTAATAAGTCTCATGTTCAAAACCGTTATAAAACCGTGTTTATCGATCCTTCTTGTTGACTTAATTTTTTGACATCCTTGTATATTAGGATGAATTATTAATTTAATGATCTTGGTTACACCGTTAGGACTCTATTTTTAGACCTAAATCTCTATTATCGCATAAGTCAAACAATGTATCCTCGTGAAACATTCAAGACAAAATAAAATATAAGAGATACAACTTAGGAAAAATGGGAGGATAAGTACGTGATTAGGGCATATGAGTAGTGTTAGCATTACTAACTTATAATGACAATGATCTCGTTGCACGCTTGGCATGGAATTGAGGTGAAAATCGAGGACGATGAAATTATTTCTAACGAAGCATTCACGTGTTCTTATTCTATGAACCTAAACGTCCTATTTTGCGATGAAAATCATACATTATGTCTAAAACGCAAGTAGTAGTAATAGTAGTAGTGTAGCTAGTTTATCATCAAATAAAGTGAATAAAAATGAATTTTGGAGGTGCTACGATACTTTATTCTAGCATTGCGTGAGGGCACGACAATGGTTTAGTATGGGGAAGTGATGAGACTGCTTTTATACATAGTCTCATCATCCAAATCGGGCTTAAAATGCATTAAATATCATTAAAAACTGCCAAATATATGCTCGTGTTTGTTGCTTGTGTATTTTAGGTACGGATATTGAGGAAATGACAAAAAGATCACAAGAATCAATCAAAAACGAACACGGGAAACGAAGCCGCACAATGAACCGGGCCCAAGAATGGAATTTCCAAAAATGACCTTGAAAAATTAAAGATTGGCAACATTGGTCCCTCATTTTTGAAGACTTGGCAATTTATACCTTTGCAATACTCTCTATTTACATTTGGGTCCCTAAATTATCAAGATGTTTCATGAACAGCCCTTGAAGATTGAAGAAATTGCATTTAAAGTCCTTGTTTAAAGTCGTGACAACTCTTGTGCCAAATATGACAACTTTGGCAAACTTATTTACAAAGGATATGGGATTTATGGCTGTTTAATACAAATTGAAGAAGACAAGGAAGTTAAGGGACTGTTTTTGCCAGACACTCAAACACACCACCACCAATCATGCCTCCATGTCACCCTCCTCCTCCACTCACATCACTCCACCTCACTCTCCCTCCCACGTCAACAATCCACCCAACTTAAATAATCAGTATTAACTGATTATTTAATTTTCCCTCTAAACACCTAATTCAAAAATTAATCCCCACCAAAACAGATTAAACCCCCTTCTTTATCCCCCATAAACCCTAATCTACCCAGATCCAATCAACTCCAAAACAAAGGGGTTTTGCTAACCCTTTTCCAGATCACTAATTAACCTCTTTGTCACCAAAACCCACACCAAAACCATGACCCAGACACACCCATGTGCCTTGTAGGACCCTCCCCTGCCCATCACTTTCGTCCCAAACCCCTAAACCCGACCAGATAAACAGCTCACATCCATTCCTTTGTCCCCAAGGACTAATAAATGGCTAAAATGAGTTCTTTACAACTAGAATCTTTCAGAGATCACATGAAGCACATTTTGACCAAGAACAAGAAAGAAGACCAAGGGCAATTTCGGATTTTCCTATCTAGGGTTTCAGTTTATTATTTTTTATTCAAGTAGCACTAGAAGGTTCTGTTTAAGCTTATAAAAGGAGGTGCAACATGTGCATACCCCTTTTTTCCAGTTTCTAGCAAATTTCTTTTGTAATCCCTTTTTATTAAACATAAAGTTGGTATTTTTTATGAAAAGTAATTCCTTTTATGATTTATAGAAGTTGGTATTAAGGTTGGCTAGAAGCTGAGTTCCATAATTTTAACATTAGTTCAAGGATTTTCAAAAATTATTCTTATTTTCAAGGTTTCTGAAAAAGGTTGATGTTTTGATAGAATCTTGTTCTAAAAACGTGTTTTGAAATTTTGAAAGTTGGTTTGTTTAAGTTTGTTTGTTTGTAGGAAGAAGATTTTCAGAAAGTAAAAGAAAAAAAAAGTTAATCAGATTATTGGTTATATTGTTTCTACCTTGTTCTTAGCAGGAACCACCTGGCTTTTGACTGATTTCCAAGGTTCAGCACAAGCCCCAGCTTGTTTGGAGATGGCTATGCAGCCATTGAGGGGCCTGGATGTGGGTCCCTCTAGGTAAACTGGTCTAGAACCCTTGTTGTCTAATTTTATGTGATTTTTCATGAGTTTGTGAAAATCTGCATGTTTGTTTGTTTTATCTGCTTGTTTAGGCCTCTTATTGTTTGTTATGCATATTAGAAGTGTTTGAAATCAGTTTGGTTGAGTTTGAAAAGCTTTTGGTTTGATAAAAGTTGATTTTCAGTAATTAAGGGGTGTTTGGATACGGGGTTTAGCTAGGAATTGTGATAAGATTTTTGGCTAAAAACCTGTTTAAAACACTCATTAGGTTGCTAGTTGGTAATATTAGTATTTGGGTTTCAGTTTGGTGAAGTTTAAATACAGTTTGCATGATAAAAATTGGAAGATAGCACATAAAACAGTCAATCCATTGTTCTGCTTGTTTCGTGAGAAACTTTGCCACCAATCTTGATTATCTGTTAGAGATAGGTCTAAGTAGGGTTTGTAATTGATTGTATGCTAGTTGGTAGGGTTGTATGCAAGATTTGGCCAAGTGAAATCCATTTGTGTGCATATTGCATCAGTCAACTGTTCATCAAATAGGGTTAAGCTTCGTCAGTAACTTTTTTTCCCAATTTGTGTGCAATTTGTGTGAAGGACTTGTGTGTTTTCTTGCATAATCTGACTCCCTGCACTCCACTGAGTGTAGGGGTGCCTTATTGTCCAAAATAAGCATTCACAATAAGCTTTCCTAAGCTTATTACTAAACTGAACAAAAAAAATACACTAACAGTGGGAACAAAGTTCCCCCTGCTTGCACATCTGTTTCCACTGCTTTGCTACCAGACAAAGACCTAGCACATGTCACTATCAGACTTCTCATTTTTTTGTCTTTAGTGCCTAAATTTAAGAATTAGGACTTCAAACCAATTGCAATATTTTTCTAATTTTATTTCTGATTTTTTAGTGTAATTTATTTTTCTGTTACTGTTCATTTGCTATTTTTTAGGTTTAATAGCTATTTTAATTAACTTTTTACTTCCTGTTTTTGTCTTTTAGTGACAAAAATCATTATTTTTCTGTTTTAAGATTTTTCTTAGATTTAGAAAAATAATTTAAGATTTTAAGTTCAAAAAGTTTTTACTGTTCACTTTTTATTTATTTTTTAGAATTAAATTAGTTTAATTAGGGTTTAAATTCAAACTGTTTTTGTCCTTTAGTGCAAAATTTTATATTTTTCAAACTTTTTCATTTTTCTACTGTTCATTAGTGTAATTTAGGATTTTTAAAAGTGTCAAATTATTTTTAGCATTATTTTATTATTTTTTATAATTATTTTAGTTTAAAAATAGTTTTAAGTGTTTTAAAAATAGAAAAATAGTTTTTAAAATTTAGGAAAAATACTTTTTAGTCTTTAGATAATATAAGTAAGTTATTTGTTCAATAAAATAATATTTTGGACATTTTGTTAATTATATTTAATTTTAGGGCTTTAATTAACATTTAAAATTGAATATTTAATTAATAAAAGGTTTTAAAATATTTTTGTTGGATTTTTATTCTTATTTATATTATTTTAGACTTAGTTTTAGCTTTTAATTAATTTTTAGGTTTTAATTTTTAATTTGTAGCTTTTTACGGTTTTACGTGAACGACCTTTTCGTCTTAGTTTAATCCGTCTACGTAACCGTCATTCTCTTCTTCCCCCTTTCTATCTTCTTTTTCTCAATATAATCACAAATCATTAATCAATTCTTAACACAACGCACTTGCCTCCTAGGGAAACGAACTTGAACTTCATTGGGTCATTAGTGCTCGGTTTTCCTAAACCGACACTTAACGCTTACCACTATTTTGGTACTCTTTTCCTAAAGGGTATACAAAAAGACTACAATCAATGTGACTATTAGTATTCTACTAATATTTTTCACAAGAATCACAATCATAGTTACACATTTTTAATAGTAGTATTGTAAAGCTTTTTGTTTTGTTATAGCTTTATTTAAATAAAAATAATTAGGTTATTTGTGTTTTATTCAAACCAAAGTGAAACACAATTGGCACTAACAAACAAATACAATAACACCCAAATTAGTAGACTTAAAAAACGCTTTTAGTATTATTGTTAATAGACAAAGGACAAACTTAAATACCGTAACATCACAGATTAACAGAGATTGACGAAGACATGGTGCATTATTTTTTAGTAATGTATATGTTAAAAAATATACAATTACCTATAAAAGACTCAAGTGATACGTATATGAAAAAACACAAGTAATTAAAAAAACTTAAGTGACTCGTATCCCAAAAAAAATACATAACTAACTAAAAAAAGATCAAAAGAGATAAATATCCAAAAAAATAGATAACCAACTAAAAAAAAGACTAAAGTGTTATGTATTTTAAAAAAGTATCCAACCAAGTAAAATTAACCATTCAAAAAATATTCGACCAACTGAAACATATTTAAGTGATACGTATCCGAAAAAACACAACCAACTAAAAACGCCTAAATGACACGTATCGAAATTATACAACCAACTACAAAATATCCAAGTGATACGTATCCGAGAAATACACAAAAAAAAATACTCGAGTGATCCATACTCTAAAATGTATGCAATCAACTAAAAAAGATTAACTATACACGTCCGAAAAAATTATATAACTCTTTAAAAAAGACGAGGGTGATGCATAACCTATAAAATACACAATAAAAATAGCAATTGGTAAATACACTATTTTTATGAGGATGGGTCGCACCATTTTTACCCAATATTATCAAAAATAAAACTTCTATGAGATGATGGTTTAAAATTCTATGTTGAAAAAGAAATAAAATATTCATACTTAGATGATACTAAAAACAAAGAACATGTCAAAATATGAAATGAAAGTGGAGAGAGATTCAAGTTTGAATTTTATACGAGAAAAAAATAAGATTACGAAATTTTGTATAAGAAATAGAAGTTGTAAATGTAACAAATGGTCTATTATGAAACATACTTGATAACTTTTTATAGTCAAATACTAAAATTAAAACAGTTAAGATTCCTAAATTACCCTTAATGATGTATAATTTAATTTTATGTTTCTTTTAATTACAAAGGACACATGGTACACTTCTCTTGGTTCCTATTATTTTTATTTTAAGACTGGTACTTACATGAAGGCAAATCATATATATACTAGCCTTTAGACCTGTCTGGTGGACGGGCTAGCTTTAAGTATATATTTTTTAATGAAAATTGAATTTATGTGTGTTTGTATTAGAAGTTTAGTATATATAGTGTTAGTTATGTGTTAGTTATGGCATTGATATTTTAATAATGTAGCATAAAATAGACAAAAATAACGTAGTTTAAGATATTTTATTTATTTAAGAATATTAGGAGTTAATTGAATTTGCATACGTTAACGGTATGAATAAGTTTGTTACATTAAATTTTTTTAGAATTTTAATAATATTGTATAAATATTTTATGTATTTTTGAATTTTATGAGGTAATAAATTTTGTATATGTTAATGTTATGAATAACGTTTTTACATTATATTTTTTGAAATTAATATTATTGTTGTGCATTTTTATAAAATTTTGTATTTAAGGCATTGTTTCACCATCCTTCCTTATATATTTTTATAGAATTTTGTATTTATGACATCATTTGTAATTCCTATATATATTTTTATAGAAATTTGTATTTAAGGCATCATTTGTAATTCCTATTTTATTTTTGAAGCATTTTATGGAATCATTTTTATCCATTTTTGTATTTAAGACATTGTTTCACCATCCTGCCTTATATATTTTTATAGAATTTTATATTTAAGACATCATTTGTAATTCCTATATATATTTTTATAGAATTTTGTATTTAAGGCATCATTTGTAATTCATATTTTATTTTTGAATCATTTTTATAGAATTTTTTATTTAAGGCATTTTTTCACCATCCTTCCGTATATATTTTTATAGAATTTTGTATTTAAGGCATCATTTGTAATTCCTATATATATTTTTATAGAATTTTATATTTAAGGCATCATTTGTAATTCCTATTTTATTTTTGAAGCATTTTATGGAATCATTTTTATAGAGTTTTTTATTTTAGGCATTGTTTCACCATCCTTTCGTATATATTTTTATAGAATTTTGTATTTAAGGCATCATTTATAATTTCTATATATATTTTTATAGAATTTTTATTTAAGTCATCATTTGTAATTCCTATTTTATTTTTGAAGCATTTTATGGAATCATTTTTATAAAATTTTGTATTTAAGGCATTATTTTACCATCCGTCCTTATATATTTTTATAGAATTTTGTATTTAAAGCATCATTTGTAATTCCTATATATATTTTTATAGAATTTTGAATTTAAGGCATCAATTGTAATTCCTATTTTATTTTTGAAGTATTTTATGGAATCATTTTTATAAAATTTTATATTTAAGGCATTGTTTTACCATCATTCCTTATATATTTTTACAGAATTTTGTATTTAAGGCATCATTTTTAATTCTTATATATATTTTTATAGAATTTTGTATATAAGGCATCATTTGTAATTCCTATTTTATTTTTGAAGCATTTTATGGAATCATTTTATAAAATTTTGTATTTAAGGCATGTTTCACCACCATTCCTTATATATTTTAAAAGAATCTTTTATTTAAGGCATCATTTGTAATTTATATATATATTTTTTAAAATTTTTATATTTAAGGCATCATTTATAATTCATATTTTATTTTTGAAGCATTTTATGGAATCATTTTTATAGAATTTTGTATTTAAAGCATTGTTTCACCATCATTCCTTATATATTTTTATAGAATTTTGTACTTAAGGCATCATTTATTCTTCCAATATATATTTTATAAAATTTTGTATTTAAGGCATCATTTGTAATTCCTATTTTGTTTTTGAAGCATTTTATGGAATCATTTTTATAAAATTTTGTATTTAAAGTATTGTTTCACCATCCTTCCTTATATATTTTTATAGAATTTTGTATTTAAGGCATCATTTGTAATTCCTATATATTTTTATTGAATTTTGTATTTAAGGCATCATTTGTAATTCCTGTTTTCTTTTTGAAGCATTTTATTGAAACTCTTTAATGAATTACATGTGTCATTTTTATAGAATTTTGTATTTAAGGAATTGTTTCACCATCCTTCCTATATAAGGGTTTTTGATTTGATTTGATTTGATTTGATTTGATTTGATTTGATTTGATTTTGATTTGATTTGATTTGATATACTAGTTGCAAAACCCGTCCGATGGACGGGTATGACTTGTGATTTTTGCTAACCGTATTTTATTTGACAAATTATTGTTGTTAAAAACATTTATTTTTTAGAATTTTTATAAACATATAAGACAAAATAAAAGTATGAAATAAAGTATTAACAATTTGTCCAAATATTCAAACAGTTAATTGTTCTAGTGAAAAAAAAGTAGTATGATTTGTGAATAACACACGAACGATGTTATAAACATTTAAATATTTTAAAATCTACTTTCTCAAATAAACTTTCTTATAGTGCATCTATTCTATAAACATCTATTGTTGTAAGCATAATATAAAGAGACTATAGTGTTTTATTAAACCCAATAAAACTAAGATAGTCTATCATGAAACACCAAACTCATCATTCTTCTTCCAAGAATAAAGGAAGATGAATAACAACTCATATTACTAATGATACTAAAAATATTTGGATTAACATGTAACTAAAAAGTAGTGTTTTCTAGATTAATAAAAAACAATAATGCTTTAATATTAACCATTTTTCAAATGCATTCTACAATTTTATCTAGAGAACTTAATGAGATAGATATACTATTTAGGCAGACTTTCTGTCGGGTTCTTTTTAATGCTTCTAGATGCGCTCATACTCATAAACAAAGATTCCCGAAATGCAAATAGATAACATGTTCCTTGTTGCCTATTCTCGTATACAGGGTGGGAATCGGGTGGGGTTGGTCGGGTTCGGGTTAATTCGGTCGAGTCCAATTCAAGACAAGGTTAAAAGTAAATTACTTGAACCTGACTCGATTTAAATTCAGGTTACTCACGTTCGGGTCTACTCGGGTCGGGTCTAGTCGAGTCGGGTCTAATCGTGTTTGGTTTAACCCGAATTAGGATAAAATATTTATAAAAAAACATTTTTTACAATTTTTATAATAAAAATTATATAACATTTATATTTATAAAAAAAATCTTATTCGGGTCAATCGGATTGACCCGCACCCAAATTAAACATAACTTTTATACCCGGTTTTGAATTCGGGTTAGTCAGGATGACCGGTTAACCCGAATTAGAATTTGAACCTGAGTAACCCGACACGAATATGTTCACGTCGGATTTTTTGTCGGGTCTGGTCGGAAATATTGACACCCTAGTTATATGCATATACTTTTCTGACGTTGCTATTGTAAAATAAGGCAATGACATCATATCATAAATCTACCTTGTTTCATATATATGAACATCATGCGTGTAGTTTTCTAAATCTTAAAAATTAATAAAAAGATTCATACCTGAAACTTATTTTCACATCTCATCATGTATAAGCAAATCCCAAAATACAAATTCTAAATTTTAACCGTTTTGAGAATTTTTTATGCCAATTGTAAATATAAGGAGGCAATATCTGAGATCAGCTTTCATTCAGGCTATTATAACCATAATCATAATCATTCTTTCAAAGATTATGATAACCATAATAAAAGATTCTCTTTTTCTAGCTGTTATAACCATAATCACTCTTTCATACATATGTCAACTATCTGTAGCTCATTTGATCATCTCCTGTTTAGAGTTTCTACCCACGGTTGGGGCTTGATACTCGTAAGCTCCTGATACTCGTAAGCTCTCATGAAAACCTTTCCAGTAGTAGGCGTGTTACTTCGTTTAGGAAACCGAACACATGGAGTGCAACACCAGTATTCAATTGTTGGACCCATAAATTAGATTATATTTCTTAGCCTGTCTTATAACGTTGATATTTTTAAGGTTTACTTGATACCCTCATAAAAGATAAATTGGATTCCTGTACTTATTACTATTATGAATCAATAAGCCAAAAAAATTACATGTCATCCATACTATGATGTGATTTTTCGGATATATATGTATCATGTACAAATAATTTTAAATACAAAAAAGCTTATATATGTTTCTTTTTTCCTTTAAGTTGGTTGAATCCGCAGTCTCCTGCAGAAAGCCTTGTTGAAAAGAAACCGAGTTTGAAATGCTGAAATGATAGGTAGCCTTGCGAAACACGCTAATGGTGTAAAAAGAATGGCACCCATCCTGAAATGATATGCTTGTGCAAAAAGCCATGTGAACTTCCACAAAACCATCCCCTGATCAACAGTCTAAAAGCTTGAGCAACCTAGAAATAAAATCAAATATGTGAGCTTCGATCCAAGGGGAAAAAATGTTTTTTTTGTAGGAGCGACAATTCCCAACATAACTCCAAAAAAATAGGGCATGGTTGTGTCTAAACAGGTTAATTACATAAGTAAGTACACCAACTTGCTTACATGATAGCCTGTTTTTTGACCCATTTAGATGAATGTGTTACAACCTGCCAAACTGAACTGGACATAAATTCGACTGATATGAGTGAAATTACTCATATCATTTGTATCATAAAACATTGAAATTATACATGATTTATACCAAATATGCCTTGGAAAAGCTTGTTTCTTGTTTGAATGTGTGTAGGTACCAAGTTCACGAAAACCGACGAAAATCGACACGAGAATGATGAAAAAGATCAAGAAGCCAAGAACCGAGCTTGACATGAGTGGATTTAATCATTTATCGAGGAAACGAGCCAACTGGGTCCCACAATGGGTTAAATGGGCTCAAAAGCCCATTTATATTTCAAGTAAATAAAGTTGATTTGAAAAAGTCCAACATAAGGCCCAAAGACCTTGGTTTACACGGATGGAAAGAAGCTTGGGCCAAAAGCCCAAACATGATGAAATAAGAAACGAAAGCAAAAGTTATATGGGCTTTTAGGGTTTCGGTTGGTCAAAGTTGTGAGTATTAAACTCACATTTTCCATCAAACGTTTAATAAACGTTTCCACTCACACATATTCCCACGTCCATTTACCCATTTGTTTTTTATCCCCACTCACAAATAAAGAAGCAACGTTACAATCTAGGTAACTTCTTCCTCCTCATCCCATTTTTTACCCCAAAACCAGAGAACAAATCACTGTTCAATAAAACCCTAAGTTGATTAAATCACGAATTAATAAAGGGCTTTTGATGGCACGGTTAATTCACGTGTAAGGGAATAAATTCCCCCAGTTTAAGGAAGAGAAAGGTGGAAGGAGCTTGGCTACGTGGCTTTTGATCATTGGAGGATACACCTCACCCTTCTCAATCAACCAATCATAGGCCAAAGAAAAAGCACAAAAGAAACACAAGATTGCCACCTTGGCAATCTGTGTGACCAAGAGTCAATCTCAACCCTTGGATCAAAACAGAAAAGAAAGAGAAAGAGAAGAATGAAGATCAAAGGCTCAAGATCATTTGGAATATTCCTGCGAATAACCGGATATTCGCATCAAGAAGACTCGGGTTCAGCCTATTTAAACCCCCTCTTTTTATTGTATTGGGCATCCCTTTTCTTACTTTACTTTTATAATGTTAGTTTTTAGATAGAAAATTGTATTTTTCTTTTTAAATATTGTAATGCTTGATTCGATTTAATAAAAGTGATTTTCAGTCTCATATTCTTTTTTTATCTCGCATTTGTTATTTGTTAAAAATTTATGCAATTCAAATCTATAATAAGCTATTATTATAATTGTGAATGGTTTATATAAGCTGAATATCATAGCTTATATGATCATTTGAGTTAGATTAGGGATATAAACGTTTATCCCCACTGGATAAACGCTTATAATAAGCTGCTGTTTCGATTCAAAATTGGTGGTTCGAAGTTCTTGTATGGTTCGAGATTCTGGTTTGATTCTGAGACGTTTGGGTTCGTGATATGGTGGTGTAGTTTCGGTTTATAAGGATGCTCAGCGCACTCCTTCGTCCCAATGGTTTTCTACAAAAGGTTCTATTTCCTTTTTAATTTCATGCTTTTTAGTTTAAATTTGATGATAATGTTTAAGCTGTTTAGTTAGATAAATTTGGAGTTGAGTTTGAATTACTGAATAGGTTGGTCAATTTGTTTACACGTTCGATTTTATAGATCTGTTTAGATGTTTGAAAAAAAAAGATTAAGCTGTTAGAATTTGGCTGCTAGGTAATTCGTTTATGTCTGCTTATTTGTCAGCTTATATATCTGCTTATTTGTATAAGGAGATGTTTGGATTTTGATAAATTTGTTTAGGGTTATAAACTGTTGATGAGTAGGTCTAAATAGAGTATGTATTATGCTTGTTTGAGATCTTGGTTCTGATTTCGTTAGACTTGATTTAGTTTTGCATAAAAAGTCTTATAATCTGCTTTGATCTCTTTGATAATAAGTGAGCTAAGAACCTGCTATGTTAATGTCTTTCTTTTTAGAGATAGTGAATTTGATTAGTGATGTTTGTTCTTATTGTTTAATTATGAATCTGCTTGGTTGGTATGTGTAGATGAGTAATAAGCTAGCTTTTACAGGTTTATATTTTTATGAAGATATAACTTTCATAGTCTGCTGAATGTTTTGATTTTCTATTAGATTTAGCTTTTAATTGACTTCGTTATTATCTGTTTGCTGTATGATTTTGTTGCTTGATTGAATGTTTAGTTTCTTGCTTAAAATTCGTTGATATAGTGTTTTACCTGCTGATATAATTCATCTATATATCTGCTTATCAGTTCATTTAACTGATAAGCTCAAAAAGCTTGTCCTCACAGCTTTTATAGCATAATAAGCTCATTTAAAGTCTTTCCTGAGACTCTTCTTCATAACTGTTCAAAAAGAAATTATTCCAAAAATTTTGTCATTGGGGGGGTTCGAACTCGAGACCTCCCCCTCACCAGTTCAGTGTGTTAGCCATCTGGGCTACATGCTCCTTTGATAATTGTTTCTGTATCTGAATTAATATAGTGTAGTAAGGTTTGGTAGTTTTCAATTAGGTAATCTTTTAACTAATTTTAATCCGTTTTATTTTAAATAAAGTTTTTAATTAATTAAGTAAATTTTAGTTTAATAATTAATAAATAAAATAAAATGTTTTTTTTAAAAAAAGTTGAATTAGTTAATTTCAATAATTAGATTTAAGTAATTAAATAAAAATAGTTTTTAAATAGATTTATTTTAAAAGTTATTTTAAATAAAGGTAATTTGTTTTAAAAAGTTTATTTAGAATTTTTAAATTGTTTAAAAGTTTTAGATTATTAATTAGATTAACTTTTAAATAGTTTTACGCAATTGTTTTGATTTATTTTTTTAAATAGGCGGGTTAACGATTCATGCACTTAGGATTATTTTTAAATAGTTTAAAATTGGTAGAGTTTAATTGTAGTTTAAAAACCAACGACTCATTCAAATCAATTGTCCAAATCAAAACGAAACGTTTCAAATTCAAAAGATCTTCGTGTACAACGAACTTGGTTCACTCACGTGTTTAATCGTATCCGTCTTTGACTTATTTTTGGTTAATTACTTTTTCCTAAAGGTAATTGCCTAAATTTGTCCTATAACGTATATGTGTTTAATCCACGACACATCAAAAATTTTGGCGCCGCTGCCGGGGATCTTGTGTACGATTCGCTTTTGTGGAGATTTGTTGATCGTGGATTTGAAGACCCTTTCCGTCCTCGGAAAGTTTTGTTATTTTTCTATTACGTAGTATGTATCGTTTTTCTCGTTTTTTGTGAATAATATATTGTATTACGTAGAACAATAATTTTAAATACTTTTCAAATAAGCCTTAGTTGGGATTTCATCACCTAGCTATTGTATTCGAACCCAAAACAAAAATAAAGGCAAAATAGATAAATACTAATAAGAAGTTTGAACTCGATTTATACAAACTATAAGGTGGGTATAAGGCGACGTGCTATAAAAGGCCGTCTAAGGAAAAAGGTTTTTAAGTGCTTAGTGCCACCTCGTTTCCCCGCTTGCTTGTGCGTATATTGAGAGTGACAACCTATTATTGGTTTGCCGACTCAAGTAGTAATAAATCTTATTTTTGTTGTTTACTTATTGAACCTCGAGACGTTTAGGTTTTCACCTATCGTTTCAAAGTCGACCGAGGGTAATTTACTTCCATAGTAGTTATCCTTATTCCTTGTTTTTATCGATCATTTTTGATTGAGCAATACCAATAAAATACCAAAAATAATCTTCTTTCTTGTCTAATTTCTTTTCTTCAATCCTCTAAATTCTCGTCTTTGTAGTGTATGCAATTACGTTCTTCACGTCTTGTGATAGATTTTAATAGGCTTGAAAATATTCCTCGTAGAAATAGAAATCGTCAACAACGAATAGTGGAACCCGAGCTTCCACCGATTGTTGTAGAGATGGCCGATAACCGTACAATGGAGGAATTGCTCCGTGCACCCACCGAAGGGTATGGGGAAGCAATCGTTGTGCCGGCTATTTTGGCGGATCATTTTGAGATTAAGACGGGTCTTTTATCGCTCATTCGTGCCGACCAATTTCGTGGCAATGAGGCCGATAGCCCGCATTCTCACATTCGGAATTTTAATCGAATTACCTCGACTCTCAAGTTTAGAGATGTGCCGAATGACGTGATTAAGCTCATGCTTTTTCCGTACTCGCTCGAGGGTAATGCTAAGCTTTGGTATGAGAAAGAACCACCGGGTTCGATCTTAACTTGGGATGATTTAGTGTCTAAGTTCATGAATTATTTCTTTCCACCGTCCAAGACAACACACTTTAAAAATGAGATCACTAGATTTGAACAAAAAGTGCATGAATCGTTTGGGGTAGCTTGGGAGAGATTTAAAGATTTGTTAAGACAATGTCCACACCACGGTTTCTCGGAATTGCATCAAATTAATACTTTCTATAATGGGCTAAATATGATTGAACAAGATTCTTTAAATGCCGCCGCGGGTGGTAATCTTTTAAGAAAAACACCGAGAGACGCGTGGAGAATAATTGAGGATAAGTCTAGAGCACAATATTCACGAAACACACCGGGTGTTTCTAATGTGAATTCATCTAATCCCGAGATTTCTAGATTGGATTCTAAGATTGATAGTGGATTTGCGACTTTGTTGAGTGAGATTAGGAAAAATCCTCATGGATCGATTAATATGATTGAGAATGTTTGTGTATCATGTGGTGGAGCACATCCTAATTATGCTTGTTTGAATGCGGGGTTTGATCAAGCTAGTGCTTTTGCCGCGACGGGAACTTATGGCTCCAACGGTCAAGTTCCTCGTCAAAATCATGTTGCTCCACCGGGTTTTCCACCGGTTCAAAATAGGTACAACAATGGAAACAATGGGAATAATTTTAACCGTGGTAACCAAGGGAATTATAATCAAGGAAATGGGTTTAATGCTAATCAAAATAATCAAGGTTTTCAAGGGAATAATCAAAATGATTTGTCAAGTTACATGAAATCAAATGAGGCAAACATGAAAGCTTTTCAAAATAACATCCAAGGGCAAATTAATACTTTGAGACTTGATTTTCAAAATACGATTAAAGGGCAAAACAATAAGATTGAGCTTAATCAACAAAGGTTAGAACAAAGTCAAAATCGTATGCACCAAAGTTTGGAACAAAGTCAAAATAAATTGCTTTCGATGTTTGAGGGGTTTATGTCTAAACCGTCATCTTCTTCGGGTTGCTTACCTAGTAATACCATTCCAAACCCGAAGGGAGAGCTTAAGGCCGTAACCGTTTATGATGATTGTGAGGATTTAGATGAAGTGATTGAGTTTATGCCTCCACCTAAGGAAACATTTCTAGAAGTCACCAAGGCTACTTTGAATGTGATTAGTACCTCGGTTTTTTTTGATTTCTTTCCCGAGAAATATAAAGATCCGGGTCAATTTTTGATACCTTGTGTTTTCAATGAGCTTGGGGTTTGCAAAGGCCTAGCCGATCTAGGAGCTAGCATAAACATCATGCCCCTAGCCCTTTGGAAGACCATCGATTATGCACCTCTTAGTTCTACTCGTATGATCATTGAGCTTGCTAATGGTACCACCACTCGACCGGTTGGTATAGCGGAAAATGTCATTATGAAAGTGGGAAACTTCTTGTACTTAGCCGATTTTGCTATAGTCGATTATGAGACCAATCCTCGTGTGCCAATTATTTTAGGACGACCATTTTTGTGCACGGCTAATGTTTTAGTTGATATGAGGAAAGAGGAAATTGAGTTGTTTTATGGAGATAAAAGCATTGTTTTTAAACCGGAAAGGATTCCAAGATTTGTTGCTAAGAAAATTGAAAGTGTTAAGCTTGTTGAAGCAATTGAAAATGATAAGAAAGCTATTTTTGATAAAGGTGTCTTTCCAATTTTAGAAACTTCTATTTGTGATAAAGGAAAGTCAAAATCAAATGAAGAAGCTTGCTTTGTTGAAACTTGTTGTAACCTTTCCTCATCTTCACTCACTCCACACGAGGATGATAGTGCTAAGATTGAAAAACAAATAGATGATTACTTGAGTGAGCCACTTGATGCTAGTGAGTTTGTTAGTGAGAATTTTGATCCCGAGAGTGACATTGCTTTAATTAAACAATCTTTGAAAATGGACTCATTTTCACTCTCTTCTATGGATCATGTTGATGTTCCTAAGGCACAATCTTCATTTGAAGAGCCTTTGATTCCTAACTTCACACCGAGTGAGGTTAGTGACTATTCATGTGATAAGTTCATCGATGAACTTTTTGCTATCCTTGATCCACTTCCACGGGGAAGTGAAGACGTTTCCGATCTCGAGATCGAACGTGATTCTTGTGTTTTACCTACCATTCTCGAGGAATTCGCCGATGAATTGCCTTCAAATGAGAATGATGATCTAGTATCCGAATGTGACACACTCGATACTTTGTCGGATATGTCTTGTGATGACGAGATTGACGACACTTTCGTGACTTACTCAAATCCTCTCTTTGAACCTTCAATGAACAATAATCCATTGTTTCAAGAGGATTTTGAGAACATCATGCCTCCTACATCTCACAACCATTGTGATGATGATTTTCTTATGAAGGAGGTTGATGAGTTTCTTTATATAGACATTCCTTCGGAATTTGAGGAAGAGTCTAATGAAGGTGATGAAGACTCTTGGTTTGATCACCCGATTTATGATGAGGACAATGTTGACCCGGATGGAGAAATTACTTTTGATCCAATTATCCTTCCCACTCGCTTTGATCTTAATGTGCGGGTTTTTCATGCGACTCGTTTTGAGTATCATGACCCCTTTATTCACATTCAAAAGAGTGAAAAGGTCAACAAAGTCATGCAAGTTGAAACCACTTTGGTTGAAACTTTTGTACCACCATTACTTTGTGCTTCATATGACTTAGGATTAGCATGGGGGGACGACACCTTGTTGTCTATTCCTTTCTCCACCGAGGACGAGGTATTCGACCCCGGAATCGTTGATTTAGGGAAATCTCGGACTTTCACCGATGTAATAATTGAAAGATTTTTCGATCATCTTGGTGCGAGTTTACCTCGTGGAGCATGCTTAATCCATACTATTGTTTGTGACTACCATCTCTTGTTAGAGATTTGTGTTGGAGTTTTATCCTTTCGTTTGTCATCCGACAACGAGGATGAGATCTTTGACCCCGGCATCGTGCTTTATGTTGGATTTTATCTTAATATGCCGGTTTTCACCACTTTCCCTAAGGACCAATGAATGCGGGGATCGAGTCGAGCTCATGACTCGGTGAACAAAAACGAGCTCATTCTATCTTCTTTCTCTTTTCTAACACCTAATAAGGCTTGATCTTTCAAGCTCGTGTTCGTGATTTGTTGTGTTGTGATCTTAGGTACGACCCTAATATTTGAAGACTCTCGTGTTCGGTTTTTGCCGGTCCACTTGATCTTCCATTCTTTGATGCTAAAAAGGGGCACACTTTCTTACCCTAGATTATTATTGACTAACGTTTTATCTTGAGGCATAATTAATAAACGGCTTATAGATTTGCGTGCTCTTTCCATGCTAGGAGATTGCATTAGACTCTTCGTGTTTTAGCAAGGGGGTGTTACTCTTAAGCTAAGAAACATTGAGGACAATGTTTGGTTTTAGCATGGGGGAGTCAATCGATATAATCGCTTGTAATTGCTTTTGTCGTGTCCACACGTATTGTTTTTCTCATTTTTCAATAAATTTTAAATTTTTAGTGTTATTTTTAAGTTTTTAATGGAGAAAATAAGTGTTTTTGACACGAATGTAGGCTTTTAATAAGAATAGTTTTTGACTCGACTCGGTTTTTAACCTTAGCTTTTCCTTAACGTATTTGAATTAAGTTTTGCTAGGCTATTATATAGGGAGCTTTAAAACGCGAAAGTCTTAATTCATACGAGTTAAGAACAAGAACTTTTCGCAAGCTCCTATAATTGATCCTAGAAAGTCGTTTATCAAGGGAACTTTAAAACGCAAATTCTAAAACTTGCAAAAGTTTAAGAAGATGCAAGATCCTATAGATGACTTGAAAACCCAAAACTTTGATTTAATAGGCTAAGTATCCATTGATTTCATTCTTGGAATTTTACAATATGGAGAACAAGAGATGATAGAGCCAATTATAAGTGTGGTATTCTTTCGGGAATTTATGTGAGTAAATTATGAGCCTATTCTCCCATCACTTGTTAATAAATTTTAATTGCAATGAATAATGTTGAACGATTTGAAAAAGTTACTTAGCTTCTAGCCCAAGATCGTTTAGAAGTTGCTCGGTATGGATTAGAGTTCATAGCCAAGGCATAACTTATTGAAGCGGGATGCGAAGATTGGCGAGTCCAAAAAGGTCCTAACAAGACATGAGGGCTATGTTTTATTGCTAAAGATCTCAAGTGATGTGAAGACTCATTTATCAAAAATCAATATGAAGGATCGAGACACACGACGAAAAGCAAAATACTCCCAAAAAGTCATGGAGAAGTCTATCCAAAAAGACCAAAATAAGGTATGAGGATAAATGAAGCCAAGTCCAAAAAGGAGGCGAATCGTTGTAAATCAAAATCCCAAGTAAAGATTGGAGAAAAATGAAGAAGTCGTGGTCCAAGTATGAATCTCTCAAAAATTCAAGTGAAGAAATATTATGAAGAGAAGACCATTATTTCGTGAACGTCTCTCAAGATTGGAAGTATTAAGTCACTGCCAAATATCGATCCGAGAAAGGTCTCAAATCGCGAAACAAGTTATGCCAAGATATGAACTTTATGAAGTCTCGAGAAGCAGTTTTAAAAGATTTTGTCCTTTAGCTAACTATTGATTAAATCGTTCACTTTATTTTCGGCCTAATAAATTATCGAAATAAGTCAACAATGCATCCTCGTGATCATTCTAGACAACAATAAAATATAAGAGATACACATAGGAATAAGGGAGTCTAAGTGATTAATTGGCCCACATGAGTTCGTGTTAGTTTACCAACTTATAATAACAATGATCTTGTTTTTGCACTTGGCATGGAAAAGTGAAAAGTCGGGGACGATGAATCTATTTGAGTTTTATGATTTTTAAAGTTATTTTATGTCTTTGCAAAATAAATTGTCAAAAGTTGAATAATGGTGTAGTCATAGTTTTATTTTATCATTGCGTGAGGACACGGCAATTGCTTAGCATGGGGGAATTTGATATGAGTGAAATTACTCATATCATTTGTATCATAAAACATTGAAATTATACATGATTTATACCAAATATGCCTTGGAAAAGCTTGTTTCTTGTTTGAATGTGTGTAGGTACCAAGTTCACGAAAACCGACGAAAATCGACACGAGAATGATGAAAAAGATCAAGAAGCCAAGAACCGAGCTTGACATGAGTGGATTTAATCATTTATCGAGGAAACGAGCCAAGTGGGTCCCACAATGGGTTAAATGGGCTCAAAAGCCCATTTATATTTCAAGTAAATAAAGTTGATTTGAAAAAGTCCAACATAAGGCCCAAAGACCTTGGTTTACACGGATGGAAAGAAGCTTGGGCCAAAAGCCCAAACATGATGAAATAAGAAACGAAAGCAAAAGTTATATGGGCTTTTAGGGTTTCGGTTGGTCAAAGTTGTGAGTATTAAACTCACATTTTCCATCAAACGTTTAATAAACGTTTCCACTCACACATATTCCCACGTCCATTTACCCATTTGTTTTTTATCCCCACTCACAAATAAAGAAGCAACGTTACAATCTAGGTAACTTCTTCCTCCTCATCCCATTTTTCACCCCAAAACCAGAGAACAAATCACTGTTCAATAAAACCCTAAGTTGATTAAATCACGAATTAATAAAGGGCTTTTGATGGCACGGTTAATTCACGTGTAAGGGAATAAATTCCCCCAGTTTAAGGAAGAGAAAGGTGGAAGGAGCTTGGCTACGTGGCTTTTGATCATTGGAGGATACACCTCACCCTTCTCAATCAACCAATCATAGGCCAAAGAAAAAGCACAAAAGAAACACAAGATTGCCACCTTGGCAATCTGTGTGACCAAGAGTCAATCTCAACCCTTGGATCAAAACAGAAAAGAAAGAGAAAGAGAAGAATGAAGATCAAAGGCTCAAGATCATTTGGAATATTCCTGCGAATAACCGGATATTCGCATCAAGAAGACTCGGGTTCAGCCTATTTAAACCCCCTCTTTTTATTGTATTGGGCATCCCTTTTCTTACTTTACTTTTATAATGTTAGTTTTTAGATAGAAAATTGTATTTTTCTTTTTAAATATTGTAATGCTTGATTCGATTTAATAAAAGTGATTTTCAGTCTCATATTCTTTTTTTATCTCGCATTTGTTATTTGTTAAAAATTTATGCAATTCAAATCTATAATAAGCTATTATTATAATTGTGAATGGTTTATATAAGCTGAATATCATAGCTTATATGATCATTTGAGTTAGATTAGGGATATAAACGTTTATCCCCACTGGATAAACGCTTATAATAAGCTGCTGTTTCGATTCAAAATTGGTGGTTCGAAGTTCTTGTATGGTTCGAGATTCTGGTTTGATTCTGAGACGTTTGGGTTCGTGATATGGTGGTGTAGTTTCGGTTTATAAGGATGCTCAGCGCACTCCTTCGTCCCAATGGTTTTCTACAAAAGGTTCTATTTCCTTTTTAATTTCATGCTTTTTAGTTTAAATTTGATGATAATGTTTAAGCTGTTTAGTTAGATAAATTTGGAGTTGAGTTTGAATTACTGAATAGGTTGGTCAATTTGTTTACACGTTCGATTTTATAGATCTGTTTAGATGTTTGAAAAAAAAAGATTAAGCTGTTAGAATTTGGCTGCTAGGTAATTCGTTTATGTCTGCTTATTTGTCAGCTTATATATCTGCTTATTTGTATAAGGAGATGTTTGGATTTTGATAAATTTGTTTAGGGTTATAAACTGTTGATGAGTAGGTCTAAATAGAGTATGTATTATGCTTGTTTGAGATCTTGGTTCTGATTTCGTTAGACTTGATTTAGTTTTGCATAAAAAGTCTTATAATCTGCTTTGATCTCTTTGATAATAAGTGAGCTAAGAACCTGCTATGTTAATGTCTTTCTTTTTAGAGATAGTGAATTTGATTAGTGATGTTTGTTCTTATTGTTTAATTATGAATCTGCTCGGTTGGTATGTGTAGATGAGTAATAAGCTAGCTTTTACAGGTTTATATTTTTATGAAGATATAACTTTCATAGTCTGCTGAATGTTTTGATTTTCTATTAGATTTAGCTTTTAATTGACTTCGTTATTATCTGTTTGCTGTATGATTTTGTTGCTTGATTGAATGTTTAGTTTCTTGCTTAAAATTCGTTGATATAGTGTTTTACCTGCTGATATAATTCATCTATATATCTGCTTATCAGTTCATTTAACTGATAAGCTCAAAAAGCTTGTCCTCACAGCTTTTATAGCATAATAAGCTCATTTAAAGTCTTTCCTGAGACTCTTCTTCATAACTGTTCAAAAAGAAATTATTCCAAAAATTTTGTCATTGGGGGGGTTCGAACTCGAGACCTCCCCCTCACCAGTTCAGTGTGTTAGCCATCTGGGCTACATGCTCCTTTGATAATTGTTTCTGTATCTGAATTAATATAGTGTAGTAAGGTTTGGTAGTTTTCAATTAGGTAATCTTTTAACTAATTTTAATCCGTTTTATTTTAAATAAAGTTTTTAATTAATTAAGTAAATTTTAGTTTAATAATTAATAAATAAAATAAAATGTTTTTTTTAAAAAAAGTTGAATTAGTTAATTTCAATAATTAGATTTAAGTAATTAAATAAAAATAGTTTTTAAATAGATTTATTTTAAAAGTTATTTTAAATAAAGGTAATTTGTTTTAAAAAGTTTATTTAGAATTTTTAAATTGTTTAAAAGTTTTAGATTATTAATTAGATTAACTTTTAAATAGTTTTACGCAATTGTTTTGATTTATTTTTTTAAATAGGCGGGTTAACGATTCATGCACTTAGGATTATTTTTAAATAGTTTAAAATTGGTAGAGTTTAATTGTAGTTTAAAAACCAACGACTCATTCAAATCAATTGTCCAAATCAAAACGAAACGTTTCAAATTCATAAGATCTTCGTGTACAACGAACTTGGTTCACTCACGTGTTTAATCGTATCCGTCTTTGACTTATTTTTGGTTAATTACTTTTTCCTAAAGGTAATTGCCTAAATTTGTCCTATAACGTATATGTGTTTAATCCACGACACATCATCGACCCCGAGTTTTTTCTTTCAGTAATAGACTAATAGATTCATGGGCAGCATATATGTGTGTTGATCAATCCACATATGCATATATAATATAACTAATATCCGAACTGAGGACAACAATCAAGTCGTTCAATATTTACAGTCTTACCCAAAAACAAAATGAGGAACCTTATGTGATAGCAAAATGTGTTGTTTTCCACCATATACATAAATTATGTCTCTGAAAACTGGGTGGTAAGAGTAACTTGGGTTGCATTTGCTTAAAACTGATGGCTCTTTGAGTGGTCTAATGCCCACGCCATTACCAAGAGTATATACAGGTCAAGATTGCAATTGCACCACCAAATATTGAACCACCATACCCTTATTTTCACATTCCACATTTGCGATTCTCATAAATAATAAGTAAAACTATGCAAACCTGAGATCCAAAGTTCTAGTTCAATCAACACTAACTATACATATAAATTTACCTTAATATAGAGTACTGTTTGTAATTAAAACTACTACAACCATTAGGTATCAATGTGTCACTCTCAACATTGTTATTCCTCATCCGATTCCAATTATAAATACCTTCAACAAACATTCTCATTCATTCACAATTTGCTTGTAGTGCTTTAGGTACTATACCTCCTATACCCATACCAGACTATCGCTACCCTTACAGACTTATAGATAATGACACAATTGATGTACCAATTGTCACTTCATCATTATGGTAATAAAAAATGGATATCAAACGCCCTAAAAGGTACTGTACTAAATTTATGCGCATACTTCCACATTCAACTATATACATACCAGATAATCAAATCAGTAAATTTAAATAAACAAAAACTTAAACCAACACCTTGTTACTTCTGCTTCAACTTCCATTTTAATTTCCTAGACATTATCTACTACTAACTTAGATACCCTTATTTTCAAGCTAATTAGCTCATTAACCTTGAAATTTTTTATCTTTTCTCAAAATCCTCAAAAGGATTTCTTCTTAAACTCCTAAATTAACAAAAACAATCACACCTATATCAAATATTATACTTCATAGAGCACCTAATAACCCTTGATTCGAATATTCTAAGCTAATAAACATTAAGATTCAATATTTCTTCAAAGTCTTCAAAAGGGAATAGATTGCAATCTAAAACCATAACTAAATGGAGATAAACTCACTTGTGTAATCTAAAGCCATAACTTTATGACCTCTGTCGTCATTAATACATGAACTAAATGTGATCAAAGAGACACTAAATAGTTAATATGAGAAAATAAGTAATACTAATTTGAGTATCAACTGATAAACCAATGGACTGGAAACCATACCTGAAATTTTACTTATGACCAACAATTGCTTCTCCCCTGCAACCCTTTTAGTTGGCGAAATTGGTTATCAACCATACCTGATACCAAAGACCACCAATTGTGATAGACACAAATTATTTATGGCTTAACTTCATGCATGGGCGTCTTTCTTGAACTTAGTTGAGCAAGTTTGATTTTTACTACTAACGACCAATAATTGCTTCTCCCCTACAACCCTTTTAGTTGGCGAAATTAGTGATCAACCATACCTAAAACCAAAGACCACCAATTGCGATAAGACACAAATTATTTATGGCCTAAATTCATGCATAGGCGTCTTTCTTGAACTTAGCTGAGCATGTTTGCTTTTTACTACGAACCAAACACCTTACTTGTAAAACTTACATTGATGACTTGCATTACATTAGTATATCATGTGCATGCTTGCGAAAACGCCCAGCCACAAAAACTTTAAGTGTTGGATGTGTCATATAACAACATCTAATAAGATAAATGCATACTCATTAACTTATCCTTTATGGTTTTGTGAATACATCATTAACAAAAGCACTATTCTCTTTCATCTAAATCGTAGACTTTATGGTTTAAAAAAGCCTTACTAAATTTATGTCAGGATATGTAACTCAAGTTTCTCATATATCTTGCAAATATCTATTATTCAGACACTTAATATCCACAAAACAGAACCATGTTGATGCATATATTCTATTGTATTCGATATATAAAACTGACCTTCATTTAACCCCTGGCAAGATTGCAATCTGCAATTGCATAAATGATTTTGGTGTACACCAGCAGAACTGTATAAACATAAGTAGTGAAAGGCCTTGATTCTATACTTCGCATTATAGCATCACTATAATGATCCATGGTTTCTTTATATTTTGTAGTTTGATAAGCGTCATTTCCTGCAATCCGTAGTAGGTAGAGTGGAAAACAAAAAAAAACACTAAATCTTTAACAAAAATAAGCACTAAATCTTTAACAACATAAGCATCAGGGTAATTGATTATAAGTAGGCTCGAGATATATAATTATGACAGCAAATTTAAACAAAATAAAAAACATAGGCTGTCTACCTTGATGCAAAGAAGCTCGCACATAGTAGCAGTTGGTCAATCATTTTCTTTCGGGTAGGATAACTCTTTTAAGCCGGTAACAGCGCATTGCCAATACCCGATCAATCATTCAAAGTTGTTCTGTTACAAACATAGTTAAAGGGTGCGTTTGGATTTGCTTATATAAACAACTTAGCTTATGTTTAGGTGCATATTATATTGTCTAAGATAAGCAAATGAACGGTCTAACCAAACACTCGAAACTGCTTATCTCCTTGAAATTAGAAGCGAATAAGTACGGAATACGCAATCCCATATTCCCTATAAGACTATAATTAATCAAGATCTAAGACATTTTAATATATTGGAAGTAACCACAATAGTATTTATATACTCTATTTCAACAAATTAATTTTAGCCATTTTGTCGTGTGCAAGTTATGGATAGTTTGAATCTCAGATAAAACAACTCTGTAAAAAGGGTAATATTTGTCTCAGAATATACATTTTTTTACATATCTTACAAAATGTTGATACTTATTTACACGTTAAGATATGGGCATGCAATGAGGAGATGAATCAGGTGGGGTTGGAGTATATAGAAAGTCGATGTAAGACCATAATAAGTCTACGAAAATCCAGCGGTAAGACTATCCAATACATAAATGACGTAATTCTGAAAAGGCACTTAATCAAAATGACTTGCAAGACTGTCCAATCAACTTATACATCATCACCGGTCTACTGCAGCTTGATCATGCATCTACAAAGGTTGAGTTACTATATGCATAAGAAAAGAAGTAAAACTGTTAATCATGTCCTAACTAGATACGTAGTAGTTTATATCAGTATCTCAAATTCAACTACGGCATGTTATCGTACCTTTTTATCATCACCAGCCCCACCACTAATAGTAAGTCATGAGTAAGTACATGTCTACAAATCATGTTGCCCCTCATTTGATCGATATATGGAGTGGCAAAACCAACGACGTAGAAAACCTATAATCCACACTTTAAGAAATTACCCCGAGAAAAAGATCGATATTGTTTCCATCATTGCATCATCTCTCTGTTACCTGAAGATATTCAAGAAAGTACTATGTGATCAAGGTAAAATAGATGTAATTTTTAATATTGCAAATATTAGATAAAATGTTAGAAGGCGAACCAAGATCCACATTCTTAAACGGGCTTCCACGTGCGAAAACGATGTCATTGCCACAATAGAATATGCTAATGCAATGACAAAGCTTCGAGCTTGAAGAGAAGTTTCAATTCTAGCTTTAGATATACCAATGCTTTGTTGTACATTGCTTCATGAATACACACCCTAGGAAATATCAAAACTGTATCAGACGAGTAATATAACTACTAATGAAACTATACAAAATAAGAGACATTTAATTACTTGTCTTGATCATTCATTTTTTGAATTCATCTATAAGACTATAAGGCACATCTCCTTATCAGCTAGCACGAGAGCCCCTCCTTCAAGAGCCTGTTCTCATGTGAATGGACCCTTGTACAGCCGTTATAAGTACAATAGCAGAAGCTCATTTTCCTGTTGTGTAATGTGTCCCCCGTCTAGTTTTTCAACATATCTACATACTAAAATTTCAAAAGAAAGTTATATTAGAAAAATCTACCTTGAAGCCAAGAATGGATCAAATGGGCCAAACTATGAAAGTTGTTTGGTAATCTCAGCCAAAAGTTTTTAAAACTCCGTCAAAATTTAAACGTTTGCCTACAGAAATAAAGATAGAATTCACATAAAATTCAATAGCGTTCACACCTCCAAATTTCACAACATAAATTGTAGCTATAGAGAATATGAATGAGAAAAATGTAACAAAACTTTTAGATCATCCAGTCAAAAACTTAAATTCAAAATTCAACATGTACCTGTAGACAGGGGCAGATATATGTTATGTGTTCGGGGTGGCGGCGCCCCCCATGGCTAGACCAAAAAGACAAGTTTACAGTGTATTTTTCTTTAATTTTGAGCGGTATTTTTCATTTGCCGCTCTCTCAAAACTCAAATTGCTCCCCACTCACACATAAAATGCAATGGCGTTCACACCTCCAACCTATAAAAGACAATTTTCACTGCATAACTTGTAGCCAGAAAAAACTGATATGGTGCACTATATAATGAGTGGAAACTTCACAATGAGAGAAAGGCATTATACATATTCCGATGATAACAAATGTAACCAGCCTAAAAAGAATACCTCGTATGAAGTAGACCATGTTTTGGATCGAGCCTTTATCACTTAAAGCCATAAAAAACTACATAAAGTAACACAAAAGACATTTAGCACAAGTCATTCATCCAGATAGTTATACACCAAATATCTCCAGATACTTCAAACATGCAATGAGAGGTGATATTCCTTTAGGTGTAGGTAACACCGATTCATGGTCTCTTATTTAATGGATTGACGACAAAGGGTGGTTCTTCAGTCCATCAATAAAGCAAGTAAAAATACATAAATGCAAGCTATACTAAACAATACTATGAAAAGCATAACAATCTTAAAAAGATTTTGTACCTTATGTTGAGCATCAATGGTGAACATCTAGTTTGTTTAGTTTGTTGTGCCATTTGAATGTCTGCCAAATCATTAAAAAATAACCACATCTTCTGTCAATAACACTCCGATAAAAATAAAACACAAACCTGCAGTATTTCAAATTAAAATTTAGTTACAAAACCCTAACCCTAACTTGTAATTAAACACATGCCTATAGTATAATAAGAACTAACATGATAGCAGGTCGACTAAAAACCAAAGTACAGAGAAAAAAATGACGTTTAATCCAATTAGGGATTCAATCCAATTCCCATTGATTGGGATTCAAGGTGTTGATGGATGGATTTGAGTCGGATGATTAGTTGATCAACAATTTATGAATCTGATAATGATTTCTATGGATTCGATTTAAAGTTTTATGTGTGATATTTCTAGGGTACAATAATGTTTTTAGGGTTTCTAGGATTTGTAAGAGTCGATGACATACGAAACAGAGTTTAAGTTTCAAAAAATCAATTTAAACAAAACGTAAGCCCATGAGATAAGGTAGCGTATAACATGTGCTGACGTGGATTAGTGAATGATTAGATGACGTGGCAAATCCCTCCTGTTGTATAAAATGTAAAGATATATATATATATATATATATATATATATATATATATATATATATATATATATATATATATATATATATATATATATATATATGTATATATATATATATATATATATATATATATATATATATATATGTATATATATATATATATATATATATATATATATGTATATATATATATATGTATATATATATATATATATATATATATATATATATATATATATATATATATATATATATATATATATATATATATATATATATATATATATATATATATATATATATATATATATATATATATATATATATATATATATATATATATATATATATATATATATATATATATATATATATATATATATATATATATATATATATATATATATATATATATATATATATATATATATATATATATATATATATATATATATATATATATATATATATATATATATATATATATATATATATATATGGTTGTTTTGTTGTTTGTATATGTATAGGTATGAATATCGAGAAATCACATGAAAACGTCAAAGTCAAGACAAAATGGACACGAGAAACGAAAACGTACAAGAAAATAGAAATCAAAATATCACTTAATTGGCCTTAAAACCCCTCTAAATAACCAAAATGCCCTTGGTAAATCTCAAAACTACAAAAGGTACCCTTCTACTATTCCTACTTTACCAAATTGACCTTAATGTAAATTCATTTTACATTTTTAGTCCCTCTGTTATATAAGGACTTAACTTGCAAAACCATTAAACTAAATGAATGTTGATTTTAACATTCATATATAACAAGCCATATCATTATCTATATTAGCCCACAACCCATTTACCACTACCTAACCCATGACTTTTACCCGTTTTATTAATAACCATAGTTAAACTAAGCAGTGCCAAAATAGTAGGAAACACCCACTGTTACAAATTTTAACCCCTCTACTCGTACTATTCACTGTTCTTATTGCTCCTTTTATCGAGAAGAACACCAGTGAAACAAAGATTTTTCCAAATTACTCTTACCAAAATACAATTTACCTTATCACCTAACAACCCATGTGCCAATTTTGTCCAGCTCAGCATGAAAAGATAAGGGAGGCCAGCTCAGTTTGGGAAGAAAGTCACATGTGAAGTTAATCTATGGCTCAAAACAACTCTTTGGTCACCTAGGACTCATCCAAGGGTCACAAGAAAATATGTCGACACACTTTGACCAAACTCAAACACAAGATCAAAGTATGAAAGTTCTAGAATGAAGATTCAAGGGCAAAGTTGGAATTCAGATATAGAAAAGTGAGGACATTTAGGAATTATTGTTCTTCTTCATTGTATTATAAATATATTAGCTTTTTTTATTATGAAACTTGTTCCATTTTTATTTGTATAAAAACGGTAGAGGGGGTGAATAAGTTTCCTATTAAGATTTAAAAACTTTTGCTATAACCCACTAGCCACGGTTCTGTAAACATGAACACGGTTCTTTATCAATAAAGACCCGCGGGTGCAATTTACGAACCGCCACTAGTAGACGAAACCATTATTACCTTTTAAATCTTAACAGTATGTTGTATCAAATTCCTGATTAAGCTTGACTTAATAAGAGATGTTTTGTTATAGATAATGACTATAAATAACAAGTAAAGAAACACACAAACACATCAAATCAATAGTACATCAAACAATAGTCTAAACACTAAGCACACATGTACTAAGCCTTAGCTTTTCCGCAACTAAGATGTTTAGACTATAGGATGCACACTTTACCATAATCTAAACATGAAGCACAAACGTAATAAGCCTTAACTTTTCCATAACTTAGATGTTTAGATTATGAGATGCACACATCAACACACAACACATATATGCAACTATAAATGTAAAGACATAAATGTAAAGTGCATAATGTAAAAGAGAAAGCTAACCGACACGATGATTTATAATGGTACGGTGACGAAGCTCCTCTTCGCCCTACTCCACTCATCGAGTACCCAACTCGAGAATTACTTCACTAGTCAACAGGCTCCTTTCAAGGTGGATGTAGAAACTAGAAGGGGGGGGGGGGGTTGAATAGTTTCTTAAATTTACTAGTATAAAGATCGGTTTTCAAAATCCTTTTTCAGAAACTTAGACTTGAGGGATTATGCGAAATCTTCTTATACACAATATGAACAAGGATAGTGTAACTAAGCTAATGAACATAATTATATGCAAGTAAAAAATAATGAATGTAAAGAGATAAGGAAAGGAAAGATCAAACCAAACACCAAGGATTTATAGTGGTTCGGCAACGAAGCTCACTCCTCGTTCCTACTCCACTCCTCGAGTACTCCTTACTCGAGAGTTCACTAATCAACAAGCTTCTTACGATGGAGAAAACCGTACATACCGCTTAGCCAATTTTCGACTCTAAGCTAAAAGTCGAGACCTAATCTTAGCTAGGACCAATCTACACCAATATACTTTAAGGCCTACGTATTAACCACAATACATACACAACTTCCAAATAGACATAACTAATTGGATCTTCACAACAACACAAGAATTAAACGTTTGATCTTCACTGGATCTTTGAGGTAGACACAACACTTCAAGGATGAAAGTGTTCTTCTCTTTGCACGTGAGAGGATGAGAAGGGAGGAGAAAGATTCACTTTTAAACAAGTAGTAATCAACCAAATAACCAAGTATTTGAGTGATTTAAGAAGGTGGATTAAATTTGAGAATATGTGTGAAAAAGAGGTGAAAAGAAAATCTAGAAATGATCCACTATTTATAAGACAAGGTTCCAATGGCTATGTTTGGGCGCGGTTCGTTATTTAGCCTGCGGTTCGATATCGATAAAGAACCGCATAGGCATTTAAAGAACCACACTTCCTAGACTCTGCTCCTTTTGTCTTTTAGTGGGTTAGTCACATCTTGTGAAGTTTTTATCCTCAAAGGATATTCCTAAACCATATGGAATATTCCATTTTCAAAATTTCAAATTTCTAATTTAATAAAACATTTTCTTAAAAATAAAGTATATAAAAACCTTTGTCACTTAAAAATAAAAGTGAGTTTCAATAAACACTAAATCCTTGATCACTTAGTTAGGTTGATAACTTGTTTATTCATATCTTAAGTGATAATGGATGAAATGAAAAATACTTGAACTCAAGAATTCGATTTTCGTCATTTTCGTAAATGCTTGTTTTTATATATTGTCGTAATCAAAACTAAGTGAGACCGAAAAACGCAAGTAACATTTTTAGGCATCATTGTATTTACAATCTCCTCTTTTTTTATTCCGACAATAGATAAACTCAATCAAGTATGAAAACAAGATTTTCGAAGACGAGTTTATTTCATTTCTCCCCCTTTGTCGAAGCAAAAAGGTAGCAAAAGTCTTTGTAGAATAGAAGAACCGGAATTTGCTAATGCTCCCCCTTGGTGCTTACCCCCTTGCTTGGGGCACCAAGAGATCGAGCTAAGGTGACAAGCTGCATAGAAGGGTTAGAAGAAGAAAAGAAACACCTAACAAGATATAGCAATGGTCACAAAAGAAATAAGAGAAGGAAAAATAGAACCAAGATCCATAATAAATCATGTTAATTCAAAAACAAGAAAAGATACAAGGAAATAACTCATACAAAGATGTATGAAACACAAGCCTAGAATATAAGCATGAATTTAATCCTGGTTAAACTAGAACTCTAAGATTTGCTTAAATTGGATGTCTTATTAATAAGCAACCCACATGCTTAATTAGAAGACGAGGTGGTGGCAGAATTTGGTGGTGGTGGAGGCTTGGTATGGTCTCATAGTCATAATGAAGATGAGGCTTGACTAAGAGACTCTTGATGTAGATCAACTCCTCATAGATATGAGCCATAGCAAGATGTTGATATTGACAATAATGACAATATGTTCCATGATGCATGAAATTATCATGTGAGGAAGGAAGAACACAAAGGGAAGAGGTGGAACAGGAGAGTTTCTAAAATCAATATTCTTAGAAGAAGAAGAAATATAGTTGAGTGTGTTATTGGGTGAATTTGGATTGAAATAAATTGGAGAAAATGGAGGAGAATCAAGGTTTTCATTTGGTGAGTAAGACATTTTGATATGAGAAAAGATACAAAATGTTTAGGGTTAAGTAGAAAAAGCTAAAGATATTTTAGGGGTGGTCAAAGGCTTGAAACAAAGATTCCAAAAAGTGTTGGAACAAATTTAGAGTTTCAGAAAACCCGAATCTGAAGGCTACTACATGCGGTTCTTTATCTCACCCATGGTTCTTAAAAATTAATGAGCCGCGGTAGAATTAAGGAACCGCCCACAAAGGGTGTGTTTTGGAGGACAATGAGAATTTTCCAATTCAGCAAATCCTAATTTTCTAGTCTAACTAATCATAGAGACATGCTTAAAAGCAATAAAAGATTAAGAAACACATAAGAACTCAACAAAACACAATAGCAAGAAACCATGAAAAACGTTTTAGATTAAATTAACAATGCAAAATCATTTCTCGACCATTTTACAAAGAAATTTGAGAAGTTTTGAAAAAGAAGAAAAGAATTTCTCAAAAGAGTTTAAAGAAACTAAAAGACTCAAAGAAATAAAATTATAAAAAGAGAAAGACTCGATTAAAGAAAATGCGCAATTAAGGTATAAATTCCATTAAACCTAGACCTAGACACAAATAGTTAAAAGGTTCCCTCTTAAGTGGCTTAGTGAAGATATCAGCTAAGTTTTCTACCGAGGGTAACTTCTCAATCAAAATGTTCCCCTTTTGAACATTATCCCTAAGGAAATGGTAGCTGATTGTGGTAAAAATATGTGTTTAGGAAAACAACGTATAATTTGGGCAAGTATTAAACTCGACGATTTAGGAAAACCGACAAGTCGAATAAATGCTAGTTCGTTCTCGAAGGAGGTGTGTGAATTAAGTGCCAATTATATAAAATCAAAGTTTGGATTAGTGACGTTTTTGGGTTGAGAGAGAAAAATTAAAGACGAGCTACGATTACGATTACACTACGACGAATTAACGTAAAACGCGAACGTAAATACGTAAAACGTGACAAAATTAAAAATTAAACCTAAAAATTTAATTAAAAGTTTAAACTAAGTCTAAAATAATATAAATAAGAATAAAAATTCAACAAATAATTTTTAAAACCATTTATTAATTAAATATTCAATTTTAAATGCTAATTAAAACCCTAAACTTAAATATATAAAAGCCCAAAATATTTTTTTATTGAACTAATAACTCACTTATATTATTAAAAGACTAAAAAGTATTTTTACTAGATTTTAAAAACTATTTTTCTATTTTTAAAACACTAAAAACTATTTTTAAACTAAAACAATGATTAAAAATATTAAAATAATGCTAAAATTAATTTGACTATTTGAAAAATCCTAAATTATATTACTGAATAGTAGTAAATTGAAAAAAAATTGAAAACAAAACTTTTTTGCACTAAAAGACAAAACAGAAAATAATTTAAAACTAATTAAATTTAAATTAATTCTAAAAATTACTTAAAAAGGGTGAAAAGTAAATTTTTTAAACTAAAAATCTTAAAATACTTTTCTGAATCTAAGAAAATTTTTAAAACTAAAAAATATAAAATTTTTGCACTAAAGGACAAAAACAGTTAATTAAAAACTAATTAAAAATGCCATTTAATCTAAAAAATAGAAAATGAACAGTAACAGAAAAATAAATTAAATAGAAAATTCAGAAATAAAATAAAAAAATAACAAAATTAAAATCACTGAAAAAGACCAAAAAATGGTCACTAAAGACAAAAAACTAAAAAACTGACAGTGACACTTAGATTTCTTCTTTGTTACTCAAACCAAACCACCAAACAACCTAATGCTACCTTGTTAAAGTGTGTTTAAACAGGTTTTAGACCAATCAGTTGTCAACTGCATACCCCAAAACCTAATCCCAAACACTCTTTAATTTTATAGAAAATGAATATTAACAAACCAACTAAGATCAAAACTTAACTAAACTGATAATAAGCACTTAAATCATGCATAAGAAACTCAAATAAGCACAAACCAACAGTCAAACTAACATGAAAGCAGGAAACATTCAAAATCACATAAATCACATAAATCCCAACTTATTTAAAGGGTTCAAGCCATTTTACCTCGTATGGTTATCATCCAACCATACAAAGGCCAACTGAGGCCTTCTCCAAATAAGCTCGGGCTTATGCTTGGCTTGTGAGAATGATGATGTAGGGAAATGACCCAGTATCTTCTAAACTTGCAAGAAAAATGAAATAGTGAAGCTTTCTTGAGAACCTGCTAAGATAAAAAGGAAACAAGAATAAAAAGATAACTAGTAACCATCCTATAAGACTATAAGCTTGGCTTATTAATTAAGCAAGCTTATAGCTTATAGCTTATAGCTTATAAAACTAAAAAAATGAACTTTTTTGAAAACTGATTTTCTCAAACCAATGAACCAATCTTTGAAACCTTTTGAATATGGAAAACAAACTTACAAAACAGATGTGAAATCTAAAATCCAATTTCCACTTTCACTTCCATAGGATTTAGGATTCACAATCTGATTTTTCTGAAAATGCTTTTCAAAATAAATTTTTTTGAAACCTTTAAACTAAGTTGCATAAATTAAAAGTTTACACTATGAAAGTAGATAAAAAATTTGGAACTCAGTTATTGTACAAAACTCAAACTCTCATTATCATTAATCATTTAAAACAAAAAAACTGGAACAAAAATAAATGAAACACAAACGTTTCATTTATACTACATGAAAGAACAATCTAGAATAGGAATAAAATAATACAAAGCCCTAAACCCTAAGTGCAAATTTCCAGTCTTGCCCTTTGAAAAAGTTCTTCAAATTTGGTCAAATCGTCCATGTGATGTTGCCAGCTGTGAAGAGTGCACCCAAAACGTTAAATTGGTCCTTTGGGAGCAAGGGTTTGATGAGAATCGTTGATTTTCTGTATGATTCGTTTTTTACCATTATAGGGGTGACAGGGGAAGGACGTGGGGTCCACTTGGGTTACGGGAAAGGGGAGTTTGTTGGTGGGTTTTGGTGACATTGAGTTGAATTAACAATCTGCATAATTTGGTTCATAAACCCTTTGTTTTTGATTTGATTTGACCTGGGGCGTTTTAGGGTTTATGAGGGGATTGAGGGGGATTTAATCTGTTTTGGGAGATTAGGATTTTAAAAAGTGTGTTTACCCCCACAATTAATAACTGTTAAAAATTCAGTTTTAAAAAATAAAGTGGGAAGTGACGTGGAGTGAAGGTGGGTGGTGATTGGGTAATGGGTGAGTGGGGATGACGTGTCAGGCTGGGATAGGATGGGAGTACTTTGGTTGTCTGGTCAGTTTGGCCCCCAAATTCCCAATGTGTTGTCCTTTTGAATATAATAGCCTACTACTTGAATCTCCTTTGTAATAAACTTTTCTTTTTCCCATTTTGGCCACAATAATTCTTATAAACTTGTTTCAAGGGCTTTTTGTGTAATTTTGATATCCTTCAAGGGCCATAATGGTATAATCTCATCATTTTAGGGACCCAATGTGTAATTTTGAGTTTTACAAGGGTTTAAAATGACAAGTCTTCAAAAGTAGAGGGACTAATCTTGCCAAATCTTAAAACTTCAAGGACTTCTTTGGAAATTCATCGTTCGGGTCCGGTTCTTGGTGCGGCTTCGTTTCCCGTGTTCATTTTTGCTTCATTCTTGTGATCGTTTGTTGATTTCACGATATCCGTACCTAAAATACACAATGAACAAACACAAGCATATATTTGGGTATTTTGATGATATTTTAAGCGTTTTAAGCCCGATTTGGACGATGAGACTATGTATAATTGCAGTCTCATCACTCCCCCATACTAAACCATTTGCGTGTCCCTACACAATGCTAGAATTAAGTATCTTAGCACTTCCAAAATTCATTTTATGATGACATTTATTGAAGACATAAATTTAAATAAACTACTACACGTGTTTTAGACATAATGTATTGTTTTCATCACGGTTAGGTGACTTTTAGGATCATAGAACAAGAACACGTTAATGCTTCGTTAGAAATAATTTAGTCGTCCTCGATTTTCACCCAATTCCATGCTAAGCGTATAACGAGATCATTGTTATTATAAGTTAGCAACACGATCATATCTCATAAGTGTTAATTACGAACGTAAACTCCATTATTCCTACTTGGTATCTCTTATATTTTACTTTGTCTTAATGATCACGAGGATACATCATTGACTTATGCGTGAATAGAAATTAAGTCTAAAAATAGAGTCTTAACGGTGTAACCAAAATCATCGAATTAATAATTCATCCTAATAGACAACGATGTCAAAAAATTAAGTCAACAAGAAGGATCGATAAACACGATTTTATAACGGTTTTGAACATGAGACTTATTACCAAGACTTTTATACGCCCCCTAACGGAAGGGCCTTATTATCATAGGTTTACCTCCATCTTTTATTCAACTCCTCCATGGAGCTTTTATTATGACTTCGGTCTTGCCTTGCCTTTTATTATCCGCCATCATCGGTGGTTTTATTATGGCCAAAGACGTATATCCTCACGCTAAAGCGAATTTTGGATCTTTAAAGTTTCAAAGATTAAGGCTTGATTCACTTTCAATTTGGGCACAGATTTTTCGGCCTTGTGAGCTTTAAATTTTTGCTTAATTTAGGTGAGCACTTGAAATCTTATTATTAGGTGAAGCTTTCAATTATTCGGGTTGCCAATACTTCAAAACCGTGACGCTAGCGATACCTTAATGTTTTCCCAATTTAATTACATGGAAGCTACTAAACAAATTAGAAACCAACAATAGTGATTAGACTGCTAAATCAATATTTATTATCAAAAGCGTGGGGAGAATAAGCTAATAATTACTACACATGAGATCGTGAAAGATTACGAGACTTATAAATAACTCTATCATTTCTCGTCCTCATTTAAGAGACTTAGCCTAAAAAGTTAAGGAATCGTAGCTAAGTGCTCAACACGCACGGTCGAGTAAAAAATTACTCTTATTCTCACCATCAGAAAACCTACATTCGTGTCTTAAACACTTATGAAAAATAAAATTTTTTTTTAAAATTTGGCCATTTTTAGCCTTATTTTGCAACAAAATGATAACAAAAAGATGAATATTGATACACGAATTTTTTATGGGTTCAGATTATGTCTCGATATCCTCTCGAATTGATCTCGGTTCTAGGTGGAATGATTGTTCTTAGTTACTAAAAAAGGGGATTGGATTTTTAATCTACTAAAGGTTTAAATGCACGAAAAATGTAAACTTGAATTTAAAAGCAATCAAATTAATAACAATTAATAGAAACTTGAATTAAAATTAAAATAAAAATAAAGAAGCAGTAAGAAACAGTAAAACAGTAACACAGTAACACTTAAAGAAAATTGATTCGGAAGTCACCTTGATTCGGAACTATTGATCCGGAACTTTTCACCTGGAAGTCTTCATTCGGAACTTTGAAAAATCCTTCACTCGGAACTTTGATTCGGAAGTTAGTTCGGAAGTTCACCCGGAACTTTTCATTCGGAAGTTCACTCGGAAGATTGATCCGGAACTTTATCCGGAACTTTGAGTCGGAAGTTTATTCGGAACTTTTAACTGATTCGGAACTTTTAAAAACAACATTCATTTGGAACTTTTCAAAAACACATTCATTCAGAACTTTAAACTCATCCGGAACTTTCAGTTCATTCGGAAGATTTGTTCATCCGGAACTTTCAGCTCATTCGGAACTTTCTAACTGACTCGGAACTTTTTGAAAGGAAACTCATTCGGAACTTTTCAAAAACATATTCATTCGGAACTTTCTTGTTCATCCGGAACTTTGGTGTTCATCCGGAACTTTGGTGTTCATCCGGAACCTGGGGAACACTCAAGAACAGTAACAGCAGAAAAACAGGGAGATCGATTTTAATCCAAAATCAAAACAAATAAGCAAAAAGGTTTTACCAAATTAACCACAAATCATCTACCAACTACAAGGATCAAATCCCAATCACAAAAACATAAATTCAACAACTTTTTAAAATCAAAACTCAACCAAATAAGAACTTAAGAACTTGAATAAAAAGATGATGATGAACAAGATGAAATGGAAAGATTAAACAAGAACTTGTATTGATGATTAATGTTTTAACAATCACAAAACAAAGATTAAAATTACAAGATTAAAAAAATCAAAGATCAAAATCACCAAACACCCTAGTGGTGTTGGTGATGCTACAAAACAGAAAAGGAGAAAAAAGAGGAGGAAAAAAAAAAACTAAAAACTGGATGCAAAGTGTGTGAGGGGAACCCTTTATATAGGTGTTCCCTTTGGTTGGTGAGTGGGATTTCTCCCGTTCTTCTTGTCTTCTCGTCTTTTCAGAAAAGTTGATGATTTCGATTCTGATTCGGGATTTGTCGTCGATTAAATTCAACTCGTCTTTTAATTTCTTCGTTTAATAGACTTGAGTTTCTTCGACTTATGTAAATCTTCCATCTTTGGTCCTTTTCTTCGATAAATCTTCGAATAGGTCCAGTGACTTCAAATCTTTTGCATTTCTTGGACAATAAACTCTGTCTTGAGTCTTTTTCTTCGATAAATCCCGTGCAATCCCATGTTTTCTTTAATATTCATCCGGTTAGCTCTGAAAACACAATAAACACAAAAACCACGCATAATTCCAAACAAATGATATTAAACACGTGTTTTGGTCTCGTTTTAGCCTGAATTAAGTGGTAAAAGGATGGGTGTTTACACACCTATCAAATCCCCTACACTTAACCATTGCCATGCCCTCATGCAATGCTTAGTGATAAAGCAATTTTACACTTTTCTCATAATTAATCAACCTTGGCCTTATTAAATACTATTAAACAAAAATTAAAATTCTAAAAGAAATTAAAACTTTAAAGTAAACAAAAGGATGGAAATAACTTGCAAAGAAACCAATGACTTACATTAGGGCTTTGGTGCTGCGAAGATTTATCACCCTAAAGTTTCACGTTCCCCAAACTAAGCTTAAAAACGAGATCATTGTTATTATAAGTTAGCAATTCAAACACTTACACACATGGCTTAATTAAATGCTTAAACTCCCTTATTCCTAGGTGTTTCTCTTATATTTTATTTTTGTCTTAGAATGATCATGAAGATGCATTTTTGGACTTATTTCGATAGTTTATTTAGGCTGAAAGCAAAGTAGGACGATTTGATCAATAGTTAGCTAAAGGACAAAATCTCTTAAAACTGCTTCTCGAGATATCAAAAAGTTCATATCTTGGCATAACTCAGTTCACGATTTGAGACCTTTCTCGGGCCGATATTTGGCATGTACTTCATACTTCATATCTTGAGAGACGTGCTTGAGATAATGGTCTTCTCATCGTTCATAGAGTTTCTTCACTTGGAGACTTTTGAGAGGTACTCCAACTTTGTTGACCACGACTTCATGATTATTTCTTCAATCTCTAATTGGGATTTTGAGATACAACGATCCGCCTCCTTTTCGGACTTGGATCTATTTATCCTCATACCTTGTTAGGGTCTTTTCGGATAGACTTCTCCATCATCTTTATGGGAGTTGATTGCTTTTCGTCGTGAGTCTTGATCCTTCATATTGACTTTGGGAATAATGTTTTTCACATCACCTTGGATCTTTAGCAATAAAATGGAATCCTCATGCCTTGTTAGGGCCTTTTCAGACTCGCCAATCTTCGCGCCCCGCTTCATAAGTTATTCCTTGGCTATGAACTCTTATCATTACCAAGCAACTTTTAAACGATCTTGGGCTAGAAGCTAAGTAACTTTTCAAATCGTACGACCTTACTTATTGCAGATAAATTATTAGCAAGTGATGGGAGAATAGGCAAATAATTACACCAAGTGAGCTTGTGCAAGAATACCGACTTATAATTGACTCTATCATTTCTCGTCCTCCACAATTTAAAATCTCAAGTAATGAGACTCATGGATACTTAGCCTAATAAACCAATTAAGGTCTACATGGTTAAGGATACTAGCTAGAATAAACATGGATAAGTCTATTCGGGTTGAGTCAAAATAAACGCAACGGGCCTAATATGTCAAAGATTTCTAAACTAGCTACACCACTTTATTAAAATTTGACTTTATTGCGGGATATATACATACGAAGGCAACGATAAAAATTTAAAAATTACGACTAAATGGCCAAAGTTAATAAAAAATTTGAAAAATGTTGAAAAATAAGATTTTCTGGTTAAATGAAGGCATTTTCATGGAAAAGTCCACTTAAAACTTCGATAGAAGTCCCCCCTACACTTAAGATAAACATTGTCCTCAATGTTCAAGCATGTGGGAAAAGTTTCCTGATGTAGTTGTTCTTGTACCCTTTAGGAAAAGGATGACAAAATATAGTGGTAAGCGTGCACGACGATTTAGGAAAACCGTGTGTGAATGACCCTAAAAGTGAGTTCGTTCTCGAGGAGGCTAGTGCGTTGTGTAATGAATGATTGATTAATGTTTTTGATTATTAATAAAAAGAAAAGAGAAGAGAAAATGACGAAGACGAAAAGATAGAAAAATTGACAAAAACACTACTAGAAAGTTAAGACGTAGAAACGTAAAAACGACAAAAATTAAACTTTTAACCTAAAAATTCCTAAAAATTACTAGAAATCCACAATATAATTCTAAGAGTTTACAAAAAATCAAAACTTGCCAAAACCTTTTAATTAATTAAATAATGACTTTTTAATGCTAATTAAAGCCCTAAAAATCACTTTTAAATATTAAAAAGCCCTAAACAAGATTTAATAGTTTGTAAACCTCAAAAATGACCTAATTAAGCTAAAAACTATTTTTAAAAATTTTAAAACCAAATTAAACTATTTTTAAACTCCTAAAAACTATTAAAATCTATTAAATCTTAAATTAATTCTAAAAATTAATTGAAAAGCCTAAAAAATATTTGGAAAGTGAAAAAGTTCCTAATTTAATGCCTATAACCTAGGAAAAATGAAAAAAAGTTAAAAATAAAACTTTTAATTTTTACTAATAAAATAATATTAAAATAATCCAAAAAAATAAAAAGTTTAAAAATAAATTCTAAAAAATTCTCAAAAATCCTAAATATTCTAACTAAGATAAAAATGCAAATTAAAGTTCCTAAAACCTCTTAATTAATTTTATATTAATTTTTAAAGTTGTCTAGAAACCCTAAAATTAAATAAAATTAAAAATAAGACTTTTTGAAAACTTTTTTAAATGTAAACCTCAAAAATATAAATTAAAACCTAAAAACTATTTTTCTGGATTTTTAAAATAACTTTTACTATTTTTAATACACTTTCTAAAATTAAATACAAAACTAATCCTAATAAATAATTAAATAAAAGGAAAAATAATATTTTGAAACAGAAAAGTCCTAAATCCTAATCAGAACCTAGGAAAAATAAGCTAGACCAATTAAGATACTTAAATAAGCTAAAAACGACCAAATAAGCTACGGCTTATATTTAAAAAGCTAAAACAAAAACGTGTTAAATAAGATTTGAAATGAAACCTAGACGTAAAAAGGGCATCTAGATCACTGGTTAACACGTACACTCCCCCAACGAGGGGTCCCGTGTTCGAGTCCAGGCAGGGTGCACCTTTTTTCAATTTATTTTCTTTTTTTTTCTTTTTTAACACTTAAATCTAGTAACTTTTTAGCTCGCAAAAACACAAACACAAACCAAAATAATCAAAGATCAAGCAGATTATGAGCAAAGACGTGCCCAGATAACACTTGGTTTCTGATGAACAAGTGTGTATGTATTCACTTGTGAATACAAACCAAGAGGAGCTTGGTTGATGATGTATTTGGTGTTGTTTTTGATGGAACAATGCACCCCTATACTCTTTGGAGTATAGGGAGTCACAAATACTCAAAATCACACAAGCACTTAGCCACAAATGCACACAAATAAACACACAAGGCAATTTCAAGTTTCTGATGACTATAGATGGGTCTGGTGGTGTTTTATGCTTCCTACTTGCTCAATAATGAATTTCAAACCCCCAAATTTTGCATACAAGTCAATGATATGACAAACCAACAATCTCAATCCTTTAGACAACCTATTTCTAGCAGATTATCAATCTATGATGCACAAAATTCCCAAAAAGCAGTCACTATGGCAGATTCTGATTGTATAGCACTTAAACCAAATTTCAAGCATGCATTTGTGTTTAAAACTTGTTCAAATTGAATACCTATGCTAGCATACAAACTAAACTACCCTAACAAGTGATGTATAACAGGTTTAAGCACATAAATGAATCAATGAAACTCAAGTTAGTGCAAACCCAAACACCCCTTTAAAAACTTTAATCAAGATTTTTCAAACAAAATCACTTGACAACCTATCAAAACTGATTACACATGCCTCTATCATGCATAGCATACCATTTGAACACAACTCAAACCATATAAACACACTTAACATGCAGTTTTCACCAAGATCACTTAATATCACCAACAAAACTGAAAAAAATAAAAGGGAAAAAGATTTTTACCTAAGGGATTTACATCCAAGTCCCTTGTGGTTGAAAAACCACCTCCTTATAGGCCCGGGCCTATGCTGACACCTTGATCAACAATCAACAAAATAATCAAACCTGCTAAGATGAACAAACTCAAGAACACTAGCACAATATGATTTTCTGATTTTACTTAAAGCCTTTTAAGAAACCTTTCTAAAATTTCTAAAATGTTTTCCCTTGTCTAAAACACTTAGACAACACTGACTAATCCAGAAACAACAAACCTTGAAACACTTTAACCAAAAATCTCCAATTTTCAGAAACTTTTCTGAAAATTCAAAACACAAATTGTTTTGAACAAATTTAAGTGGAACTCAGCCTAGCAATCAAACACATACCAACTTTTTAAAAACACATAAAAGGAATTACAATTTTCTGAAAAATACCAACTTTATAATTTATAAAAAAGGGATTACAAATGTTTGAGCTAAAAACTGGAACAAGAACTAATAGAGACACATACGTCTCTATTTATACAAGCCTATAGAAGAAACTAGAACTTAAAACCCTAGTTGCTGAAATGCCAAAAAGGCCCTTGGTCTTTTGTCTTCAAGCTTGGTCAAAATTGATCCCATGTGATGCCAGCTTGATGGAATGATCTGGATCGTCTATTAAGCATTGGGGACCAAGTAGAAACATCCTATACGTTAATGTGGTCGGGTTTGGGGTTTTGGGCGAAAGTGATGTTGCAGGGGAGGTACGGGGTGGGTCCCACAGCCCATGTGGTGCTGTTTTGTGAGGTGGGATCAAGTGAGGGAGTGTTTAATTTGTGATCTGGAAGGTTTAAACCAAAAACCCTTTGGTTTGTTCTTAATTGGACCTGGTGATAATTAGGGTTTAAGTGGGGGATTAAGGGGTTTTAATCTGTTTTTGGTAAAAAGATTTTAAATGAAGTGTTTGGGAGGGAAATTAAAGAGAGTGTTGACTGGTCTTTGACCAGTTTAATATTAAAACCGGGTTGGTGGGTTAATGGGATACGGGTTTGGGTAGATGGGTGGATCATGATGACGTGTAGGGACATGAGTGGTGGAGGAGGTTTGGTGGTTTGGCAAACTTGGCCCCCAGGCTTTTCTTTTCTTTCCACTTTGTAAATAAATCCATCAGCGTTTGTTTTACACTTGAAAACTTTGGCCAAGTTGTCAAAAGTGGCACAAAGACTTCCAAAACTTTTTACAAGGGCCTTTAATGTATATCTTGGATTCTTCAAGGCTGATCTTGTAAAATCTTCAAACAATAAGGACCATACTTGTACAATTGACATTTGGATGGTCAATTGTGACAAGTTCTTCAAAGATGAGGGACTAAACTTGACAATCTTCAATTCTTCAAGGGTCATTTTGCAAAATTCCAAACTTGGGCCCGGTTCATTGTGCGACTTCATTTCCCGTGTTCGTTTTTGATTGATTCTTGTGATCTTTTGCCAATTCCTCAATATCCGTACCTAAAAATACACAAGTAACAAACACGAGCATATATTTGGCATATTTGATGATATTTAATTGATTTTAAGCCCGATTTGGACGATGAGACCATGTATAAAAGCAGTCTCATCACTCCCCCATACTAAACCATTGCCGTGCCCTCACGCAATGCTAGAATAAAGTATCAAAGCATCTCCAAAATTCAGTTTATTCACTTTATTGAAATGATAAACTAGCTACACTACTACTATTACTACTACTTGCGTTTTAGACATAATGTATGATTTTCATCGCAAAATGGGACGTTTAGGTTCATAGAATAAGAACACGTGAATGCTTCGTTAGAAATAATTTCATCGTCCTCGATTTTCACTCCAATTCCATGCCAAGCGTGCAACGAGATCATTGTCATTATAAGTTAGTAATGCTAACACTACTCATATGCCCTAATCACGTACTTATTCTCCCATTATTCCTAAGTTGTATCTCTTATATTTTATTTTGTCTTTAATGTTTCACGAGGATACATTGTTGACTTATGCGATAATAGAGATTTAGGTCTAAAAATAGAGTCCTAACGGTGTAACTAAGACCATCAAATCAATAACCCTTCCTAATAGACAACGATGTTAAAAAATTAAGTTGACAAGAAGAATCGATAAACACGGTTTTATAACGGTTTTGAACATGAGACTTATTACCAAGACTTTTATACGTCCCCTAACGGAAGGGCCTTATTATCTTTGGTTTACCTCCATCTTTTATTCAACTTCGCCATGAAGCTTTTATTATGACTTCGGTCTTGCCTTGCCTTTTATTATCCGCCTCATCAGTGGTTTTATTAGCCAAAGACGTATATCCTCACGCTAAAGCGAATTTTGGATCTTTAAAGCTTCGAAGATTAAGGCTTGATTCACTTTCAATTTTGCATAGATTTTAGGCCTTGTGGGGCTTTAAATTGTTTGCTAGATTTAGGTGAGCACTTGAAATCTTATTATTGGGTGAAGCTTTCGATTATTCGGGTGCCAATACTTCAAAACCGTGACGCTGGCGATACGTTAATGTCTTCCCAATTTAATTACACGGAAGCTACTAGAAAAGACTAGAAACCCAACAATCAAAACTAAACCGCTAAGTCAATATTTATTAAGCAAAAAATATTTACATGCGAAGGGAGAATAAGCAAACAACGAGAACACATGAGTTTTTGAAAGAATACGAGTACTCTACGTTTAGCATAGTAACTTATAATTAACTCTATCATTTCTCGTCCTCATTTAAGAGACTTAGCCTAATGTGTAGTTAAGGAATCAAAGCTAAGTGCTCAACACGCACGGTCGAGTCAAAAATTACTCTTATTCTCGCCATCGGAAAATCTACATTCGTGTCTTCAAACACTTATAAAACAAGAAAAATTTTAAAATTTGGCCATTTTTAGCCTTATTTTGCAACAAAACGATAAACAAAACGATAAACTTTGGAAAGCGTGAAGGTTTGGCAAGGCAAGTATCTATTCACCCCCCCCATACTAAAGTTAAACATTGTCCTCAATGTTTCGAGTCTAGGGGTACAAACACCCCCATACTAGAGACGTAGTCGAATGCCTAATCTAGCATGGAAAGGGTGTAACCATTAAATTAATAGCCGTTTATGAAGTGTGCTAGAAACCTATGGTTAGAACATAAAATGATATATCATGGATATTGGGAAAGGCCTCCAAAGCAAACGATCGAGTGCTCCCATAAAACGAACACGAGAGGCTCCAATCGTGAAGATCATGATCTAAAAACCACAATTCACAAACAACCACGGAACAAAGGTTGGAAGGGCACAAATCCCCTCACATTAACTAATTAGAAAGCAATAATATGTACATGGATAAGCATGGGTCTTCCCCACGAGGCACCTTGTTTTTGATAACCGAGTCAAAAGCTCGACTCGAATCCCCATAAATGTGATCATTTAGGGATAATCATGGTATGGTCAATTTTTGGTGGGGCTTACATGATAAACAAGGCCCAAAAGCACGTGGAGTACTTTAAAAACCCGATAAACGTATACCGGGGTCAAAGATAGCGTCTTCGTTTTCGGATGAAAGACGAAACAATGCTACTTCAACACAAACCAAAACCCCAATGGGGTAGAAGAAAATAGGAGAGAAGAAATAGAAGGGTGGGACAATGGGTAAGTCTCTAAAAACATGAGCTACTCGAGGTAGACTCGTACCAATCAAATGAAAAGATTTTCCATTTATTGCATCGGTGGAAGACCGAGATTTCCCTATACAAGCAATTCCAGGATCAAATATCTCGTCCTCGGTGGAGAAAGGGGAGGGAACATAAGGGGATTCCCCCACACTAAGTCCACACAAAGCATCGTCAAAAGGAGAAGACGAGCTTGTAGTACTCAATACACGCGGTGATGACGGAGTTAGAATTGTAGAAAAATCTTTTAAATTAAAGTTAAAATCTTTTCCTTTTTCATCTTTTACACTCTCCTTGTGAAAACCCGATTTAATTATGTCAAAAATATTTGGTGTATCTAAAGCAATGTTAGTCACACTAAAAATTCTCACATTTTGAAATCTTCTTGGTTTAGGTGGTGGCAAGTTTTCAAATCTTTTGTCAACAAAGAAAACCTCCTCATCGGGATCAACGTATTCATCATCCGAAGAATCACTCGAGATTGGAATCATAGGCTTAACACTCTTAACCTCCATCGGCGGAGGGGACGGAACTTCATTTTTCTCAACAACTCCTAAAACTCTATTGGAAATCTTTTTGCAAATGCTTTTGATGGGATTGACATTGTACAAAGATGTGATAGAATACACATGAGAAAGAGTGGAGTTTTGGGTTGCATTAATGACGAGTTCTTCCTCATTGAAACGAAGAGTGATTTTTCTTGCATGCACATCGATAAGTGCTCTCGAGGTATCCAAAAAAGATCGACCTAAAATTAACGGAACTTTAGGATCGATGGGAATATCAACAACAATAAAGTCTACAGGGTAGTAGAACTTTCCAACTTTCACAAAGACGTCCTCGGAAACTCCACAAGCTAGAATCATAGAATGATCGGCCATCTCGATTGACATTCTTGAAGGAGTGAGATTGGGAAGATTGAGCGATTTAAAAATCTCAAGAGGCATCAAATTAATACTAGCACCAAGATCGGCCAAGGCGTAGCATTCTTCCATGTCTTGGATAGCACATGGGATTAAAAACTTTCCAGGATCACCGACTTTTTGAGGTATGCGGCTTAGAAAAACCGATGAACAACTAGACGATTTTTGCAATTTTTCTTTGTTATTCAACATACTTTTGAAGTTCGCGGCAAATCGAGGCATCATGACTAAGGCATCGGCAAAACTTATATTAAAATGCAAGTCACGAAACATTTTCATAAAAAGTTCAAATTGATAATTATTTCGTTCTTGTGCCTTTTCCTTGTCTCGTCTTGAAGGGTAGGGTAAAGGTGGTGTGGGTTGGGGCAAAGTAGGCATAGGCATCGGCCTTGGAATCTCGGGTTCCATGATTGGTGTAGGTTCAACCGTAGGTGTGGTTTGAGCGGTACTTCGTGGGCTTGTAATTTGCTCCTTTTCAACCACAACCTCGGGTTCTTTCTCTTTTTCCTTCTCCATAGAAGTACTTGGACAAGAAATGGGTTCTTTGAAAGTTTTACCACTACGAGTAGTAATAACCTTCAATTCTCCTTTCGGGTTCACGATGGTATCACTAGGAAGACCACCCGAAGAAGAGGGCTTACACATGATAGCTTCAAACATTTTAGCCATTCGGTCTTCAAACTTAGATTGCCTAGCATCCGCTTTTAACAACTCTTGCTTAATCTCATGTTGTCCTTGCTCCATTTTTTGTTGATTTTGTTGGAGTCGTGTGACATTTCCTTCCATTTTATTAGCATGAGTTTTAAGTTCATTAGCAAGTTCGTTTTTTAGCTCGTTTTTCAACTCGGATCTTAAGCTAACCATCTCACGTTGCATATTGTCAAACTTAGCATCATTAGCCTTTGCATAATTCAAAAATTCTCCTTGAAGATTTTTGGTGTGATCGTTTTGAAAACCTTGGGCATTGTTTTGAAAATCACGGTTTTGGTTTTGGTTTGAAATTTGCCCATTTCCACTTTGGTAATTACCTTTGTTATAATTCCTTTGATTTCCTTGGTAATTTCCACCTTGGTTGTTGTTGCGATAGTTATTAGCATTTTGATTTGGTGGAGCTTGATTTGAACGAGAACCTTGGCCGATTTGGTTATAAGTTCCCGTGGCTACAAAAGCATTCGAAGTGTTACCATCCGCGGTAATGCACTCGGAAAGATCATGAGCTCCCCCACACGACAAACAACTTTTAGAAACCGCTTTAACCGAAGCGGAATTGGAAGCTTCTTGAGCCTTCCAATGGGACATAAGGGTCGAAAACCTATCGAAAAACCGATTTTCCTCATTAGCTTCATCATGTAAAGCATTGATACTACGAGACGATGATGAGCCCATTTTGGCAACACTCGGTGTGTGACGAGGGCTATAAACTTTAGACCTATTCTCGATTATGACCAAAGCTTCTTCAACCGTTTTACACAAAAAATTACCACCCGCGGCGGCATTCAAATAATCTCTTTCATGATCGTTAAGTCCATTGTAAAACGTGTCTATTTGGTGCAAATCGGAAAAACCGTGATGAGGACATTCATGTAACATCTCCTTAAACCTAATCCAAGCCGTAGAAAAACTTTCATTTGATTCTTGTGAAAATTTAGAAATCTCATTTTTCAAATGCGTAGTCTTAGAGGGCGGAAAAAATTGGTTCACGAACTTTGAAACGAGATCCTTCCATGTCAATATAGAATTGGGTGGCTCTTTCTCTAACCAAATTTTAGCGGGCCCCGCTAAGGAATACGGAAAAAGCATCATCTTAATCGAGTCATTCGAGACATCCTTGAATTTGCACGTGGCGGTAAGACGATTAAATTGGCGGATATGGTTGTGTGGATTGTCCTTCTCATCACCACGGAATTTGTTGTTTTGGATCATCGACAACAAACCCGTTTTCACCTCAAAATTCTCCGCAAGGATTGCGGGAATCATAATAGCTTCTCCATAACCCTCGGTGGGTGCTTGAAGTAACTCCATCATAGTTCGATTCGCCATGGTTGGTGCTTCTCGTACAATGGGTTCGTCAATAGGAGACTCCTCACTAGAATGAGTTGGAGTGGGAGTTTTGTTCTTTCGTCTACGTGCACGTTTTGCTTGATTACGAGTGAGCATAAACGTCACGTACAACGTGGAGACGAGCAAAGAAGATTCTTTTTGGTGTTTTGTGTTTTTCAATTTTTTTTGTGGTTTTTGATTGTATTAACGTTTTTGGAAATTGGTGAATGTATTAAGTAGAAAATGAGTCCGCAAATCTCCTCCTCAATCAAATCTCTTGATTAAAAAGGCCTCAAGGAATGAAAACGATCACGTGGAGTGAACACCTTCGATGACTTTAGAACGATGGTGGAACACCAAATCGTTCAAGAGGGTTTAATCAATATGAAACCAAGAAAATATATATGATATGTAATAATACTTTGGGCGGCAAAACCCTCGATTCACTCTCAAAATCAAATACGCACAAGCAAGCGGAGGAAACGAGGCGGCGCGAAGCACTTAAGAGCCTTTTTCCTTTAGGTCGTGAAATACAACCGCCTTATACCCACCTTATAGTTTGTATTATCAAAATTAAGCTTCACGAAAGTATTTATCTATTTTTGCCTTTTTCTTTGGTTTGAGATTCGAATACAATGATCGAGTGATGAAATCCCGAATCAAGGTTGTGATTGCTCACGTATTTGGAGTACTTGTGAATTTATTGTTCTACGTATACTATATAGTAATAATATTCACACAAAAACCAAAAAACGATAATACGTATTAGTAGAGTGCTACTAATACAATTACTATTATGGCTAATATAAAAAACAACAATGTTCAATCAAAACACAACACGCCTCCCCGGCAGCGGCGCCAAAATTGATGTAGTTGTTTTTGTACCCTTTAGGAAAAGGATGACAAAATATAGTGGTAAGCGTGCACGACGATTTAGGAAAACCGTGTGTGAATGACCCTAAAAGTGAGTTCGTTCTCGAGGAGGCTAGTGCGTTGTGTAATGAATGATTGATTAATGTTTTTGATTATTAATAAGAAGAAAAGAGAAGAGAAAATGACGAAGACGAAAAAATAGAAAAATTGACAAAAACACTACTAGAAAGTTAAGACGTAGAAACGACAAAAATTAAAATTTTAACCTAAAAATTCCTAAAAATTACTAGAAATCCACAATATAATTCTAAGAGTTTACAAAAAATCAAAACTTGCCAAAACCTTTTAATTAATTAAATAGCCCTAAAAATCACTTTTAAATATTAAAAAGCCCTAAACAAGATTTAATAGTTTGTAAACCTCAAAAATGACCTAATTAAGCTAAAAACTATTTTTAAAAATTTTAAAACCAAATTAAACTATTTTTAAACTCCTAAAAACTATTAAAATCTATTAAATCTTAAATTAATTCTAAAAATTAATTGAAAAGCCTAAAAAATATTTGGAAAGTGAAAAAGTTCCTAATTTAATGCCTATAACCTAGGAAAAATGAAAAAAAGTTAAAAATAAAACTTTTAATTTTTACTAATAAAATAATATTAAAATAATCCAAAAAAATATAAAGTTTAAAAATAAATTCTAAAAAATTCTCAAAAATCCTAAATATTCTAACTAAGATAAAAATGCAAATTAAAGTTCCTAAAACCTCTTAATTAATTTTATATTAATTTTTAAAGTTGTCTAGAAACCCTAAAATTAAATAAAATTAAAAATAAGACTTTTTGAAAACTTTTTTAAATGTAAACCTCAAAAATATAAATTAAAACCTAAAAACTATTTTTCTGGATTTTTAAAATAACTTTTACTATTTTTAATACACTTTCTAAAATTAAATACAAAAATAATCCTAATAAATAATTAAATAAAAGGAAAAATAATATTTTGAAACAGAAAAGTCCTAAATCCTAATCAGAACCTAGGAAAAATAAGCTAGACCAATTAAGCTACTTAAATAAGCTAAAAACGACCAAATAAGCTACGGCTTATATTTAAAAAGCTAAAACAAAAACGTGTTAAATAAGATTTGAAATGAAACCTAGACGTAAAAAGGGCATCTAGATCACTGGTTAACACGTACACTCCCCCAACGAGGGGTCCCGTGTTCGAGTCCAGGCAGGGTGCACCTTTTTGCAATTTATTTTCTTTTTTTTCTTTTTTAACACTTAAATCCAGTAACTTTTTAGCTCGCAAAAACACAAACACAAACAAAAATAATCAAAGATCAAGCAGATTATGAGCAAAGACGTGCCCAGATAACACTTGGTTTCTGATGAACAAGTGTGTATGTATTCACTTGTGAATACAAACCAAGAGGAGCTTGGTTGATGATGTATTTGGTGTTGTTTTTGATGGAACAAGGCACCCCTATACTCTTTGGAGTATAGGGAGTCACAAATACTCAAAATCACACAAGCACTTAGCCACAAATGCACACAAATAAACACACAAGGCAATTTCAAGTTTCTGATGACTATAGATGGGTCTGGTGGTGTTTTATGCTTCCTACTTGCTCAATAATGAATTTCAAACCCCCAAATTTTGCATACAAGTCAATGATATGACAAACCAACAATCTCAATCCTTTAGACAACCTATTTCTAGCAGATTATCAATCTATGATGCACAAAATTCCCAAAAAGCAGTCACTATGGCAGATTCTGATTGTATAGCACTTAAACCAAATTTCAAGCATGCATTTGTGTTTAAAACTTGTTCAAATTGAATACCTATGCTAGCATACAAACTAAACTACCCTAACAAGTGATGTATAACAGGTTTAAGCACATAAATGAATCAATGAAACTCAAGTTAGTGCAAACCCAAACACCCCTTTAAAAACTTTAATCAAGATTTTTCAAACAAAATCACTTGACAACCTATCAAAACTGATTACACATGCCTCTATCATGCATAGCATACCATTTGAACACAACTCAAACCATATAAACACACTTAACATGCAGTTTTCACCAAGATCACTTAATATCACCAACAAAACTGAAAAAAAATAAAAGGGAAAAGGATTTTTACCTAAGGGACTTACATCCAAGTCCCTTGTGGTTGAAAAACCACATCCTTATAGGCCCGGGCCTATGCTGACACCTTGATCAACAATCAACACAATAATCAAACCTGCTAAGATGAACAAACTCAAGAACACTAGCACAATATGATTTTCTGATTTTACTTAAAGCCTTTTAAGAAACCTTTCTAAAATTTCTAAAATGTTTTCCCTTGTCTAAAACACTTAGACAGCACTGACTAATCCAGAAACAACAAACCTTGAAACACTTTAACCAAAAATCTCCAATTTTCAGAAACTTTTCTGAAAATTCAAAACACAAATTGTTTTGAACAAATTTAAGTGGAACTCAGCCTAGCAATCAAACACATACCAACTTTTTAAAAACACATAAAAGGAATTACAATTTTCTGAAAAATACCAACTTTATAATTTATAAAAAAGGGATTACAAATGTTTGAGCTAAAAACTGGAACAAGAACTAATAGAGACACATACGTCTCTATTTATACAAGCCTATAGAAGAAACTAGAACTTAAAACCCTAGTTGCTGAAATGCCAAAAAGGCCCTTGGTCTTTTGTCTTCAAGCTTGGTCAAAATTGATCCCATGTGATGCCAGCTTGATGGAATGATCTGGGTCGTCTATTAAGCCTTGGGGACCAAGTAGAAACATCCTATACGTTAATGTGGTCGGGTTTGGGGTTTTGGGCGAAAGTGATGTTGCAGGGGAGGTACGGGGTAGGTCCCACAACCCATGTAGTGCTGTTTTGTGAGGTGGGATCAAGTGAGGGAGTGTTTAATTTGTGATCTGGAAGGTTTAAACCAAAAACCCTTTAGTTTGTTCTTAATTGGACCTGGTGATAATTAGGGTTTAAGTGGGGGATTAAGGGGTTTTAATCTGTTTTTGGTAAAAAGATTTTAAATGAAGTGTTTGGGAGGGAAATTAAAGAGAGTGTTGACTGGTCTTTGACCAGTTTAATATTAAAACCGGGTTGGTGGGTTAATGGGATACGGGTTTGGGTAGATGGGTGGATCATGATGACGTGTAGGGACATGAGTGGTGGAGGAGGTTTGGTGGTTTGGCAAACTTGGCCCCCAGGCTTTTCTTTTCTTTCCACTTTGTAAATAAATCCATCAGCGTTTGTTTTACACTTGACAACTTTGGCCAAGTTGTCAAAAGTGGCACAAAGACTTCCAAAACTTTTTACAAGGGCCTTTAATGTATATCTTGGATTCTTCAAGGCTGATCTTGTAAAATCTTCAAACAATAAGGACCATACTTGTACAATTGACATTTGGATGGTCAATTGTGAAAAGTTCTTCAAAGATGAGGGACTAAACTTGACAATCTTCAATTCTTCAAGGGTCATTTTGCAAAATTCCAAACTTGGGCCCGGTTCATTGTGCGACTTCGTTTCCCGTGTTCGTTTTTGATTGATTCTTGTGATCTTTTGCCAATTCCTCAATATCCGTACCTAAAAATACACAAGTAACAAACACGAGCATTTATTTGGCATATTTGATGATATTTAATTGATTTTAAGCCCGATTTGGACGATGAGACCATGTATAAAAGCAGTCTCATCATTTCCCCTACACTTATGACATTGTACACGTTGGTTAACTCGAGTTAAGGAAGAGACGACTAAAGTGATCAATTTCAAATGTGAGTATGAAGAAAATTGAATCACGATAGTTGAGTGATAGAACCGGATTTCGGATAACACGGGAGCACGATTCTTCAAAGATTCCAAGAGTGCACTTATCCCTGTAATCACATCACCACACAAATACAAACAACCTATAGAGGTCCCCCTACACTTAGGAGGTTAAACGGAAAAGGATAGATACTCGGGCTGCCTCCCGAGGAGCGCTTGTTTTTGATAACCGAGTCACGAGCCTGACTCGACCCAAAATTAGTTCATGGGGAACGTGGTGAGGGAAGGAATCATCTCCTTAGAGGTTTCCTCACCAAAGTACAACTTCACTCGTTAGCCATTCACCTTAAAATTCGGTCCATCAGGTTGAGCAAGCTCGAGAGTACCATATGGAATAATTTGGGCAATGGTGAATGGGCTGGACCAACGAGATTTCAGCTTGCCAGAAAAGATTTTCAACCGAGAGTTAAAAAGTAAGACTTTGTCTCCAACATGGAACTCTCGGTTCTTAATCTTAGAGTCGTGAATGAGCTTAGTCCTTTCCTTATAGATCAAAGAATTTTCGTAAGCCTCATTACGGAGTTCATTGAGCTCATTGAGTTGGATCTTGCGTAGGTCACCGGCTTTGTTGATATCAAAATTAGCCCACTTCAAGGCCCAGTAAGCCTTGTGCTCCAACTCAATGGGGAGGTGGCACGCTTTCCCGTACACGAGACGATATGGTGTACAACCAATCGGAGTCTTGTATGCAGTACGAAAAGCCCACAAAGCATCATCAAGTTTATCAACCCATGCGGCATGATGCTCTCCCACAGTCCTTTCAAGAATTTGCTTTAGTCCTCGGTTCGATATTTCAGCCTGGCCATTAGTTTGTGGGTGGTAGGCTGTGGAAAGACGATGATTTACACCATACTTAGCCATGACTCTTGCGAATTGGTCATTGCAAAAATGAGTCCCACGATCACTAATAATGGCACGAGGCACACCGAATCTAGCGAAAAGAGCTTTTAAAAAGTTACAAACCACCCTTGCGTCATTAGTAGGTAAAGCTTTGGCTTCAACCCACTTTGAAACGTAGTCAACGGCTACAAGGATGTATTTGTTTCCTTTAGAAGAAGGGAATGGCCCCATAAAGTCGATACCCCAAACATTAAAGATTTCACATTCTTGAATGAAATTCTGAGGCATCTCGTCTTTATGTGTGATCGTGCCTTGTTTTTGGCAAACATCACAGCATTTAACCATATTGTGAGCGTCACGATATATGGAGGGCCAATAAAATCCCGAATCAAACACTTTTTTGGCGGTGTAGTTGGGACCAAAGTGACCACCGGTGGGTCCTTTGTGGCAAGCGTCAAGGATTTTTAAAGCTGCCGGTCCATCAACACATCGGCGGATAATCAGGTCGGCACATTGTTTGAATAGGTAAGGGTCGTCCCAAAAGTAAGTCTTAATGTCGGTGAAGAACTTTTTCTTTTGTTGGGACGTCAACCCTTCCTTGAGAATTCCACCCGCCAAGTAGTTTGCAAAGTCCGCAAACCACGGGGTTGCATCAGAATTCGAATTTATAGACATTAAGGTCTCCAAGGGGAAAGAATCATTGATTTCTTTGTTCGGATGATCCCCTTGGTAAGGATCCTCAAGTCTGCTGAGATGATCCGCGGCTAGGTTTTCCGCTCCTTTTTTATCGCGAATTTCGATTTTAAATTCTTGGAGAAGCAAAACCCAGCGAAGAAGTCTTGGTTTGGAATCTTGCTTTGTCAACAAGTACTTCAACGCGGAATGATCGGTGTAAACGATTGTGGTGGAAAGGACAAGATAGGGGCGAAATTTTTCAAAAGCATAGACAACAGCTAAAAGCTCTTTTTCGGTTGTCGTGTAATGCAATTGTGCCCCAGTCATTGTCTTGCTAGCGTAATGGATCGGTTGGAAGTGTTTGTTCACTCTTTGTCCCAGAACCGCTCCAATAGCAAAATCACTAGCATCGCACATCAACTCAAAGGGAAGCTCCCAATTAGGGGTAACCAAGACGGGTGCCTTAGTTAGCTTATCCTTACGCGAGTTGAAGGCTTCAAGGCACTCTTTGGAAAAGATAAAAGGAGTATCTTTCTCCAAGAGGTGGGTCATCGGGCGAGCGATTTGAGAAAAATCTTTGATGAATCGATGGTAGAAGCCCGCATGACCCAGAAAACTTCTCACACCCTTCACGGTTGAAGGTGGAGGTAACTTAGCGATAACATTGACTTTAGCACGGTCTACTTCAAGACCGGCTTTCGAGATCTAGTGTCCTAGCACGATGCCTTCTTTTACCATAAAATGGCATTTTTCCCAATTCAGAACAAGGCGAGTGTCTTCGCACCGCTTAAGCATACGTTCCAAATTGGCAAGGCAAAAAGAGAAGGAATCCCCGAAGACCGAGAAATCATCCATGAAGACTTCCATGGTTTGTTCAACCATGTCATGGAAGATAGCTAACATGCACCTTTGGAAAGTCCCGGGGGCATTACATAAGCCAAAAGGCATCCTTTTCTACGCAAATGTGCCATAGGGACAAGTGAATGTTGTCTTCTCTTGATCTTGGGGATCGATGGGTATTTGGAAATAACCCGAGAAACCATCAAGAAAGCAGTAATATTCATTACCCGCTAAACGTTCAAGCATTTGGTCCATAAAAGGTAGAGGGAAATGATCCTTTCTCGTGGCATCATTGATTTTGCGGTAGTCTATACAAACTCTCCACCCAGTAACGAGACGAGTGGAAATCAACTCGTTGTGTTCACTGGGAATAACGGTTATTCCGCCTTTCTTAGGCACACAATGGATTGGACTAACCCATGGTGAATCCGAAATAGGGTAAATCATACCCGTATCAAGAAGTTTGATAACCTCTGTTTTGATGACTTCATGGATTTTTGGATTCACCCTTCGTTGGCTTTGAATTGTGGGCTTAAAGTCGTCCTCCATGATAATTTTGTGTGTGCAGAAGTGAGGATCAATTCCACGAATATCAGAAATTTTCCAAGCAATAGCCTTCTTGTGATCTTTAAGTACGGCGATGAGTCGGGCTTTTTCTTCTTCCTTTAGGTCCTTAGCAATGATGACTGGCGACTTCTTCTCTTCTTCAAGGAATACATACTCGAGATGGGGCGGCAACTCCTTAAGTTCTAAATCCGGAGGATTTTCGACGGGAGGCGTATTCGAAGTTGGAGTATCGATAGCAATAACCGTGGGAGATGGAGGAGAAGGATTGTCTTCGTTGAGAAGGTTGTTAAAGAAATTCATGTCTTCATCCCCATCGGTGGGAGAATCATCATTAGCTAAGTTCACATCTCCCATGGTGTCTTCAAGATTGTTCCAAAACAAATCACTTTCTCCAAAGAGAGACATTGATGAATCAATAGAGGAAACGGTTTCAACATTGGGAAGAGAGGTAGGAATACTTTTACAAGCATCTTTGAAGTGTTCTTCACAAGCCTCATCCAGAACGTCAATACAATTAACACTCTCGTATGAATAAGGTTGTTTGGACAACTTTCCCATGTTGAAGACGATTTTATCGTCACCCACTCTCATGATAAGCTCACCGGCTTCAACATCGATGAGAGTGCGACCGGTCCTCAGGAATGGACGACCCACGATCAAGGTAACACGAGGGTCCATCTCGTAGTCGACGACGACGAAATCGGCAGGAAAAGTGAATTTGTCGACTCCTACAAAGACGTCTTCGGCTATCCCCACTGGATAAGCAACCGTACGGTTAGCTAATTCCAAAGTCATTTTGGTGGGGACTAGCTCAGGGAGAGATAATTGCTTCCAAACGCTTAGAGGCATAAGTTTAATACTGGCACCTAGATCGGCTAGGGCCATGCAATTCTCTACTCCCGGGAAATTGCAAGGGATTAAGAAACGACCCGGATCACCAAGCTTGGTTGGCAATTTCCTTAAGAGCACTGCAGAGCAATTCTCATTAAGTTGGGTGTTGGCAATATCAAGAAGTTTTTCCTTGTCGCTCAGAAGATCTTTAAACATTTTTGCATACTTAGGCATGTGAGCGAGAGCCTCAGCGAAGGAGATATTGAAATTCAGTTGTTTAAACATTTTAAGAAAGTTCGAAACCTGAATATCGTCCTTGCTTTTGAGCTTCTCTTTCCTCAACCTAGATGGATAAGGTATATTGGAAGAAGAGGAAGGCTTTAGGGGAATAGGATCACTCACAACCACGGGTGGAGGAGGGGTAGAAGGAAGAGGTGGAGAAATTGGGGAAGGAGAAGGATGAGGAATAGGAGCAGGTGAGTCGTTCTCCTTAGTCACAACCACCGGTGGAGGTATAGGAAGCTCGGGTTCCTTGGTACCTTTTCCACTGCGAGTGGTGATTGCTTTCATCTCCCCTCTTGGATTCACAACGGTGTTACTCGGAAGAGTACCCGAAGAAGAGGGTTTATTACCTTGGAAAAAACTAGCCATCATGTTCTTCAAGTCATTTGTTTGACTATCCAACGTGTTTCTCATGTCGGCTCTCAAATCGTTCCCTTGTTTGACAAGGTCTGCTTTCAGGTTGAGCACTTCTCTCTAAATATTTCCCACGATCACATCGTTAGTCCTCATATATGTTTCCACTTCTTGGTGAAGAGCGGTGGGTTGGTTGGGAGGAGCATTGTATGCGGGTGGTTGATAAGCAGGTGGCTGGTAGACTTGATTGTTTCGTTGAGGTGGTTGTTGCTGCTTGTGAGGTGGGATGTATGGTGTGCGAGGTTGTTGTTGTTGTTGAGGAGGGCGGTTGAGGTTTTGTTGTTGGTTTGGGTTGGTAGGAAAACCGGGTGGTGAGAGGTAGTTGTTGGAGCGGTAGCTAAGCAAATTACGGTCACCTTGAGGTCTAGCTTGATAAGAAGGTTGAGGATAGGTGCCATATGCTGCATTCACATTCTCAGCAGGGTAGTCTTGGGTTGCGGTACAAGTGGTGTAAGAGTGAGGACCACCGCATATCTCATAGGGTTGGCTGACAACATTAACTTGAGCGTTTTTAGCGTTGCTGCTGTTGGTGTTGTTAACGGTGTGGGTAACAAGCGATTCAAGAAGCGTAGTGATTTTGTCAAGTCGCTTGTCGCTGTCACTAGTACTAGCACTAGCGACATTGGTCCGAACACTCTTGGTTTGCACACGAGACTTATTCTCGATGATATCCCAAGCAGCATTGGAAGTCTTAGCCAAAAGATTACCCCCCGAGGCACTGTTTAGTGAATCTTGGTCACTCATGCTTAAACCATTGTAAAAAGTATTGATTTGATGTACTTTGGTAAAACCATGTTGTGGGCATTTTCTTAAAAGATCTTTAAAACGATCCCAAGATTCACTGAACGACTCATCGTACTTTTGTTCAAAATTTATGATTTCATTCCGCAAAGCGGTAGTACGAGAGGGTGGGAAAAAGTAATTGATAAACTTGGTTTCCAAATCCGTCCACGAGAGAATACTCTGTGGCGGTTCCTTAGCAAGCCAATGTCGGGCTTGTCCCTCTAAAGAAAAGGGAAAAAGTTGTAACCTGATAACCTCTTGTGGAACACCATTGAACTTGACCGTATTGGTGAGTTGCAAGAATCTCTTGATATGGTCGTGTGGGTCATCAATGGTACGCCCCAAGAATGGTTGAGCAGAGACCATCTGGATAAAGCCTGATTTTAGCTCAAAGTTGTTGGCTGCAATCGCTGGTATAACAATTGGATCAGTGTTGCCATCTACATGAGCTTGCAGCAGTTTAATCATCGGGCGATTATCCGGTAGAGGCTCATTGTTGTTGTTATTATTCATGTTGTTGAAAGGTGGGTTGTTGTTGTTATTATTATTGTTTGGAAGTGGTATGTTATTGTTGTTTTGTACACCGGCCATGTCTAATTGATCGAGAGGCTCGGGCTCTTGATAAGACGTGGATCGAGTGCGCATACACCTGCAAAAGAACGAACAAAGAAAAACAAAGCAAAAATATTTTTGGTTTTTATGTTTTTTAATTTTTTTGTATTTTTGAAAATTTTATATTTTTTAGGATTTTTTTGAAATTTTTTATGAAAAAGTAACGTTCACGGGGAACGGATCCCAAAATCCAAGTTCTCACAAAACTTTTGATCTTAACAAGAAGAGCCGGCAGCGGCGCCATTTGATACACTGGTTTTATATGGTTCAATTTATGTCTCTCGATATCCTCTCGAATTGATCTCGGTTCTAGGTGGAATGATTGTTCTTGGTTACTAAAAAAGGGGATTGGATTTTTAATCTACTAAAGGTTTAAATGCACGAAAAATGTAAACTTGAATTTAAAAGCAATCAAATTAATAAAAAATAATAAAAACTTGAATTAAAATTAAAATAAAAATAAAGAAGCAGTAAGAAACAGTAAAACAGTAACACAGTAACACTTAAAGAAAATTGATTCGGAAGTCACCTTGATTCGGAACTATTGATCTGGAACTTTTCACCCGGAAGTCTTCATTCGGAACTTTGAAAAATCCTTCACTCGGAACTTTGATTCGGAAGTTAGTTCGGAAGTTCACCCGGAACTTTTCGTTCGGAAGTTCACTCGGAAGATTGATCCGGAACTTTATCCAGAACTTTGAGTCGGAAGTTTATTCGGAACTTTTAACTGATTCGGAACTTTTAAAAACAACATTCATTGAGAACTTTTCAAAAACACATTCATTCGGAACTTTAAACTCATCCGGAACTTTCAGTTCATTTGGAAGATTTGTTCATCCGGAACTTTCAGCTCATTCGGAACTTTCTAACTGACTCGGAACTTTTTGAAAGGAAACTCATTCGGAACTTTTCAAAAACATATTCATTCGGAACTTTCTTGTTCATCCGGAACTTTGGTGTTCATCCGGAACTTTGGTGTTCATCCGGAACCTGGGGAACACTCAAGAACAGTAACAGCAGAAAAACAGGGAGATCGATTTTAACTCAAAATCAAAACAAATAAGCAAAAAGGTTTTACCAAATTAACCACAAATCATCTACCAACTACAAGGATCAAATCCCAATCACAAAAACATAAATTCAACAACTTTTTAAAATCAAAACTCAACCAAATAAGAACTTAAGAACTTGAATAAAAAGATGATGATGAACAAGATGAAATGGAAAGATTAAACAAGAACTTGTATTGATGATTAATGTTTTAACAATCACAAAACAAAGATTAAAATTACAAGATTGAAAAAAACAAAGATCAAAATCACCAAACACCCTAGTGGTGTTGGCGATGCTACGAAACAGAAAAGGAGAAAAAAGAGGAGGAAAAAAAAAACTAAAAACTGGATGCAAAGTGTGTGAGGGGAACCCTTTATATAGGTGTTCCCTTTGGTTGGTGAGTGGGCTTTCTCCCGTTCTTCTTGTCTTCTCGTCTTTTCAGAAAAGTTGACGATTTCGATTCTGATTCAGGATTTGTCGTCGATTAAATTCAACTCGTCTTTTAATTTCTTCGTTTAATAGACTTGAGTTTCTTCGACTTATGTAAATCTTCCATCTTTGGTCCTTTTCTTCGATAAATCTTCGAATAGGTCCAGTGACTTCAAATCTTTTGCATCTCTTGGACAATAAACTCTGTCTTGAGTCTTTTTCTTTGATAAATCCCGTGCAATCCCATGTTTTCTTTAATATTCATCCGGTTAGCTCTGAAAACACAATAAACACAAAAACCACGCATAATTCCAAACAAATGATATTAAACACGTGTTTTGGTCTCGTTTTAGCCAGAATTAAGTGGTAAAAGGATGGGTGTTTACACACCTATCAATTGGATTGCGAGGTGACGTAAGCAAGGTGAAGTATCTACTCACCCCCCATACTAAAACTAAACATTGTCCTCAATGTTTCGAGTCTAGGGGTGAAAACACCCCTATACTAGAGACGAAGTCGAATGCTTAATCTCGAGCATGGAAAGGGTAAAACGAATAACCTAAAAGCCGTTTATGAACTATGCTAATAAGATAAACGTTAGAACATAAAAGGATATCATCGGATATCAGAATCTCCAAAGGCAACGATCGAAGCTCGAGTGCTACGTAAAACAAACACGAGAGGCTTCAATGATGACGATGAACCTAATGAATCACAATCACAAACAACCACGGAATAAAGGTTGGAAGAGCACAAGTCCCCTCGTTACATTAAACTAAGAAAGCGATAATATTTACAAGGATAAGCATGAGAATCCCCCACGAGGCACCTTGTTTTTAATAACCGAGTCAAAAGCTCGACTCGAATCCCCATAAATGTGATCATTTAGGGATAATCTTGGTTTGGTCATTTTTGTTGGGGCTTACATGATAAACAATGCCCAAAATCAACCGGTACAAAGGACTAAGTCCTTAGATGATGCAAAATACCAGGATCGAAGATGGCGTCCTCGTTTTCATGGGATAAACGAAACAACGCCATCAACCGAAGCCGAAACCCCAAAGGGGTTAAAGAAAAGAGATGAGAAGTAGAAATGTGGGGCAATGGGTAAGGCAACATAATGAGCTACTCGAGGTAGACTCACACCAAGCAAACAAAAAGATTTTCCATTTATTGCACCGGTGGAAGACCGAGATTTCCTTTTACACGCAATTCCGGAATCGTAAATCTCGTCCTCGGTGGAGAAATGTGAGGGAACATCAAGGGCTTCCCCCACACTTAAACCACACACACCATCGTCAAACGGAGTAGACAAGGTGGTAGCACTCATAACACGCGTTGATGACTGAGTTAAACTTGTAGAAAATTCTTTTAAATCAGATTTAAAATCCTTTCCTTTTTCATCGTTTTTAAACTCTTTATGAAAACCCGATTGAATAATGTCGAAAATATTTGGCGTGTCAAATTCAAAATTAGTCTCGCTAAAAATCCTCACATTTAAGTCATTGGTGGGAGGGGGTGGCGGATAATATAAGTCCTCAAAACGTTTATCAATAAAGAACATCGCCCCCTCAGGGTCAACATACTCGTCATCCTCATGAACGTCGATCTCATCGATTTCCTCATCAAAGATAGGCTTGTCAAACCAAGGTTTGTCATCCCCCTCCTTGAGTATCTTAGAAACTCTCTCGAAAAGATCATGATCAAGCACGAAACCATCATCCATTTGTGGGGATTGTTGATAAGTTAAATCCTCACGAATGTGGTAAACGTAATTATCATTTGAGGAGTGTTGATTAGGTAACTCCTCAAGAATTGGATTTTTAGTGGTCAAATGATTTGGTTCGTCATCGAAAATAAGACGTTCCAACTCATTTAGTTCATCCTCGATTTTGGAAAGATCGACCTCACTCGTAAGTGGAAGTGGAGGCAAAAGAGCTAGCTCTCGTTCAATGATTTCCTCAATCTCGGGATCAAACTCGTAATCATCGTACTTCACATGAGAAGAGGTCTTTTTAGGAGAATTCTCAAAAATGGCATGTGGATTTCGAAGTACGTGATCAATCTCGGCAAAATCGCCATCGTCATCGTCAAAGAAAGAGTCGATGTGAGCACTCACAACCATGGTCTTACAAGTCGAATGACTATGCTTAGGTGACTTTTCTATGACGAGAGGATCGATGTCGATAAAACCTTTAGCCTCAACGGGTATTGGGCTAGAAAAAGGAGGCACTTCGATGGAGTTAGAAGTTGAAGCCTCAAAGACGTGGTCCTTCGAAGGTGGTGAAGACGAGTTCATTTTGGTCATTGTCGTGGTGCCAATAACGTCGCCCTTCAGAATTGGTTGTTCACTTGTTTCATCGAATACATCCCAAAGTGATTTTTCATTCATAAATTTACACATAGCCTTTTGAATTAGGTACACATATTCTTTATCATTAAAATCCTCATCTTTAAAACCGTTCTTCTTAATTTTTTCAAAACATGCTTTAAGCCTCATTCTTTCCGCTAAAGTGAACATTCTGAAATCATTAGGTTTAGAAACATTAGGTTTTGAAACCTTGGTTTTTTCATTATCATAAGACACTTGGGATTTACTCGTGAAAAAGTCTATTTTATCCTTCCCATATCTCATAGTAAGTCTCCCCTCGTGAACGTCGATTACGGTTCGAGCCGTCGATAAATATGGTCGGCCTAAAATAATGGGACATTTAGGGTCACACTCATAATCGGATATGACGAAATCCGCGGGATAAACAAACTTTCCAACTTTGACATAGACATCCTCGGCTATTCCAATTGGTATTAATGGTATACAATTTGCTAGCTCGATAGTCATGTTCGTGGTGGTAAGTCTAGGCAATCTTATCAATTTCCATAGAGAATGAGGCATAAGATTGATGCTAGCACCTAAATCGGCAAGGGTTAAACATCCCTCAATCTCGGAAAAATCACAAGGTAATAGAAATTGGCCCGGATCCTCTTCCTTTCTTGGCATATGCCTTTTGGGTTTTTTAAGAAGGATCTATGCACAAGTTTCTTCAAGGGTTACTTTGGTTAGGTCGGTAAAACTCTTTTTTTGAACCGTGGATGGAATTTGAGGTACACGAGGGTGTGCACTCTTTTCCTTGGTCGCCACGTTCACCCTATCGACTTTAGAACAATAAGACGTCTTAGAAGTCGAGGGTTGAGAAGAAGGAACAACTCTAAATCCATCAAGGTAAGGGGTAATCACACTACCTTTCTCACGAGACGAGGTGGCTTTACATTGTTCCTTCGGATTTGCAAAGTTGTCACTAGGTAACGAACTCGATGAAGCACCCGAGGACTTGTTCATAATGGCCGAAAACATCTTTTTAATGTCAATTTGTCCTTGCTCAATTTTCGTGTTTTGAAGTTTCAAAGTATTTGGAATTGGCATTTTTCAAAGTACCAATTTCTCCCTCTAATCGTCTCATATTAGCCTCATTCGTTTTCATGTGATTTTGAAAATCATTTGACGAACTATTTTGATTTGAATTAAAGTTCCCTTGGTTTTGATTACTTCTTTAAAAATTGTTTTGATTCCCACTTGAAAAATTATTTCCTTGATTGTTGTTGTTTGAAAAATTCGAGTTTTGATTATTGTCTCGATTTTGCCAATTCAAATTACGACCTTGATTATAACCTTGATTTTGATTCGAAAAATTTCCTTGTTGATTATTTCCTTGAAAATTGTTTCGGTTTTGATTAAAATTGTTGCCTTGGTTATAATTTCCTTGTTGTGATGGACCCACGTTATTTTGATTTTGAAAATTGTTGTTTCCATTTAACGCACTCACATTCGACGTTTGGCCATCCGTAGCCGCGCACACGTAATGATTATGAGGTCCACCACAAAACGTACACGAAACCTCAACCGCTTTTACCGTAGCGAGAGCGTCTTTCTTTTACATCTCAACGAGAAAAGACGTAAACACATTCGTCAACTTATCGACTTTCGCATCAACTCTCTCAATGTCGCGATTAGAACTACTAACATTGGCGACATTGGTAACACTCGGTGTGTTGCGGAGTTGGTAAACCGTGGATCGATTTTCGATAATCATTAATGCATTTTTCAGAGTTTTACACAAAAAGTTGTCACCGGCGGCGGAATTCAACGAATCTTATTCTTGAAAATTAAGACCGTTGTAAAACGTAACGATTTGGTGCAACTCAGAAAATCCATGGTGAGGACATTGCCTAAGCAATTCCTTAAAACGATCCCACGCGTCTCTAAAAGATTCATTCGGTTTTTGCTCAAATTTCGTAATTTCATTTTTGAAAAACGTCGTCTTAGACGGTGGGAAAAAATAATTAACGAACTTGGAGACGATATCCTTCCACGTAGTTATCGAATTAGGTGGTTCTTTCTCGTACCAATCCTTGGCGGCACCATCGAGCGAGTACGGAAAAAGCATAAGCTTGACAACCTCGGTGTCGACGTTCTTAAACTTGCTCGTGGCTAAAAGACGATCAAAATTCCGAATATGGTCGTGAGGATTATCGGCTTCACGACCTCGAAACTACGTAGCTTGAATCAACGAAAGCATTCCGCTCTTAATCTCAAAATTCTCCGCTTCGATAGCGAGAATTACGATCGCGTCTACATAACCCTCGATGGGCGCTTGGAGCAATTCCATCATCGAACGATTGTCGTCCATCTCGTCTAAGGTTTCTTCAACAACGATATTAGGAACGTCGGTTTCTAAATCTCGTCTACGTTGTCGATTCCTTCGATTACGATTGTGTCGATTCGAAGCATAGCTAGAATTAGAATAATCCTTCGATCGAGTGCGCATGCACTAAGCGTAGAATGGGGGGGGGGGGGGTAGCAAAGAAGATTCTTTTTGCGGTTTTTCGATTTTTCAATTTTTTTGGTTTTTGATTTTTTTTAAATTTTTTTGGATTTTTGTTGTATTACGTAGACTCAAATCTACAAATCTCCCCTCGAATCGATTTCTCGATTAAAGGAGCCTCAAAGAATGAAAACGATCACGTGGAGTGAACGCCTTCGATGACTTTAGAACGTTGGTAGAACACCAAAACGTTCAAGAGGGTTTAATCTTGAAAACAAGCAAATACATATAATACGTAGATAATACTTGGGCGACAAACCCTCGATTAGCCCTCTTTCTCAAAACACGCACAAGCAAGCGGGGGAAACGAGGCTGCGCTAAGCACTTAAGAGCCTTTTTCCCTTAGGTCGTGAAATACAACTGCCTTATACCCACCTTGTAGTTTGTGTTATTATCTTGTCTTTAAACTTTTGCTTTGGATTCGAATACAATGATCGAGTGATGAAATCCCGAATCAAGGTTGCGTTTTCACGCTTTTGGAGTACTTGTATATTTATTGTTCTACGTAAGTACAATATAGTAATATATTCACAAGAAAAACGAAAACGATAATGGGATATCTATAATATAGTAAAGATTGGTTTGTGTTTAATTTAGGAAAATTAAACACGATTTATTTGGATACTATAATATAATAAGGAAAAATAACAAAAAAGAGTATGTACGATATTTACGCTTTCCAAAAATTGAAAAGCAAAAACGCACTACTCACACAAACACGATAATAATAATGGCTAAACACACCTCCCCGGCAGCGGCGCAAAAAATGATTGTGGTAAAAATACGTGTTTAGGAAAACATCGTATAATGGGCAAGTATTAAACTCGACGATTTAGGAAAACCGACAAGTCGAATAAATGCGAGTTCATTCTCGAAGGAGGTGTGTGAATTAAGTGCCAATTATATAAAATCAAAGTTTGGTTAGTGACTTTTTGGGTTGAGAGAGAAAAATTAAAGACGAGCCACGATTACGATTACACTACGACGAATTAACGTAAAACGCGAACGTAAATACGTAAAACGTGACAAAATTAAAAATTAAACCTAAAAAATTAATTAAAAGTTTAAACTAAGTCTAAAGTAATATAAGTAAGAATAAAAATTCAACAAATAATTTTTAAAACCTTTTATTAATTAAATATTCAATTTTAAATGCTAATTAAAGCCCTAAAATTAAATATTATTAAAGAAAAGCCCAAAATATTATTTTATTGAACTAATAACTCACTTATATTATTTAAAGACTAAAAAGTATTTTTCCTAAATTTTAAAAACTATTTTTCTATTTTTAAAACACTAAAAACTATTTTTAAACTAAAACAATGGTTAAGAATATTAAAATAATGCTAAAATTAATTTGATGATTTGAAAAATCCTAAATTATATTACTGAATAGTAGAAAATTGATAAAAATGAAAACAAAACTTTTTTGCACTAAAAGACAAAACAGAAAATAATTTAAAACTAATTAAACTTAAATTAATTCTAAAAATTACTTAAAAAGGGTGAACTGTAAACTTTTTAAACTAAAAATCTTAAAATACTTTTCTGAATCTAAGAAAATTTGTAAAACTAAAAAATATAAAATTTTTGCACTAAAGGACAAAAACAGTTAATTAAAAACTAATTAAAAATGCTATTTAATCTAAAAAATAGAAAATGAACAGTAACATAAAAAGAAATTAAATAGAAAATTCAGAAAAAAATAAGAAAAATAACAAAATTAAAATCACTGAAAAAGACCAAAAAATGGTCACTAAAGACAAAAAACTAAAAAACTGACAGTGACACTTGGTCTAGTTTTGTCTTCTTCCCAAGCAGTGGAAACTTTTACACTAGCAGTGGGAACTTGGTTCCCACTGTTTTAACAAAAATACAGGTCTGGTGATATTTAAGCTTATAACTTGATGATTACTTGGTTTCTTTGGGAGACAAAGGCACCCCTACACTCAGTGGAGTGTAGGGAGTCAAATTAAGCTAGAAAAACAGTAAGTTACTAACAAAAATCTCACACAAATGCCTCTATAAAGTTACTGATGAAGGGTAGAGTAGGTCTGTGGGGAGTTTTCTGATCTAATGTGCAAATGGGTAAGTTTTGGTTGACCAAAACTCACTCATTTCACTCACAAACCCCCACAAAACATGAATCAACCCTAACACAACCCAGATCTAGCAGATTACAAGAATTTGTGGACAAAAATTACTAAAACAAAGCTGATAAGTGGATTACAGATTTTTATGCTACTTTTAACCAAACTTGTAACAAGCAAACTTAGATTTCTTCTTTGTTACTCAAACCAAACCACCAAACAACCTAATGCTACCTTGTTAAAGTGTGTTTAAACAGGTTTTAGACCAATCAGTTGTCAACTGCATACCCCAAAACCTAATCCCAAACACTCTTTAATTTTCTGAAAATGAATATTAACAAACCAACTAAGATCAAAACTTAACTAAACTGATAATAAGCACTTAAATCATGCATAAGAAACTCAAATAATCACAAACCAACAATCAAACTAACATGAAAACAGAAAACATTCAAAATCACATAAATCACATAAATCCCAACTTATTTAAAGGGTTCAAGCCATTTTAACTCGTATGGTTATCATCCAACCATACAAAGGCCAGCTGAGGCCTTCTCCAAATAAGCTCGGGCTTATGCTTGGCTTGTGAGAATGATGATGTAGAGAAATGACCCAATATCTTCCAAACTTGCAAGAAAAATGAAATAATGAAGCTTTCTTGAGAACCTGCTAAGATAAAAAGGAAACAAGAATAAAAAGATAACTGGTAACCACCCTATAAGACTATAAGATTGGCTTATTAATTAAGCAAGCTTATAGCTTATAGCTTATAGCTTATAAAACGAAAAAAATGAACTTTTTTGAAAACTGCTTTTCTCAAACCAATGAACCAATCTTTGAAATCTTTTGAATATGGAAAACAAACATACAAAACAGATGTGAAATCTAAAATCCAATTTCCACTTTCACTTCCATGGGATTTAGGATTCACAATCTGATTTTTCTGAAAATGCTTTGCAAAATAAATTATTTTGAAACCTTTAAACTAAGTGCATAAATTAAAAGTTTACACTATGAAAGCAGATAAAAAATTTGGAACTCAGTTACTGTACTCAACTCAAACTTTCATTATCATTAATCATTTAAAGATTTTTACAAAAAAAACTAGAACAAAAATAAAATGAAACACACACGTTTCAATTATACTACATGAAAGAACAATCTAGAATAGGAATAAAATAATACAAAGCCCTAACCCTAAGTGCTAATTTCTAGTCTTGCCCTTTGAAAAAGTTCTTCAAATTTGGTCAAATCGTCCATGTGATGCTGCCAGTTGTGAAGAGTGCACCCAAAACGTTAAATTGGTCCTTTGGGAGCAAGGGTTTGATGAGAATCGTTGATTTTCTGTATCATTCATTTTTTACCATTATAGGGGTGACAGGGGAAGGACGTGGGGTCCACTTGGGTCACGGGAAAGGGGAGTTTGTGGGTGGGTTTTGGTGACATTGAGTTGAATTAACAATCTGCATAATTTGGTTCATAAACCCTTTGTTTTTGCTTTGATCTGACTTGGGGCGTTTTAGGGTTTATGAGGAGATTAAGGGGGATTTAATCTGTTTTGAGAGATTAGGATTTTAAAAAGTGTGTTTACCCCCACAATTAATAACTGTTAAAAATTCAGTTTTACAAAATAAAGTGGGAAGTGACGTGGAGTGAAGGTGGGTGGTGATTGGGTAATAGGTGAGTGGGGATGACGTGTCAGGCTGCGATAGGATGGGAGTACTTTGGTTGTCTGGTCAGTTAGGCCCCCAAATTCCCAATATGTTGTCCTTTTGAATATAATAGCCTACTACTTGAATCTCCTTTATAATAAACTTTTCTTTTTCCTATTTTGGCCACAATAATTTTTATAAACTTGTTTCAAGGGCTTTTTGTGTAATTTTGATATTCTTCAAGGGCCATAATGGTATAATCTCATCATTTTAGGGACCCAATGTGTAATTTTGAGTTTTACAAGGGTTTAAAATGACAAGTCTTTAAAAGTAGAGGGACCAATCTTGCCAAATCTTCAAACTTCAAGGACTTCTTTGGAAATTCATCGTTCGGGTCCGGTTCTTTGTGCGGCTTCGTTTCCCGTGTTCGTTTTTGCTTCATTCTTGTGATCTTTTGTTGATTTCACGATATCCGTACCTAAAATACACAATGAACAAACACAAGCATATATTTGGGTATTTTGATGATATTTTAAGCGTTTTAAGCCCGATTTGGACGACGAGACTATGTATAATTGCAGTCTCATCAGTAGTGAATCTCTATCTGCTTAGTTCGCGAATGTTGCACGGGATTATTGTTGATCCCAAACTCAGATCTTAAACCTTAGCTTGTCCAAGGGTTGTAGTAGCAAGGATAAATCCAAACTAGTACTAGGGAAACTTTGCTTGAATACTTCAACTAAACAATATGCGGAATGTAAAGTTTAGTACAAGAACAATGAATTGAATCAAACTGTAAGCTTTAATATATTAATAACAATATACGAATACCCTTAATGGTATTAGGGTTTACAACCTTAAAGCAAAGTAAAACGGTAGAGAAAGTTATATCAACATAAAACCCTAAAGGATCCTTTTATAGCACAAGGACCCTAGTACAAGATAACTATGAAATAAAAAAGGAAAGTATACTAAAGATGAAACAGAAACACGTCAATATCTCTTCCATGTTTATCCCTAAAGCAGGGTCTTCAACTTCATACAGTGGGAATTGATCCCATTATATTCATACTGATAGCAGGGGATCTTGACCAAAACAGCAGGGGGAACTCTAAGTCATTTATTCCTAACAATCCTCCCCTAAACTTGTGCTTTCATCAAAATGCAAGTTTGTTGAATAAATGCTGCTAGTGATGAGGGTGCTTACAAATTATTTCTCAAGCAAAATGAGAAATTCACATAGAACATGATTCTTGCTATCCACCAATAAGTTGGTACTCACCATCTTCTTCAGTATCTCCTGTGTGAGTGGATAGTACTTGTTACAGAGTAAGTAAGCAATGAAACCTTCCATAACCAACTCATATACTCCAGATGAAGTGAACAACCTCCAATGTAACATTGTAGCCCCATGTTGAGTATTAAAAGCCACATCATCCTCTAAAGTCTCAAACATCCTCTTCATGCTATCCCACAATGAGCCTTTATAATCCTTCATAAATCATCCAAATCTTCCCTGTCTAAGGTCTGAAAGATCTTGCTGAGATACTTAAATGTTTATGCAGACTTATCAGCCTTGGTTAGCTTCCACCAACTCATCTCCTTGTCATGACAGACCTCATACTTCACAATAGGGATTTTTAATTTTAATGGTTTTGGCACAAAGTCATCAGATACTTCCAACACCATACACTTATCCAATTCTTCATCAGTTGGTCCTTCATTACTTGGTGCTACCTTCCCCAACTTTTCCAGTCTTCTCATTTTCTTGGCAGCTCTTTGTTGGTCCAAGTCTGATGGTCAGGTTGAAGTTCCCACTATTGTAGCCTCTGCCTTCCTCTTACTATTTTCTCTACACTTCTTCATGAATGCATCTCTCTCCTTTAAGTATTCTGCCTCCTTTGTTGATCCTATTTCCAAGAAGTTCTCTAGAATGTTGTACCTAATCACTGGAAGTGCTTCTCTTTCTATGTCTACAAAAGTCATCCCCTTGAAAGTATTGTCATTATACCTCTTATACCTTTTCAGCATAGTTTTGTAATAGGCTCTTCTTCTAGCTTCTGAATTTAAGTACTTGTCCCTCTTTATCTGTATTTCTCTTACCTCCTTAATATCCCTTTGGTACTTTAAAGTCATATGAACCAATCTGTATCTTTAATTCAAATCTTTTGTGAGGTTCCACTCTTCCCAAAGTTTAAAGAGCTCAGCAATCTTGGGCATGTCTCTGTCCAACTCATTCAACATTATCTGTATTTCTTTTTCAATCTCAATAGGGTCAACCACCTGTTTTATCATCATAAAATACCAATTTGGTTGGATCAAGCTGAGCTTCTTCCTCTCTCTTTCTCTTTCTTTCCCTTTATGCCTGTTCTTCCTCTTCAACCATTTGCTTCACCAAAAGAGCATCGCTCTCAGCAATAACTCTGAGTTCATCTGTTGACTTAAATCTCTGCTTTTGTTTAGGCTTTTCAACCATCACACCCTTCCCTTTATCTTTTGGATCAATGGCAGGGGTACTCTTTGGTGCAGCTTCTCCAATCACAATACCCTTTGGTGCTGGCTTTCTCCTGCTTCTTGTGAATGTTTGTGTAGGTGTTGTCTTTATAGAAGCAACACTAGCTGATAACGCCTCATTTATAAATGTTTGTAATGATGCATTTGTCCTTGTTTGCTATGAAAATAAATAAATTATGTGTAGAATTACTACTAATATAAAGTATCATTTGATTGTAGTAAAAGAATAAAACTATGGAGGAAAGAACTGAAGATATGGAAAGAAAAGGACTAAAGAATAATTTAAACTAGAAGAAGAGAAAGTACGGCGCACATTTCATTTGTGCTGCGCATATTTGAAGTACTACGAATTTGGAGAACAACCAAAAGTACGACACACATTTCATTTGTGAGACACACTTTTTACTTCAGTTACAAATATTAAGTGCCATTATGCATGACAATTATTAGAGACTCTTGACTTACATTTTAGAACTAATAACATCCGACTTGGGGATTATAAAACGCACCCTAGGCCTATCAAAACATGAGATTCCATTCTTCATACTCCATTGATACAATTGGGGTTCAAGGAATCAAGGATCTCCTATCCTTGATCATTGTTACTAGTGCAAAAGGGGGACTTTAGTTAGTTCATACAAGTTGTGGCTGTAGCAAGGAACTCAGAATATTTCTTGTTTATTGTGATAAGTTGGAACAAAACTTATAACCTTTTAGAGCAAATAATGATTAATACTTTTGTTGGTATAATTCTTGTCTCAATTATGTTTACTATTCCTACTGAATTACCATTATTTGAGATGATTGTTATTGCTGTTATTATGGAGTAGTTACTTGTGTAATTGGTTGGGGTTTAACAACCTTATGATTAGAAGGATTATTTAGCTTCGCGAGGGCGAAGTGCGACACACATAAGGTTTGTGCGGCGCACTTTTCTCCTTGGTTCGTGACTATAAGCAAGATTAAAATGCTTTTGTTCTCGATACTATTGTGTTTGACTATTGTTATGTGTTTGGTTTATTCATGATTATGACTAGTACTCATGTGACTGAATGGATTCCTTGTCATCTAGTCAATGAATCTTGGTATTCGCTTTTGTCGCGATTAGTGGAATAAAATGCATAACAAATTCTCACATAATTTTATCTATTACTTGAGCCATTGAAATCAGCATAAACTATTCTTAACAGTTTTGGTATAACACGATCTAAAGGTCGAAAGGATTTCGTGTTATATTAATTAGATGTTGCATGTACGACTAGTAATCTACATGTTGTCTTACATTGTTTATGTGCTTATATTCATCTTTGCTACCTATCTTTTCTATGGTTGTAACCTTAACCAAACTCACCTTTTAATCATTTGATAAGTATATCTTTAGAGCTTGTGACACTCTAGAGATAATTGTTTTTTTATGTTATAACATAAATCTTGTGAAACGAACTGGGCTTACCTCAAAACTATGTTATACATGATAGGGTATACTTGCCCGTGTTTATGTTTCTAGTCATTTGTTTGGTAATCTCTTGTAATATAAATTTAAGACTTACGAAACGAACATCAAGTTTTTGGCGCCCCTGCCGGGGATTGACTTGTTATTTGTTTAAAACATTATGAGATACTTGGTTAACGTAAAAATTCTAAACATGCGGTACAGATTTCTGGCAATCAGAAAAAGTTTTTTTTTAGAAAAGTGCAGAAGTACGCCGCACTTTTTGACGAATTTTGCAAAAATGTTTGTGGAAACGATCCCAAAACAACACCAAAACCTTTTATTCTCAACACTTACTACTGAAAACCTGAGAATTGTTTTGTGTGTACTTATGCTTTTTGAGCTTTTGTGTTTGTTCATATTACACTTACAGAAAAATAAAAATATTGGCTTTCCAATTTTCTTTTTCTATTTAATTTGCTCTTTGGTAAAATAATTTGCTTTGGTATGTCTTGTTTGATATATATGATGATTTGTGGTAATTTTTTTGGAATTTAGATATAGTAAAAATACATAAAAAAGAGAGAAAATAAGTGATAATAAAAAATGGTCATATCTTACAAAATGTTCATGGATATGTTGCTATACTTGGTCATAATTTATTTATTTGACTATTTGTTAAAAAATTGCTATGTGAAATGCCTTATAACTTGGATTGATTGGTTTACAAGTTGTAAAATTGTGAAAAGTATTCCTAGTCGCAGGAAGTGCGCCGCACATTCCATTTGTGCGTCGACTTTCCCGTGTCGCGTAAAAGTGCGCACCACATTCCCAAAGTGTGCCGCACAACTGGAAAACCAGAAGGGTGAAATTTCTTATAACGCACTCAAACTGAGACGTTAATTTATTTCAACGTGTTGCCTAAGAACCTTAGGGTATGGTATATGATTTTGATTATATGGAACTAACATACTAATGTTTCATTTGATGTGTTATTGTTTAAAGATTGAGATGGATCCAAATACTAGCTTCGGTAGACCATGCTTAGGAGTGGAGAGCATATTAGTCTTAATCACAAAATCGAATCGAAAGGAGAATGCATAAGATCTAAATGTAAGGACTCAGCCGATAGTGGGATCCAAAAGGTCTTGACTTTCAATCGTATGGAAGAGTTAATGCCTAGTGAGAAGTATTTGATGCCTTGTCATGTGGAAGGAAAATTTGCTTATGATGGGCAAGGAGATTTGGAGTTGGAACATAGTTTGATCAGTAACGAATTGGTAGTTGAGCTTCGCTTGACCTACAAAACTCATCGTAATGAAGACAAAGAGGTGGACAAGAAGCTCATTGTCATGATTTAGGACGAATTGTTTTACGTTGAATTCTATGTTATTCCGGAGGAGGACGATTTTGAACCATGTATAATCTTTGGGAGATCTTTCCTAAAGCAAGCTAATGCATAACTTGATATCACTTGTGGCATACTTACTTTATGGCCAAAAGTGCATGAAAGTTTGGATTTAAGAGAAATTGATGCCTTACTTGACAACAATAATTTTGATGACTTGTCACCCATTGAAACCGAGGGAGCTGATGGGCAAAGGCAAAAGAAACAAAGGTAAGAAGCCCACCCACACTTACAAGTTGAACTACAATGGTGAAGGACCTTCACTCACCATTAAAAACCTATGACCATGGAAGAACTATCCATGGAGGAATTGCAAGAAGACATTCAAGAGAGGGTTATGTTGTTGAACATGAGTCGACCTATCATCGAAACTTTAAAAAATAATGATAAAAATAAGATGATTGTAGATGGATTTTTGCTTGACAAATTTAAAGTTGAAGATGGGTTAACACCTGAGTATGAAGACATTGCAATACAAATGCTTAGTGAGAATAAGGTGATGATTGAGAAAGAAGATCCCAGTTACTTTATCCTACCAATAAGGTTGGAGGGTAAAACTACTTATAATGCTTTGGTTGACACCGGATCGAATGTGAACGTCATGCCACTTGGAATTTTCAAAACGTTAGATGTTGGACGAGTCAAACCTAGGTTTGATAGGATCAAAATGTTGGATCATTCGTATGCGGAAGGCTCTAATAGATTACTTGGCATTCTTTGCCAAGTTGGTACAACAACTTTATTGGCCGATTTTATGCTTCTCGACATTCCTATCGATCGAGATATTCAACTAGTTGTTGTAAGGAAGTTTTTGCACACCATTGGTGCAAACATAGATGTTGGAAAGGTTATCATGTATAGCTTTGATGGGGTTGTCCATCAAAACTATAATGTCCTAAAAGCTAAGAAACATGATGATAGTGATGATGAAGACGATAAATACTATACCATGAATAGAGATGAGAATGGTATGCCAATTTATGGACTACATTTGCAACCATGGAAGGAACCAGAATAAATTGTGGATGCATCACTTGGTGAAAGGAGCTACCACAACCCATCATTTGATATATGTGTGTATAAGAAGATTGTGGGGTTACTTGGAGTACTTCCCGTTTCACTGAAGTACAAAGATTGGCAAGTGAGGGATAAGAGAGAGTTTGAAAACATTGCTAAATATGGAGATAATGAATGGCACGTTGCCATGGTTATTGTTGACCCATGTGGAAAGAGGTACGAGAAGGTATACGAAACCAAGGATACCAATAGAGAGGTCTCGAGACGTTACACAGAGAGTGATATCATGTCACCTCTAAACTTCTACTATAACTAAAGATATGGAGGAGAAGAGGAGTGCACCATTGGCTCCTAGTTACTTTTTGCATTTTTATCTTTTCGTATGTAGATAAATTAATAAAACGGAAGTCAAAATCTAAGAGTCCTAGATGTTTTAGGATAGTCTTAGAAGAAGGAAATGTTTTCCCCGGTTATCTTTTTATTTTTCCTTTTATGAAATCGAATGAATTGGAGGTTTTTTTTGAGAATTTGTGTCTAGTGTACTTAAAATACAAAAACTGTATCTGTCAGCACAGATTGTGTGCCGCACATTCCAAAACTACGCCGCACTTCTGGACGAATATTTTGTATGAACTTTATTTTTTTCATTCCAAACAAAAACTAAAAACATAAAAAAAACTGACGGTTCTTTGCTTGAATCTTCAACCAAAAATATATTGAGTCAATTTATACTCTAATTCACACTCGAAATCATGTCTAGAGTAAATTTTTAATCTTTAGTTTATAGTTCTTAGTTTTATTTTTTTAATTAATTTTTCAATTAGGGTTTTTAGTAATTCATAATCGGATTAAATTAGATTCATAATTAGAAATAGAGATGTTAATAGATTTTGATTATTAGATAGGATTGAAAATCATAAAAAAAAATTAGGTTTTTGAAATTGAACCTTAGGATTGAGCAATGTCGTGGATTGAAATGAATTGGGAATGGTTTAGTGTTCCATTCTATCCAATTATGTTAATTTGTAACCATTAGTTCACGGATTTGGTCATTCTTGATTTTCACCATTTCCGAGTCCTTTATGATTATCATTTCATGAACCTCCAATTTGCCAATAAGTTCATCAAATGATAATGTAGTAAGGTCCTTTGATTCTTCAATCGTTGTGACTTTAGCTCTCCACTTTAGATGCAAGGCCCAAAGAAACTTTCTAACACTGTTCTTGCAAGAAAAACCTTCGTCAAGTTCTTTAAGACTAGTAATAATAGTATTAAACCTAGCAAATTCACTATCAATAGTTTCATCTTCTAAGATGACAAAATTTTCATATTGTTGAACAAGAAGATCAATTTTGATTTCTTTGACTTGACTATTACCTTGGTGGGTTACTAAAAGAGTGTTCCAAATATCTTTAGCGGTTTTACACATAAAAATCCTTTCATACTCTTTCTTTGGTAAAGCATCATAAATCATCATTTTAGCCTCATTATTTTTAGAAAATTTCTTTTTAGTGTCATCATTTGAGTTTTCGAAAGTAACTAGTTCTTTCTTTTTAGAAACTTCATTATATTGATAAGACAAAAAGTAACCATTGGTAATAACATGCCAAGATCTAAATCTTTTGATTTCACATAAGTCTCAAATCTATTTTTCCAATAAATAAAACTATCGGTTTCAAAAAGTGGTGGTCTTTGCATAGATTGCTCTAGGTACTTGTTGGAATCCATAGACCGATTCAAGTTTTAAAATACAATATATTTTAAAAATTCTTGAGCAACCACGCTCTGATACCAATTGTAGAAACTAGAGGGGGGGGGGTTGAAATGTTTCTTATATTTACTAATTTAAAGATCGGTTTTCAAAATCCTTTTTCAAAACCTTAGACTTGAGGGATTATGTGAAATCTTCTTATGCACGATATGAACAAGGAAAATGTAACTAAGCTAATGAACACAAGTATATGCAAGTAAAGAGTAATGAATGTGAAGAGATAAGGAAAAGAAGATCAAACCAAACACCAAGGATTTATAGTGGTTCGGCAACGAAACTCACTTATCGTTCCTACTCCACTCCTCGGGTACTCCTTACTCGAGACTTCACTAATCAACAAGCTACTTATGATGGAGAAAACCGTACACGTCGCTTAACCAATTTCTGACTCTAAGCTAAAAGTCGAGCCCTAATCTTAGCTAGGACCAATCTACACCAATATACTTTAAGGCCTAATTATTAACCACAATACATGTACAACTTCCAAATAGACACAACTACTTGGATCTTTACAACAACACAAGAATTAAAATAATGTTTGATCTTCAATGGATCTTTGAGGTAGACACAACACTTCAAGGATGAAAGTGTTCTTCTCTTTGCACTTGAGAGGATGAGAAGGGAGGAGAAATATTCACTTATAAACAAGCAGTAATCAACCAAATAACCAAGGATTTGAGTGATTTAGGAAGATGGATTGAATCTGGATATATGTGTGCAAAAGAGGGTAATAGAAAATATCGAAATGGTCTACTATTTATAAGACAAGGTTCCAACGGCTATGTCTGGGCGCGATTCGTTATTTAGCCTGCGGTTCGATATCGATAAAGAACCGCATAGGCATTTAAAGAACCGCACTTCCTAGACTCCACTCCTTTTTTTCTTTTAGTGGGTTAGTCACATCTGGTTAAGTTTTTATCCTCAGAGGATATTCCTAAACCATATGGAATATGCCATTTTCAAATTTTCAAATTTCTAATTTAATAAAACATTTTCTTAAAAATAAAGTTTAATAAAAACTTTCGTCACTTAAAAATAAAAGTGAGTTTTAAGAAAAACTAAATCCTTGATCACTTAGTTAGGTTGATAACTTGTTTATTCAAACCTTAAGTGATAATACATGAAATGAAAAATACTTGACCTCAAGAATTTGATTTTCGTCATTTTCGTAAATGCTTGTTTTTATATATTGTCGTAATCAAAACTAAGCGAGACCAAAAAATGCAAGTAACGTTATCACGCATCATTGCATTAGCAGTGGAGAAAACTATACACGTTGCTTACAAATAGTATGAAGAGCCATGGGATGAGTTGCTTAGTTTTTGTGTTTGTTTCGTGAGTTTTTATATCCAAAAACCCTTTATCCAAAAAAAAATATCGTGTGTTTCGTGGTCCAAATCTTTATAGGTATATCCTACATAGTTGTGGTAGGGATTTGGTAACCTTGGATCGTCCAAAAATGTAAAATTTTGGGGCGTTTGGCTTGATTTTAAGAAAAAGTACGTTTTTCTTAGTTTTGCAAAATCCTATATCGAGGGGATTTTGGAATTCCTGGTTTTTGCAAAAGGGATTAAGTTTGGACTTTGCGAAATCCTTAAGTTTGGAAATTGCAAAATCCTTAAGTTTGGATATTGCGAGATCCTTGTTTTTGGACATTGCGAAATCTTTAAATTTGGACTTTGCGAAATCCTTAAGTTTGGACATTGCGAAACCCTTAAGTTTGGATATTGCGAAATCCTTGTTTTTGGACATTGCGAAATCCTTAAGTTTGGACATTGAGAAATTCTTAAGTTTGGATATTTCGAAATCTTTAAGTTTGGACATTGTGAAATCCTCAACACTTGGACACTGCGAGATCATTTTATTTGAAACTTTGCGGCATCCATAAAACTTGAAGTATTACGAGATCTTTTGCAAAGTGGGTATTGCGAGATCTTTCTGCTCAAGTTATTGCGAGTTCTTCATCAAGTATTGCGGGATCTTCACAATTATTCCGAGATTTTCAGAATACGTTTGGTCTTGGAATTTTTGGTTTCTCAAAAAGACACTCTTAAGGGATTTCAACAACGTTTATCGACTTCAACACACGAACTTTAGATAATTACGGTTTAATCGGTGGTTTGTAAAATCCCGCGAATTTATTTCTCGGTTTCTCGACGATTAGTAAAACTCCGTATCTTCAACAACAAACACATTTACTTTCTCTCATTGTTCGATCAACTTTTGTAAATCTTCACTTATCAAAATGGAGTATACTTCTCTTACGGATAACTCCATTCTCTCGGGTATGGATAATCGTCCATAAATGTTGGTGAAGACAATGTACGAGGATTGGGCATCTAGAATGGAACTTTATATGTTGATAAAGAAAATGGACATCTCATTTGGGCATCGGTTCTAAATGGACCATTAGTTTATGGTACTGTGACGGAAGGTGTCGTTTCTCGTCCTCGAACAACGGGCGAATTGACTGGAGATGCTAAGATTCAAGATAAGTGTGATAAACAAGCTACAAACATCATCCTGCAAGCCCTTCCTCTAAATGTCTACAAACTCGTGAGTAAACCTAAAGTTGCCAAAGAGTTATGCAATAGAATTCTTGTTTTAATGCGAGGCACCTCGTTAACTAAATAAGAACGACAGTGTAAGCTATATGATACGTTTGATAAGTTTGCCTATGTCCCCGGAGAGACTCTTAATGATTACTATTTGAGATTCACTCTATTGATGAATGAGCTCAACATTTATGGCCTGACAATTCTAAATTTCAGTTAAACACCAAGTATTTGAACACTCTTCCTTCCGAATGGAGCAAGTATGTGACGGCTGTTAAATTGGCTAAGGATTTACATCAAACCAACGTGGATCAACTTAAAGATTTTCTTCAACAACACGAATGCCACGTGATTGAGGCTCGGTTGTCAACACCTCAAGTCCATGATCCACTTGCCATGATTGCTTCTCATCAAATGACTTCTCCACACAACTTGGCATATTCTTATCAACAACCGTCATATATGCAGCAACCACAACACACATATCAGCAACCACATCAACCATCTTATCAACCACTAATGATACCATAACAAGCATTTCAACAACAAAGTGTTCTTCCACAACCTTATCCACAACAACCATCACATCAGCCAACACCATCACAAGTTGTCACTTCTCCAATGGTCTATACTTCTCAGCCAGGATATTTTCCAATTGAAGCGCAACAATCACAAGTCTTTTATTCCACTGCAATTCCACCAATTGAAGTACCGGTCCTTATTCAAAATGATTATCCTACAAATGTGTTAAACCATCTCACTGCCTACTTGTCAAAACTTATTGCAACTAGAGGATTTCCACAAACGAACAATCAGCTCCGTACTTCCTCAAATCCTCGCCAACAAGCCAATATTCAAGATGGTCAAGTGACAATGCAATCAATTCAGGGAAGGCAAAACTCATATGGACCAACTACAAAGACTGTGAACGCTCAAGCTGTAAATTCTCAAGATAATGGAAATGGAAGTCCTATTGATCCTCAAAAGGTTGTGACTTGCTACAATTTTCGAGGACAAGGTCATATGGCTAGGCAATGCACTCAGCCAAAAAGGAGAAGGGATGAAACGTGGTTTCGAGAGAAGATGTATTTGGTCGACGCTCAATCTAAGGGAAAGATTTTGGATTCAGAGGAATTAGCATTTCTTGCAGACCCAGGGGCAGCAGATAATGAAGCCATTGCAGTCGTCTCTACTTCTAATGCAACATATCAAGCATATGATCTTGATGCATATGATTCGGATTGTGATGAAATTCACTCAGCTCAAGCTGCTCTCGTTGCTAATCTTTCTCACTACAGTTCTGATGTCGTCAGTGAGGTACCAACTACAACTAATATTGTTCTTGATAATCCACATCAAATTGGGCATGAAAATGACAACCTCAAACAGCATTCGGGAACTAGTAACTCAAATGATGTGGTATCTAATCCAACACAATTGATGAACCTCAACCAAATGCTAGACAAGTATGGAATCTTTTTTTTTCTTGGGTAAAGGGAACTATCCTTGGTAAAATATATTACGCCAAAAAACGTTGAAGTACAAAAGATATAGGTGAAATCCTATATCAAGCCCGTTACATAGGCAACAACCAAGCACATCATATGCTAGAACCCAAACCCCAACATAAGAAAACACACCTTCTTATGACATCTAAAACTATTCTACTTCCTACCACTATGATGGAGTCGAAAATCATGAAACTCTTTAATTTGTCCCGGTAGATCGCGAATCTGGTCCGCATAATCATCATCATACACATCAAACTCCTCTTCAAGTGGGTGACCTCCTCCAACAGACGAAATGTAGGCTTGATAATCGTCATTGGAGGCAAAAACTTCCTCCTTGTCAGAATCACTAGTATCAGCCAAATCCTTATAACCAAATGATAACTTTGGTTTACTAGAAGAAGCCTCCTCTAGCACCACCTTTTTACCACCTGTCTTTGTATGTTCAGTAGGAATATTAGTGCTTACATTCGCCGAATCTTCCTGATTAGTATGTTCTGAAGCAGCCTGCTCAACCACGCCTAGAATCGCACCTTCGTCCATTAATTTGTCGAATGAGTTTTTTAGCTCCAACAAATTAATATTATTACTAATGACCTGTTTTCGAGTAGAGTTAGAACTATTAGCCTTTGACGAAGACGCTTTAGAAGTTTTCATGACCCAAGACGTCTTAGGCTTAGAAAACTCGGGTATGGAATCTTATGCTCAACATGATTTGGTAATGGTGCCTAAACATATTATTGACAACATGAATGTGGCTGTTCGATAAACCGTAGATATGAATGCCAATCTAACCGTTGAGCTTGCGCTATATAAGGAAAAGGTCAAAAATTTTGAAATGGTCCCTCAAGCAGAGAAAATAACTTATTCTAAATTTGACCAATTTCTTTTTGAAAGGATAGAACACTTAAACGAAATAGAATCATTAAGAGCTAATCTTTCCAATGAATTAAACGAAAAAGAGTCGGTTGTAAATGATTTTTAGAAACTTAAAACGAATTTCGAAACTATCGGTCTAAAAAGTTTGAATCGGAAATTAATGCTACCAAACTTATTAAATTCAAGGAACAACAACATTTAAAACAATATGCTTCCACAGAAAAGGTTCACCTCTTAACCAAGTCATTTAAGGAACTAGAACTTAAGCGTCTTTAAGATTTACCACCTAATTCGGGTTATGCAAAACAAGATCAAGAATATATTCCTTGCCTTTATGATGCGACCCAAATTGGCAAATCTAAAGAGGCTCCTTATGTTCGGGATGATGAGGAGACGATGTCACTTGCGGAAGAAAATCGATAAAAAATGCTTTTAAAATTCCCTACAAAGTTTGATTATGTAAAGCATAATAAAGATCAAATTGATAAAAAGACCCGCTTTAGAATACAAAAGGAGTTAGCTCAATTATCAACATGTGTTCCCCAAAGTTTGTCAAACGAAAACCTTTCTAGTACGTCTCCTACACTTGTCAAAAAGAATTTAACTAAGTTAATTCCACCGGTAAGTAAGGTGTCTAATAGCTTATTTGCACCAACACTTTGCCGATTTCGACAAGGTCATTAAGGAACGTATGACGGCTTCGGCCATAACGGAAGGTGAATGGAATTTTTAACACACTAGAGCTGCGTTTCGAGATGACATTATTCCGTTTGTGGACAATATTAAAGCGTGTTTTAGCAATATTGATTAAGATTTGGTTTTAGAATTAAATGAAGTTAAACGTGTTTTTAATGAAATGGATGATGCCTATGAAAACCGTTTAGTTGAAATGGAACGAATTTTACGCCAAAATGATCATCTTCTGAAACAAGTGATCTCGCATGATATTTTATCCATTTGTGTGAATATTAGTGTTGATAATGATTCTATTGTGCATATTGTTGAATCTATGGATAATGTGGTAGATAGTAATTGTCACAAATCTGACGCTGAATTTTTAAAGCTTAAAGATTACTATAATTTGCTTTCAAAACGTTTTGATGCTATTCAAAAACATTGTGTTTCACTTGAATGTGAAAAACAATTTATTTAAGAGATTTTTTAAACGTCACACGAAGGTGTTAATATAGATTCTCAAAATGTTAAAAATGCTTTTCAATCCAATAAACAATCAAAAAACGTCAGAAATGTGACAAAGTTGCTAAATCATTTCCGGTAGTAAATGAGAATGTCGAAAGGACACTAGAGGCCGCTGACACTCAATCCTTGATTTAGACCCGTAATCATAAGTCGGTGGAAATCTCAGATTTACATACGAAAATTCGTGATAAGGATATAGATTTGGCTGAATTAAAAGCATTTCTTCGTGTTAAGAATATAGCTGCCATTTCAGCACCGCCCTCTAGTGTTCCTAAAGTGAGATCACCAAAGAATAACCTCATTGCCGTCCACACCACTTAACAAGGGCTATAGGACTAAACCATCTCAAAACGTGGTTACAAAAGATAAGGCACAATCAAAACCGGCATCTAATATTCCCGTTTTGCCTTCTACAGGAGTAAACACCACTACTAAGGCTCAAAGATCTAAGCTTAAAGGAAACACGAAGAAAGATAGGATCTTGCCCTTATCTAGTAGTGAAGTAAAGAAGAAAGTAGAAGCCCACCCTAGGAATGTTATTTCTGTTTTGAATAAAAAGAATCATGTAGCTAAACCTAAAGGCTATCGGTTGTGCAACGTTCTAAGCCTACTTTGAATTCTAATTTGAAATGTTGGAATTGCAATGAATGTATGTTTTATAGTCGTCATGATTCTTTCCGTATTGACCATGTGAATGAGATGTATGCCCGAAAGCATAACTTAGAATGGAAACCGACTGGGAAGGTATTAACCCAAGTTGGATGGATGTGGCGTCCCACTGGTAGAACTTTCACGATAGTAGGAAATGTGTGCCCTTTAACTTGGATCACTCCCACTACAGCGAAGAAAGCGTGCCCTTTAACTTGGAGTACTAAGGCTACCAAAACACAAGCGTGCCCTTTAACTAGGAACACCAACACTACTGTAGGAACAAAGTGCCCTTTGAATAGGTCTACTCCTACTGTAGTGCCTGTCACTAATCGAAAACCTCAGGAAGATCGAACCATAAAACTAACAATTAAACAAACATATGTTAGAAAACACAAGAAATCTAATGATGACACATATGTTAGCAATTCTGATATTGTATCTGTATCTTCTAACACTCCAGTTTCCAATGCATTGTCTACTGTTGTTGTTTCAAACAGGTGGTCCAAATCGTCTTGTGGTATTTGGACTCTGGTTGCTCTAAGCATATGACCGGAGATCGCTCTCAGCTCAGAAATTTTGTCAGCAAGTTTCTTGGTACAGTTCGATTTGGAAATGATAATATTAAAAAGATAATGGGTTACGGTGAATATCATATTAGGAATGTTATAATTTTAAGAGTCTATTATGTGGAAGGACTCGGTCACAACTTATTTTATGTGGGATAATTTTGTGATTCAAACCTTGAAGTCGCTTTTAGAGAGCACACCTGCTTCATTCGCAATTTAGAAGGGATAGATTTGTTGAAAGGTACTCGAGGGAATAATTTGTATACTTTGTCTCTACAGGACATGATGGCCACTTCTCCCATATGTCTTCTCTCCAAAGCATCAACGACTAAGTCATGGTTATGGCATCGACGGTCATCTCATCTTAACTTTGACGCTATTAATCATTTGGCGAAAAACGAACTTGTTCGTGGTCTTCCTAAACTTAAATTTCACAAGGACCATTTGTGTTCCGCGTGTTCAATGGGGAAGAGCACTAAGAAAAAACCCAAGACTGAAGACACCAACCAAGAGAAACTTTATTTGTTGCATATGGTCTTTGTGGGCCAATGCGTGTTGAAAGTCTTAGTGATATTAAGTACATCCTTGTCATTGTCGATGATTACTCTCGGTTTAAATGGGTGAAATTTCTTGCAACAAAAAATAAGGCACCTAAATTCATCATCGGATTTCTCAAAATGATTCAAGTGCGTCTCAACACTACTGTCCGACGCATTCGTACAGATAATGGAACCAAATTTGTGAATCAAATCTTGCGTAATTATTATGAAGAAGTTGGCATATCTCAAGAAACATCCGTTGCTCACACTCCACAACAAAACGGTGTCGTTGAAAGGCGAAATCGCTCACTTATGGAAGCTGCTCGAACGATGTTAATTCACGCAAAGGCTCCATTGTTTTTATGGGTAGAAGCAGTATCTACAGCAATTTACACCCAAAACCGGTCACTAATTCGAAAACGCCATGGTAAAACACCTTATGAGATCCTACATGGAAAAGTACCAGATTTATCATATCTTCATGTATTTGGTTCTCTTTTCTATCCAAATAACGATGATGACAATTTGGGAAAACTTCAACCAGAGGCTGATATTGGTATTTTCATAGGTTACACACCCACAAAGAAGGCATTTTGAATCTGCAATCGTAATTCGCGTAAGATCCTCGAAATTATGAATGTTGGTTTTGTTGAGTTGATGGCAATGGATTCTAAGCAAAGCAGCTCTGTTAGAAATACGTTTTTACGTATATTAGAAGTATCGGTCACTCCACAATATTATTTATGTTGTAATAGCTCGTAGTTAACAAATAGTTATTAGTTACTTATTTAGTTAAGTAAGAACCGGTCCATGGGCTTGTCATGGACCGGCCCAAGCCCAATGTAGCTTGGAAGTATAAATACCCCTTTCCACCATGGAAAGGGGTTGGTTGTTGAATGTTTCTCATTTTCCATTTATTAAAATAACACATAGTTTTCTCTCACTTTCTCTCTCTAAGTTTCTCTCTCTAGAAATCATCAACCCCTTCATAGATTCATAGGTTATCAAGATTCTACATTTGGTATCAAGAGCTATGGGGTGATTTAAGGTAATGATTTGTGTGGTTTTTAGTTTTTGATTGTATTAGTGTTCTTTAAGAAGATTCATCTTGATTCTTGGTGTTTTTGGTGTTTTTGTGATTGGGATTAGTAGATAAGTATTAGTTTTTACTTATTATTGTAGAAATCACAAAACTTTTTGGGTTATTTGGTAAAAATCTGGGTTTAAATCTTCTTATTGATCGACTGTTCATACTCGAACATAGTTTCTGATTACCCAGCAAAGTTCCGAACCAAGAAGAAAAAGTTCCGGATCACCAAAAAGTTCCGAACCAAGAAGTTCCGAACGAAAAAGTTCCGAACGAAAAAGTTCCGGATCAAGAAAGTTCCGGATCAAGAAAGTTCCGGATCAAGAAAGTTCCGAACCAAGGAAAGTTCCGAACCAAGGAAAGTTCCGAACCAAGGAAAGTTCCGAACCAAGGAAAGTTCCGAACCAAGGAAAGTTCCGAACCAAGGAAAGTTCCGAACCAAGGAAAGTTCCAAACCAAGGAAAGTTCCGAACCAAGGGAAAGTTCCGGATCAAGCCAAAAGTTCCGAATCAAGGTAATTCCAAGCCAAATCTTCCGAATCAAACTTCCGAATCAACAAAAAGTTCCGAATCAAGGGTTATTTTGCTTGTTTTTTCGACGATTTTTTAGAGGATTTAATCTTGGTTTCTTACAACAAAAACTCAACACAATTCACAAGCTTTACTTCACTGCTCGATCAACCGATAATCTTTGTCTCTTTGAAGTTAACAAAATGAATCCGAATTCAGTAATGCCTCAGATGACATCACTTACGGATATTTCCGTCATTACGGGAACGGATAATCGCCCGCCAATGCTCATCAAAGAAGTGTTTGAAGCATGGCAAGGCCGGATGATGTCTTACCTTAAGGGAAAACCAGTTTATGGGAGGCTTATGGTTAAGTCAATTTTAAATGGTCCACTTGACTATGGTACCATCGTGGCTAACAATGTGACTCGACCAAGAGAATTTGAAGAACTTACACCAGCTCAACAACTTGTTGCCGATGCAGACGAAAAAGCTCTTCAAACCATTCTCCAAGCTCTTCCCCATGACATCTATAGGATGGTAAGTCAGTATACGGTGGCAAAGGATTTATGGGAACGTCTAAAGGTGTTGTTACAAGGTACGTCTCTCACCAAACAGGAAAGGGAATGTCAGTTGTATGATCTGTTTGATAGATTCACGTACAACCCAGGGGAAACGCTTCACAATTATTACTTCAGGTTCACCACTCTCATGAATGATCTGAATGTATACAATCTCGTGATTGCTCCATTCCAGGTTAACACCAAATTCTTGAATACTTTACCTCAAGCTGAATAGGGTGAGTATATTACCGATGTTAAGTTAACCAGGGATTTGCATAAGTGCAATTTGGATCAACTATATGCTTTTCTTCAGCAGCATGAGAAACATGTGATCATGCACCGTTCTCCACGAGGTATGTACCTTGATTCATTAGCTTTGATGGCGAATCAACCAAGCTTGTCTCACAACAACACTCCTTATATTTTGGGACATCAAGCCTATCATCCATCACCTTACATGACACCAACCTTTCCCCAATACTCGATTCTACCACAACCACCCACCTCACATCAGCAACAATATCGGTTTAGTGCACCTTCATCACAATATGATACACAACCTCACCCAGCAAGCATTGCACCTTATGCTCAATCTTCATATTCTTCTTATCAAGAGAATGCAGCATATCCAACAAGCTACCCTGATCAAATGAGTATTCCTGCTAGTGATTATGCAGCTCATCAAGACCAAGCAATGTACTGTGATGATGAGGAAGTCCCCGTTCCTGTATTCAAACAAGGTGCTGACCCAGTTGAAGTGTTAACCACTATGTCTGCTTATCTCACAAGGACTTTAAGCAAACGAGGATTTATGGGATCAGCTCCTACCAACAATCAGTTGAGGAATTCATCCAATTCTCAGCCAACAAGCTACTATTGAGAATGGCAGGGTAATGGTTCAGCCTATTCAACAATATCAGGGGAGACCTACCACATCAACTACCAATGCTCGCACGGTCAATCAGGCTCCAATGGTCAATCCTGCTCCACGGGCTAATTCCACAGGCAAGTTGAGAATGATTACATGCTACAACTGCAAGGAAGAGGGTCACATGTCCAGGGATTGTAAGAAACCCAAGAGGAGAAGGGATGGACAATGGTTTGCAGAGAAGATCTATCTGGTGAATGCTCAGGCACAAGGAAGGGAACTTGATGAAGAGGAGCTTGCATTTCTTGTTGATCCAGGGATTGCTGAACAAGACACTGTCACCACACAGAATGCAGCATACCAAGCAGATGATCTCGATGCGTATGACTCAGACTGTGATGACTTTCAATCTGCAAAGGCTGCTCTCATGGCAACTATCTCCAGCTTAGGGCCAGAAAAGAGATCTGAGGTACTTATTAATACCACTGATAATACCACTGATGCTAGTATTCAACCACATCAAGTTGTGCAAGAGAGTGTTGATTCGAATGATTCTTCGGTGGTGAGTCTTTCAAATGAGGAGACAATCAATGATAGCAATATCAATGTGAGTCCCCAGACTTTGAGTGAATCACAACCGGGAGCCATTTCGCATACGCCTACTCCTGCTCAACAAGATTTGGTCATGGTTCCTGCTACATTACTTAGCCAAATGAATGCTGCACTCTTAGAAACCCTAGCTAAGAATAAGAATTTGTCTGATGAGCTTGCCTTAAGCAACGAGAAAGTTCAAACTTTGGAATTAGTGCCTTCGTCTAGTGTTCTAACTAATCCCGAATATGATCACTTTCGAAACAAACAAATGGGTCACTTGCAAGAAATTGAAAACTTAAGAGCAAATCTGTCTAATGAACTTAATGAAAAGGAGTTAGTGGTCACTAATTTTCAAAAACTTCAAACGGATTTTGAATCACTCGAGTCTAAGAAGAATGAAATGGAGATTAATGCTACTAATAAGATTAGAAGTCTAGACTATTTGCTGTTAAGACAATACGCTGCTTCTCAACTAGTGCACTTATTTGATGCTTCGTTTAGAGAATTTAACTTATCTCGTCAAAAAGTCCTTCCCCCTAACCCACGGTATGCAAAACAAGCTTTAAGACATAGTCCTAGACTTTATAATGCAACTCAATTAGGATTGGCCTTAGACCCGATTGTTTTTCCCGATGATCGAACAAGTAAGGATCTAGTTGATGAGGATCGGTCATACAATTCTGCAAAATATCCCGAGTGTGATTATTTTAAAATGAATAAGGAGCTTGCAAAAACGGATTTTAGAATTCACTTCCATATGGACAAAGATCTCATCACAGCACCAACCTACATATTAGATGAAGAAAACCCTAGTACATTTCCTATACTTGTCAATATGGAAGGTCCTAAGGATATTCCAAAGGATCTTCCACCTGTTAGCACTGTATGGTTAAACTTGCAAGAGATTAATCAATACTTTACTAATTTTGACAAGGTCATTTTGGAATGTACGACTTCAAATGGCTTAAACGCCGGAGAATGGGCTTTCGAACATATGAACGAGGTGTTTAAAAATGAGATCAATCCGTTTGTCGAAAGTCTAAAAGGAATTTTTGCATCTCTTAAGGAAAATCTTGTGTTTGAAATTGGTGAAGTTCAAAAAGTGTTTTATGAAATGGACACCGCTTATGAACTACAACTAATTGAAAAAGAAAAGATTTTAACCGAATATGACCGATTCTTGTCTGCAGTAATCTCGTGTGATGTGCTTACTACTGTAAATGTTAATTATTCGAATGAGCTTACATCCGCTATGATTAATTGTGATGATGTGCATATATGTGATGATGTTTGTGATCTCTTTGTAAATGTTGCTGATACTGTAAATGAGGTAGATAATCATTCTTGTCACGAATCTAACGCTGAGTTTTTAAAGCTACAAGATTCTTACAATTTACTTTCAAAACGCTTTAATCAACTAGAACAACATTGTATATCTTTAGAATTAAAACAACAAACTCAAAATGAGGATTTTTTGATATCAAATGGTTGTGAAAACGGTGTTGAGACGAGTGACAAGATGATTGCAATTGTTAAGGCATTAGAGGAAGAGATTATGAGATTGAAGAGAGATGTGTCATCAAATGAAACACTCAAATTGGAACTAGAGGCTGCAGAGTCTAAAAACCAGGTTTTAGAGATTAGACTTTCGTCTGTTCTAGGGGAGATGGATCGGACAAGACCGGGACTATCCGCTCTTTATGGTTCACTAGAAGAACGCTTCGCTTTTAATGCGGCACAACAACAATCTTATGTTGAACAACTGAACCAAAAGTGTGAGGAAATCTCTGACTTAAACATCCTGCTCATTGACAAAAACATGGTTTTGGCCGAGTTAAAGGAGACACTTCTTCTCACCCGACAAGAAGTTGTTGATAACTTAGCTACCGACTCTGCACCGTCCACTAGTGCTCCAACAACCAAGTCAGTAGTGCTTTATAAGAATCCGCTTCATAAGAGAAACCCGGTTACCTACGATGATTATATGAGGAATGCCATTAAGCATGTAGATCTTGTTAGGGATATCTTAGACGATCTTTATGCCTTAGATCCCTCAAGTAGCTACTATTATTCGGCTCATGAATATATTAAGCGAGTTCAATATTGCTTAGCATATTTGCAATACATAGGTACACCAGGCTCTGCACTACTTACTAATAGGCCCATTGCTGTAACTCCATTTAATAAGACTCTAGGAGCAAAACCGTCATTGGCACAATCAAGTAAGGCACCTTTAAAATCTGTTGCTAATGTTCCCACTTTGCCTTCTACAGGATTAAAAGAGACTACTAAGGCTAAAGGATCGCCACTCAAGCAAGATAAGATCAAGCCCTCCACTAGTAGTGCCAAAAAGAAGGAAGTAGAAGCTCACCATAGGAATGTTAGTTCAGTTTTAAATAAAAAGAATCATGTTAAGACTAAAAGCTCTGCGCCTGTGCAGAAGCCAAAACCATTCGTGAATTCTAATTTGAATTGTTGGAATTGTAATGAATGTATGTTTTCCCAACGTCATGATTTGTGTCTGATTGATCATGTGAATGAAATGAATGCCATTAAGAATGGTCTTGAATGGAAGCCAACGGGTAGAACTCGTGCCCAGGTTGGCTGGAAATGGCGTCCCACTGGTAGGACCTTTACATTAGATGGAAAAATGTGCCCTTTAACTAGGAATGCATCCATTGAGGTTAGGTCAGAGCGTCCTTTAGTTAGGAACACTCGCACTCAAGTATGGAAACAGCGCCCTTTAATTAGGTCAGCCCCTACTATAGTGCCTATCAGTGAAGAAATACCTCAGGATTTAAGCCAACTAGAATCTACACCACCAACTAGGAAGAAAAAGGCTAGGAAATCTAAGAAACCTAGAGTTAGCAAATCTAAGATTATTAAATCTGTACCTGCTAATAACAAGGAACACTCAGATTCCGATACCTCTACATTGTCTTCGTGTGGTGATATTTTCAGGTGGTCCAAATCATCCTCTGGTATTTGGACTCCGGTTGTTCAAAACATATGACCGGAGATCGCTCGATGCTCCGAAATTTCGTCAGCAAGTTTCTTGGTACGGTTAAATTCGGGAATGATCATATAGCAAAGATAATGGGGTATGGTGAATATCAGATTGGAAACGTGACGATTTCAAGGGTATACTATGTAGAAGGTCTTGGTCATAATTTATTCTCAGTAGGACAGTTTTGTGATTCCAACCTTGAGGTTGCTTTTCGACAACACACTTGTTTCATCCGTAACTTGGAAGGAAAAGATTTTTTGAAGGGATCTCGTGGTGCAAATCTTTATACCTTGTCCTTACAAGACATGATGGCCGCCTCTCCAGTATGTCTTCTCTCTAAAGCATCTAAGACCAAGTCATGGTTATGGCATCGCAGATTATCTCATCTTAACTTTGATGCTATTAATCATCTGGCTAAAAACGAATTAGTTCGTGGTCTTCCAAAGATTAAATTTCACAAGGACCATTTATGTTCCGCGTGTTCAAGGGGGAAAAGTACCAAGAAATCTTACAAGCCCAAAGCTGAAGACACCAATCAAGAAAAACTTCATCTTTTGCATATGGATCTTTGTGGGCCAATGAGAACTGAAAGTGTGAGCGGTAAGAAATTCATTCTGGTTATTGTGGATGATTTCTCCAGGTTTACATGGGTTAGATTTCTACGTACAAAGGATGAAGCACCGAAGGCTATCATCACTTTTCTGAAATTCATTCAGGTACGTTTGAATACTACTGTCCGCCGTATTCGTACAGACAATGGAACAGAGTTCGTCAACCAGAATCTTCGTGATTACTATGAAGGAGTTGGTATCTCACATGAAACATCCGCCGCACGCACTCCACAACAAAACGGTGTCGTTGAAAGACGGAATCGTACACTTATGGAAGCTTCTAGGACTATGCTTATTTACGCGAACGCTCCATTGTTCTTATGGGCAGAGGCTATATCTACTGCATGTTTCACCCAAAACCGTTCTATCATTCGGAAGCGCCATGGAAAAACACCTTATGAGCTTCTACATGACCGTAAACCCGATGTTTCATTTTTTCATGTGTTTGGTGCTCTTTGTTATCCAAACATTAATAGTGAAAACTTGGGTAAGCTTCAACCGAAAGCCGACATAGGTATTTTCATTGGTTACTCACCGTCCAAGAAAGCATACCGAATCTATAACCGTCGTCTTGGTAAGATTGTAGAAACTATGGACGCAGATTTCGATGAGCTGACAGCGATGGCTTCTGAGCAACACAGCTCTGAACCCGCGCTTCATGAGATGGGAACCGGTGCTATTATATCCGGATTAGTTCCCAATAATCCTACTTCTACATCATTTTTACCACCATCAAGGCCCAAGTGGGATAAACTGTTTCAACCATTGTTTGACGAATTCTTTGATCCCCCAAATGATGAAGTTCCAGCACCCGTAGTGATAGCTCCAATTCCTGAAGTTGTTGCTCCAGCCAATGAAGCTTTATCTAATGCATCTTCAATTCACATTGAACCGGATGCACCTTCACCAAGTGATTCTCAAACTACACCTGAATCGTCACCCCTACTTGTGCCTAATGATGTGGAAGAGGATTCTATTGATCATGATTTGGAATATACTCACCTGCAAGAGCTTCCTTTCTTTGGTGTAGCGATACCTGAAAACCCTTCAGCCGCGTCTACCTCAGAAGAAGCTCCTTCTATTGTTCACTCCAGACCACCTAGGATTGAAAACCATAGCACTAAATGGACAAAAGATCACCCAATTAGGAATGTCATTGGAGATCTAGATCGACCAGTCTCTACACGCCATCAATTACAAGAGAGTGCACTCTATTGCTACTTTGATGCATTTCTCTCTGAAGTTGAACCCAAAAATTGGCAGCAGGCTATGACTCAATCATCTTGGATTGAAGCTATGCAGGAGGAACTAAATGAATTCCAACGACTTGAAGTATGGGAATTGGTTCCTCTCCCTGACAAGGTTAACATCCTTACTTTGTTATGGGTTTATAAGGTTAAACTTGATGAGATGGGTGCGGTATTGAAGAATAAGGCTAGATTGGTCGCTAGAGGATATAAACAAGCCTTGGGTATAGACTTTGAAGAATCTTTTGCTCCTGTGGCAAGATTGGAGGCGATTAGACTATTCCTTGCGTATGCTGCTCATATGAACATGATCGTCTATCAAATGGATGTGAAGACGGCATTTTTGAACGGTGAACTAAGGGAAGAAGTCTATGTTAGTCAGCCGGATGGGTTCGTCAGTACGGAGTTTCCTAATCATGTGTACAAGCTTAAGAAGGCTCTCTATGGGTTGAAACAAGCTCCACGCGCGTGGTATGATCTCCTGTCAACATATCTCATTTTGGAAGGCTTCTCCAAAGGCAAGGTGGACCCCACTCTATTTACTCTCAAGGAAGGCAACGACATGATTCTGGTACAAATTTATGTTGATGATATAATATTTGCTGCCACTAACATAGAATTGTCAAATTGCTTTGAGAAGATAATGTCCACACGCTTTTAGATGTCGATGATGGGAAAAATTTCATTTTTCTTAGGATTAGATTTCTCAAAATCCCAGAGGCATCTTTATTAATCAATCCAAATATGCTCTTGAATCTTTAAAGAAATATAACTTTGATAATTGTGACCCCGTGGACACTCCAATGGTGGAGAAATCCAAGTTAGATGAAGATAGGAATGGGACTATTGTCGATCCAAAACTTTACCGTGGGATGATCGGCACCCTTCTGTACCTGACTGCTAGCAGGCCTGATTTGCAATTTGCTGTATGCATGTGTGCCCGGTATCAGGCTCGGCCTACCGAAAAGCACCTACATGTTGTGAAAAGGATCTTTCGGTATCTAAAAGGAACACTTCATCGTGGTCTATGGTATCCGAAAGATTCCTCTATTGCTTTAATATCATACGCAGATGCCGATCATGCTGGATGTCAAGACACGAGGCGTAGCACTTCTGGATCTGTGCAACTCCTTGGAGATAGATTGATCAGTTGGTCTTCAAAAAGGCAGAAAAGCGCTGCAATATCAAGCACGAAGGCTGAATACATCGCCATGTCCGGTTGTTGTGCTCAAGTCCTTTGGATGAGATCACAATTAACTGACTACAGTTTGGGATTTAACAAAATCCCGATGTATTGTGACAACAAGAGCGCCATTGCCCTTTGCTGCAACTATGTTCAACACTCCCGGGCCAAGCACATAGACATTCGCTACCATTTCATTAAAGAGCAGGTGGCGAACGGAGTGATCGAGCTGTATTTTGTCACTACTGAGTACCAGCTGGCGGATATGTTCACCAAAGCCTTAGATCGAGGACGAATCGAGTTTTTGATCGACAAGCTTGGCATGAAATCATTCACTCCAGCGACTCTCAAAGAGTTGGCAGAAGAATCAGCTGAATAGTCGTGGTAAACTATTCAGAGTATCCTTTGTTCGTGATCATGTATATTATAGTATATATATAAACCACAAAAGAAAAATACAAAAATATAAAACCAACAAAAACCATAAAAAATATAAAACCTAGAAAAACCATAAAAATTATAAAATCCAGAAAAACCAAAAATATTTTTCGTTTTTAAATCGGGCATATCTTTTAGTACGGTAATATTTACGGCCTTAGAAATGTCGATCAATATTGACACGGTGCCATAAATAGAGTCCGTATAAAAGTTGTACATTTTTAAAACATGCCCATTATGGCTTGTAGTTATTTCAGACTGCAACCCGGTTTTCATATTAAAGTCACGTATTTCCTTGGAAAACGTTGGCTCAGAACGGGAATTAATTTTCTCGGGCGTGATTTACAAGCCAAATCATGCAAAGGGATCAAGTTTACTTTATAACTTGGTCTAACACGAATTGATGTACGTCTCAGTGCATTAATTTGTTAAAATAAGAGAAATCTTATTGACACCACGAATCAAACTTTTTCAAGATACTAAATTGGAAATGCTTTCATCAATATTTGACTCTTTAAACAATGACTACAGCTCTTTAAATAGAAAACGGGTCATCGTTTAAGGGGGAGAAAATATTAAATCATCTTCGTCATTAAATTGATCTTTTCAAAAGTGATTGTGGAAAATTAATGGCTACATGGTAAATGAGTGGTATTGCTTTAGAAAACGACTTGGGCTTGTTCAAGGTGATAGGACTTGCTTTAGAACTTGGAGATATGCTAATTAGATGCGATACTTAAGTTGTGTGAGATTGTCGAGTTTAGTTTAACTAAGCAAAATTAAGTTGACTAAGCTTATCAATGGAAAGGAAAAATGAAATGAAAAGTTATAAACAAAAAGGAAAAGAATAGATAAATATAGGGACTTAAGGTGATATTTGTTGAAACTTGTCAAAAACTTGACCTAGTCAAACAAAACCCCCCGCCCCCTTTCTATTCTTCTTCACTGTTTATTCTCACTTTGCCGCCATTGTTAAAAACACACACACAAGATCTAAAACCTCTCGTTTATTCATCCAATCCGATTCATTCAATTTAAAAGGTAATTATCATCTATATTTAACTTATAATTCGCCTATTTCATCAGTTAAATCAGGTTTAATGATTCGTTTAATTAGATTAAATCCAAATTAGGGTTTGTGTCTAAATTAAGCAGTAATTGATTAGGATTTGTGGTGGGTTTTGCTCGGAATAGCTTTAGATGATGTTTAATTTCCTTAGTTTGCCTTAGAACTCACAAACGCGCATAGATTAGATCATCAAAGGCTGTGTTTGAAAAGTTCCGGATGAACATGGATAAAAACTTCCGAATGAAGGAATGTTCCGAACGAACTTCCGAATGAAGGAAGTTCCGAATGAAGAACTTCCGAATGAAGGAAGTTCCGAATGAAGAACTTCCGAATGAAGGAAGTTCCAAATGAAGAACTTCCGAATGAAGGAAGTTCCGAATGAAGAACTTCCGAATGAAGGAAGTTCCGAATGAAGAACTTCCGAATGAAGGAAGTTCCGAATGAAGGACTTCCGAATGAAAGAAGTTCCGAATGAAGAACTTCCGAATGAAAGAAGTTCCGAATGAAGGACTTCCGAATGAAGAAGTTCCGAATGAAGGACTTCCGAATGAAGAAGTTCCGAATGAAGAACTTCCGAATGAAGAAGTTCCGAATGAAGGACTTCTGAATGAAGAAGTTCCGAATGAAGGACTTCCGAATGAAGAAGTTCCGAATGAAGCACTTCCGAATGAAGAAGTTCCGAATGAAGGACTTCCGAATGAAGAAGTTCCGAATGAAGAAGTTCCGAATGAAGATGTACCGAATGAAGGAATGTTCCGGATGAAGAACTTCCGAATGAAGGAAAGTTCCGGATGAAGAGTTGTTTGATTAATATTGTTTGTCTGTTATATGTACTTGTTGTATTATGTTATGAAATGTGTTATGCTTAGAAGTAAGAATGATATATATCTATAAGTTTTTGTGCATCAACCTTTCATGTCTTATCTTAAGCAGATACAATGACTAATCCAACAGTACAAGCAATCCAAGACTCTAGAGAAGCCGCTATTGCTAAAGCACGAACCCTCAAGTTCATACCAAACAATTACCGGCTGAAGCAAGTCTCAAAATCCACTCACCATGGATTTAAAGTAGCCATAGCCATCCTTGATCAATCCCATTTTAAGAATGCTTTAAGAAGTAGTGCCTCGGTGCCTTATGATTATATGTATGAGTTCTGGGCTACCAAGGAAATCACTTCAAACAAGATCACCTTCACCATCGACAACAAGCAGCAGACGCTCACAGTTTCAGACTTCCGTAAGATTTTTGGTATACGGGATACACCCAAAGGCATGTCATTTTCGAGGGATCCTACTAAAGATGAACTCATGGAGTTATTTGACGCTATTGGATGTCCTGAAATACGAGTTGCGTCTGAGTTTACCACTGCTAAAGTAGGACAACCTTGGAGAGCATTGTTAGGTATCCTCAGTAGATGTCTTACACCAAAAACAAGTGGGCATGATGCTTTGCGCAGTCCTACTATGAACCTCTTCTATGGCATGTACAAAGCTGCAAATGCAGATTATGCTTTATTGATATGGGAAGAATTCACCTTTCAACTCTTCCATAACAAGAAGCTGAAGACTAATTTCTTTCCTTATCCTCGGTTTATCAAGCTTATCATTCATTATTTTATGAAAAATGATGCTACTATTGATAGGCGTGCAGCAAGTCGTTATCACACTGAAGAAGCTGATGATACTGTGGATCTAAGGCATGAAGGACCTTCTGGTGGTGTGATTCCTGGTCCTATTCCTGATTATCTTCTGACGGATAAAATCAAAGGTTCTGCTGATTACAAGCTACTGCTGCTAGAAATCAAGAAGCTGAAAGCAAACCTTCAGACTGGAGAAGACTCGTCTACTACGGTCAAGAGTAAAGGTAAACGCAAGCAACCAGCTGCGTTACCTGAACCCGAAACCAAGAAGAAGAAGACTGAGGTTAAGAAGAGAAAGGGTAAGGCTGATGAGATGGTTCTACGTGACGAAGAAGATGTTGTTGATCCTACTCTTGACAAGACAGAGAGAAAAATGATGAAGATAGCAATTCAAAGGAGTAGGAAAGATACTGGCGGTAGTGGTTCAGGTGCAAGGGTAAATGTTGAAGAAGAGTACGAGGAACCAGATGATATTGATGAGTTTGGGTCACCTGAACGGTATTCCACTTCGAAGGAGCCATCAATCCCTGTTTCAGCAAGTGTTGAAAAGGAGTCCGGTGCTCCTCCTATCATGGTGTCTACTCAACCGTTAGTAACTCAACCTATAGCAACTCAACCTCCAACAATACAACCCTTACCAACCAGACCGGCTTCAACACCATTCCTTCCACCACCAATAACTCCCATCCTTAGTACCGTAGTAACAACCGAGCCACTTCACTCAACCCAGAGCAGCTCTGCAACATCTACAATGGCTGCATTGGTCATGGCCGAAATGTTGGATAAACATACGGATAATCACAAAAGAGAAATGGATGAACTTCGTCAAGAGCTACATAGACGAGCTCAAAGTGAAGAAGCATCTAGGAAAGCCCAAGAGGAGATGCTTGCTAAGTTCGCTGCAGATATGGAATTGACGTGAAAAGCTCATGCAGAAGAACTAGCTCGGGTTAAGCAGGCTGAGGCTGATAAGCATGCTGCACGTATCACCAGACTTCAAGCGATGAGGGATAAATACAAGGAGCAGAAAGAAGCACTTGAAGCTTCTGTTGAAGAAAGAGTGAAGGAATCTGTTGAATCCATTATACCTAAACTGCGTGATGAATTGAAGACACTAGCAGCTGATAACTTGATGATCAAGTCATCCAATCCTTCAGAATCCGCCTACAAAATTGCTTATGAGTTAACGGATTTTGAATTAAAGAAGATCCTCAAAGCTCGTATGGTGGAACTTGGATCGTTTGACAAATCTAGGATTCAACGGGCTCTTTACAAATCCCTAAATGACGCTATCATGGAGGATGATAGGTTATTTAAAACGTTTGGAAGTGTGGTACCATACCACATTCTGCCTGAGGAAGAAAGGGAAGAAAGTGAAGAAGCAGAGGGTACGGGTGAAGAAGAAGAAGAAGAAAAGGATGATGAAGATGACGATAATTGTGATGATGATGAGGATGAGGATGATGATGATGATGATGATGATGATGGCGATGATGGTGGTGATGGTAATGAGGAGAGTGCTAGGGTGAGCAACGGGGATAACAATGAGGATGACGATGGGGGTGAACAGCCTAAAGAGGGAGATAAGGTTACCAGCTCCAAGAAAACTACTAAGTCTGGAACCAAGTCCAAGAAAGATGCAGCGCAGAAGGACAAATCAACATCATCGGAATCAAGACGATCTAAGTGGCGCCACGATGTGAATGCTACTACAGCGTCATCGATTCCCGGTACCTCTATTGCTGTATCTATACCTGTTACCACTAACCCTATTAGTCCTGTTGTTGTTGCTCCTGTGATTGCAGAATTTGTAACGGAACCCGAAGCTTCACAACACTCACCCGTTCATGACACCGCCGAGATGCCTGAATCAGAACCAGCAGATGTTCGTGTTTCTACTCCTCTACAACAAGCACAACAATCTATGGTTCCTGAACCAAGCACACGAGACTGGGCAGACACGTTGGAGATTGACGAGACTGCACCACCACAGGCTTGGATCACGACAGAAGCAATATGATCCGATCACAGACGCTGACAAAGATGTTTTGTATCTCCGTATCCGCAGTCCGATTGACTTATGTGCATTTCTTGCTCATGAGTATAAGACTTCGGTTACTCCATCTTTGGTGAAGAAAGCGCTGAAGGATAAGAGACTTCGCGCCAAAACCCGGTTAACCCGAATGGAGTTCGAGTATTATGCCGATGAGATCCTGAAGGCTCTGAATACCGTTCAACGGCCAGGTCTTCATGAATCAGAAAGAGCTCCACCTCCACTTGATCCTACTCAAGATAATCAGATAGCTCTCGACTTCTTCGTCACCTATGATCTTGAGTATCTTCTGAAGGGTTCATCAAAGTACGCAACATCCTTGACCTTGCTGAAAGCTGCCAACTGGGGGACAATACCCTGGATCGAGGAAAAGGTAAACAGACTCTGGGTCCCAAGGGTAACTCGTAATTATGATATGTATGCTGTTATAGGTGCATCTCATTGGGACGAACGAGTCCGAAGGGCGTACAGGGGTTGCTGCCTAGTCAATTCTGGAAGCAATGTTAGATCCGATATCCGCATCTCCAGCATCTTAGGGTTGAAAACTGAAGCCAAGAATGGCTATTATCATGTGACGGAGATTCGTTTGAAAAGGGAGGATGACAGAGAATACAAAATCCAGCAGGGAGATTTTTCTATCATTCGCCTTGAGGATATCGAAGATATGTTGCTCCTGATGACCCGCGATCAACTCACACATATTCCTCGTGAAGACCTCATTGCCTTGAATACGGCACTTCGTATGTTCACACGAAGCGTTGTTATCAAGAAACGAGTTGAAGATCTTCAGTTGGGAGTCGAAAGCTACCAAAGGAAGCTCAACTTAACCCGTCCAGTGAATCAAGTTCTACCTCAACATGTAGATAGATGTCCTTATACCGGCATTTCTGTCCCGAATTGCGGCATTTTCTACTTGAACAGTCGAGGTTTAATGAAGTTTATGAGGGTGGGTGAGCTATATAAGTACAGTGATGGGACTCTTCTACAAGTCAGAGGAAAGTTGGAGCATCTTAACTCGGGTGGGACTTTGCCATAGATGACGGAGGATTGGCATCCGGGTTACCGGCAGATGGCAAAGTATGTGATCAAGAAGATTGATCAAAAGCTCCGAGAACGTAGATTGATGAGGAGCTTGGAAAGATTCGTTGGTGGTAGACCGTATGGAGTGCACCACAAATTACTGCAACGATCCATTTAATGGGTCGTACATTTCAGGTCCACTTTATATTGGTTTTCAATTGTGAATATGTATATTTGTGAATATTGTGCTTTTGCGGCTTGATGTAGTGTTAAGGTGTGATAATTTTTCAAGAATTTCTCACGAGATTCTAAATCTTTCAAAATATATCATACTAAAGCACTACAAATATCCCTTATTAAATTAAGGGGGAGCATTAACTTGTTCTATGGCCAAACATCGATTTCATTTTTTACCCAAAGACCGGTTAATCCATTCAATATCCCAAATATTAATGGTTAACATTTTGGATAAGGGGAGAAAATGGGATTAAGGAGACTTAAGTGATACTTGGCTAAAAGATAAAAAGACTTAACGATTATCCAACTTAATATGTGTAAAGCACGTGTTAAGGGGGAGCGTTTTTGATGAACAAAACACCTAAGGTACAAAACTTTTGATTTCAATATCACAAGTACTTTAGGTGATTTTCAATGATTTTTCATGGTGGCAATTCCTTCCCAAAACACGCTTAATTCACGACGAATGTGGTGACAAAAGGGTGGTAGGAATAGGTTTAGTCCAATGATTCATCAGAACCGATGGAATCTTCCCAAGGACAATTCCCTAGATAGAATTAGAAGTCCTAGGAAAGATGGAGAAAGAATGTGAACGTAGCTGTATGCCGACCAAGTACTTAAGCTAGCACTGGAACAATCACAACAAGGTGCTAGTGATGACGTATTGGTAAGCATTGAAGGGGTTGAAGAATGAAAAAGAACTGTAAAGATAAAGGGTGTAAAGAAAGAAGCCCTCCTTACAACTTTAGGCAGAAACCGGGTCAATACATATGCTATTGAGGTCATTTTTGCTAATGATTCTCGGTATTGAAGAAAGACATCATGGACCCAGTGATGCAATGCACAACCCTTCCCAGCTAACTCAAATATCTCTCAAAAGGTATTTGTTTTATTCACACGGAGATCAACACGTTATCTATCGGTTTATTCACTCCGAATAGACTGGTATTGAAAAGGTGGCACTCCTCTCCAGCCATCGCTCACTAAATCAAAACGCACAATCGAGTCTAGAGCCAAGAGATCATCAAAAGTCTCATTAGGACACTTTCCATTTATTCCTTGCTTTCTCACACACTGTGAAAAGTAAGAGATTTTCATGAGTCCTACGCAGTATTCCTGTAATATTGCCAGAACATCTGAGTGATACGCAAGTATTACAATGAAGATGGAAATCCTGCTTGAGCCAACATCAAACAAGCTCATGGTAGGTTACACGTGCGGTTCTTTTAGAACCAATCTTGTGAAAAACTGGAAGGAAACAGTGGTTTAATTCTTAATTGAACTTAAACTCGTTCCAGGCCTCTACGCATTATCATACGATCTTGCCAGAACACTCAGAGTGACTCTTTATTGATCACAGTGACGAGTGGAAATCCTTCTAGTGTTAACATCAAACAGCACTTGGTAGGTGACGTGCAAGATTTTTTATGAATTGAGCTCGTGACAACTGGAAAGCAATGATGGTGAAAATCTTAATTGAAATTCACTTGTTCCAGGTTTCATGAATTGACGGCTTCAAATCACAAGGATAATTTTTCCAAGTGATTCACTCTTTATGTTCGCAGTCAGCTTTGGACGGTCGAATAAAGAGAACGGGTTTACCCGCGAAATCCTGTCAGGAAGTTACTTAATTGAAACTATCCGTCACGGGTACGATATCTAATATCGTCCAACGGTCTTCACCGACCGGAGGTAAAATGCTACCGAATTAGAATAAAATGTTCAAAGCCATTTTATTCGTGTCGTTGCTGTGTACCTGTTAAAGACGGTGGCGTTGCTGTGTACCTGTTGAAGACGGTGGCGTTGCTGTGTACCAGTGAAGACGGTGGTGTTGAGGTGTACCTGTAGAAGTCGTTCCCACATGCTTATGTTTTTCTGCATCAAAGTTTAGCAAAAATTCAAGAAAGTACAAGATAAAGTCTTCCACTGTACCAAACTCTGAAACTTTCGAGAATTCAACAAAAAGACATAAGTGTGTGAAACATGGAGTCACGAGGAGGCAAGTTTCACAAGAAGGCAAAGATCGCACGTGAAAGGCCAAAAGAACAATGCTCTCAAGCCAAAGCCAAAAAGATCAAACCAACATATTCACAATAAAAGAAGGAAAAGAAGAAAAGACTACGAGCTAAAGAACGAAGACTTAGTATAGTATGCTAGGTTTAGAACTTTGTAACGTGGAGTAACCTCCCTTAGGGGGAGATTGTTAGAAATACGTTTTTACGTATATTAGAAGTATCAGTCACTCCACAATATTATTTATGTTGTAATAGCTCGTAGTTAACAAATAGTTATTAGTTACTTATTTAGTTAAGTAAGAACCGGTCCATGGGCTTGTCATGGACCGGCCCAAGCCCAATGTAGCTTGGAAGTATAAATACCCCTTTCCACCATGGAAAGGGGTTGGTTGTTGAATGTTTCTCATTTTCCATTTATTAAAATAACACATAGTTTTCTCTCACTTTCTCTCTCTAAGTTTCTCTCTCTAGAAATCATCAACCCCTTCATAGATTCATAGGTTATCAAGATTCTACAAGCTCGGAACCCACACTTCATGAAATGGGACCCAGTCACATTAGTTCTTCTTGTCCCAAACAACCCTTCATCATCATCATCATTTACACCACCTTCTAGGAATGAACGTGATACGTTGTTTCAACCGTTCTTTGATGAATTCTTTACTCCTCCAAGTATTTTTGATCAAGAACCTGAGGTAATAGCTCCGGTTACCAAATTTGTCGCTCCAGCAACCGAAACACAATCAGATTCGTCTACACCTACAATTGGTCAAGATATACCTTCAACGAGTAATTCTCAACCAACACCCGAATCAACTACCCATGTCATGCCTATTGATGATGAAGAGAATGATGATGATTACGATTTGGAATTCGCTCAAATGCGTGAACTTCCATTCTTTGGTGTACCAATTCCCGACCCTAATCAAGCCGGGTACTCCACCTCAAAGGAAGCTCCTACTACAGTCTACTCCAATCCATAGATTCGTGAACATGACATTAAGTGGACAAAGGATCATCCTATAGATTATATTATTGGTGACCCTAATAGTCCGGTATCCACACTAAGTCAGTTACAAGAAAGTGCATTGTTTTGTCATTTTGATGCTTTTCTCAGTGAAGTTGAACCGAAGACGTAGCAACAAGCTTTTACTCAATCAAATTGGATAGAAGCTATGCAAGAAGAACTTAATGAATTTATACGTATTGATGTATGGGAACTTGTCCCATACCCGGATCAAGTGAAATTACTCACTTTCAAATGGGTTTACAAGGTGAAACTCGACGAGTTAGGTGGAATATTGAAGAACAAAGCTCGACTAGTAGCTCGTGGATACATGCAATTATTGGGCATCGACTTTATGGAATCCTTTGCACCCGTTGCCCGTTTGGAAGCTATTAGACTATTCTTCGCTTATGCAGCCCACATGAATATGATCGTCTATCAAATGGATGTTAAGACGGCATTTCTCAATGGTGAAATCAAGGAAGAGGTCTATGTTCAATAGCCGAATGGTTTTGTGAATTCTAAATATCCTAATCACGTATACAAGCTTAAGAAGGCTCTTTATGGGTTGAAGCAAGCTCCACACGCGTGGTATGATCTATTGTCACAATTCCTCATTAAGTAAGGCTTCGCTAAAGGCAAGGTGGATCCCACACTGTTCATTTAGAAACGAGGGAAAGACATGATTATGGTACAAATATATGTTGATGATATTATATTTGCTGCCTCGACCCAAAATCTATCAGATGAATTTGGGACACTCATGTCTTCCAAATCTAAGATGTCAATGATGGGTAAGGTATCATTTTTCTTAGGACTTCAGATATCTCAGAGTCCTAAAGGTATCTTCATTAACCAATCCAAGTATGCCCTTGAATCGCTAAAGAAATATAAGATGGAATCTTGCGACCCCATGGATACTCCAATGGTGGAAAGAACTAAGCTAGATGCAGATCCAAATGGGATTGCTATTGATCCGACACTTTATCATGGAATGATCGGCACCCTTCTGTATATCACAGCTAGTCGACCTGATCTTCAATTTGCTATATGTATGTGTGCTCGGTATCAAACTAGGCCTACTGAGTTACACTTAGCTACTGTTAAACAGATCTTTTGGTATCTTAAAGGAACTATTAATCGGGGACTTTAGTATTCGAAGGACTCTTTGATTGCATTGATGGAATATGCAGATACGGATCACGCTGGTTGTCGTACCAGGCGTAGCACAAGTGGAACTTTGCAACTACTAGGAGATCGACTAATCAGTTGGGCATCGAAAAGGCAGAAAAGCGCTGCAATTACAAGTACGGAGGCATAATACATAGCTATGTCCGGTTACTGTGCTCAAATTCTTTGGATGAGATCGCAATTAACCGAGTATGGTCTCAGTTTCAACAAAATTCTGATGTACTGTGACAACAAAAGTGCAATTGCCTTATACTGTAACAATGTTCAATTCTCCCGATCGAAGCATATTGACATTCGCTACCACTTTATCAAGGAGCAAGTGGAAAATGGAGTGATCGAGCTCTACTTTGTCGAATCTAAGTATCAATTGGCGGATATTTCACAAAGGCTTTAGATCGCGCTCGAATTGAAATTTTGGCCGACAAGCTAGGATTGAGAACTTTCTCGCTCGAGACTCTAAAGGAATTGGCAGATGAGGCGAAAAATAGTGGTGGTAAACTATTCTCCGTATCCTTAGTGATCATTTGTATATATTGTTTATATTTTTATCCACAAAAGCAAAATACAAAAATATAATAAAAACCATAAAAATTGAAAAATTCAGAAAAATCCAAAAATACTTTTACTATCTTTTTGAATTTTTTAGGCATGTCTTTTGGTACGATAATATTTACAGCCTTAGAAATGTTGATTAATATCGACACGGCGCCATAAATAGAGTTCGTACAAAAGTTGTAAATATTTTAAAACATGCCTATTTGGCTCAACAACGGGAATTAATTTTCTCGGGCATGGTTTACTTTATAACCATATAAGGGATTGTGTTTACGTTATAACACAATCTAACACGAATATATGTACGCATCAGTGCATTTATTTGTTAAAACGAGAGAAATCTTGTTTTTATGAAGTTATCATCTCCATAAACCGTAGCAATTTACAATTGGTATCTACATACTCGATGACGCGACTACTCGAACAACGACTACAACTCTTTCAATTGAACACGGGTCAAAAATTGAGGGGGAGAAATTGTCAAGCATTCATAATCTTCGATGCCGAAAGTGCCAAGTTCACAAATTGGTGTCAAGACAACGATACCAATCGTACATGTGGTGTAAAGAGATGACTTTAGACGTGACGAGGCGACCAACATTTGCCGACAAGAACCATGTGATCTTATCATATGATGTTCTCATCAGTCAGGTCCAACCTTGTCAATTTATTCTAATATGGTGAATATGTGATTTTTTTACAAATCGGTATCATATCTCACAAATTAATATCATGAAGACTTGCATTTTTCTTCCCAAAACCTTTGTTAAAACTTCATTAAATCAACAGATATCAAAAATATTGGTTGGGCTAATATTTTTAATATGAGGGAGAAAATGTGATTTAATATGGGAAATGATGAATCACAAATGGTTTGACTTAACGTGATAGCTCATCCCGACATGTGCGAAATGTTTTTGAATATCGTGGCATATGTTAAGGAGAAGCAAAGCGGTTTTGCCTATCAAAAAATGGATTTTCATGGTGACATATACTTACCCTCAACCCATTTATTTCACGACGATGAAGATTGTGGTGACATAAGGATGGTAGGATAGGTTAAGTCCAATGACTCTTCCAAAACCGGAGGAATCTTCCCAAGGACATTCAATAGCTAGAAATAGTAGTCCTTATGAAAGATGGAGAAAGATTGTGAACATAGCTGAATGCTGACCAAGTACTTAAGTTAGCACTGGAACAATCACAACAAGGTGCTAGTTATGACGTATTGGTAAGCATTAAAGGGGTTGAAGAATTAAAAAAGAATTGTAATGATAAAGGGTGAAAAGAAAGAAGCCCTCCTTACAACCCTAGGCAGAAACCGGGTCAACTCATATGTTATTGAAGATACACATCATGGACCCAGTGATGTAATGCACCACCCATCCCAGCTAACTCAGATATCTCTCAAAAGGTATTTGTTTTAATCACACGGAGATCAACACGTTATCTATCGATTTATTCACTTCGAGTAATTTGGTATTGAAATGGTGCCACTCCTCTCCAGCCTCTGATCACTAAAAGTCCAAAGTACACGATCGAGTCTAGAGCCATTTGAGATCATCAAATATCTTATTAGGACACACTTCCATATTTCCTTGTTTTTCACACACTATCAAAAGTAAGAAAGATATTAAGAGTCCTACGCAAAATCTTCATGATCATGCCTGAACATCGAAGTAATACGAAAGTATTTACAATGAAGATGGAAATCCTTCTTGAGTGAACATAAAAAAGCTCATGGTAGGTGACTTGTGCGTTTCTTTATGAATCAAACTTGTGATAACTAGAAAGCAACAGTGGTTTAATTCTTAATTTAATTTAAACACGTTCCAGGCCTCTACGCAATATCTTAATTATCTTGCTAGAACATTCAGAGTAATACTTTATAGTATTTACAGTGACGAATGGAAATCCTTCTAGTGTTAACGTCAAACATCACTTGGTAGGTAAGTGATGAGATGGCTTTTATACATGATCTCATCGTTCTTTTCGGGCTTTAAATTCATAAAATGTCATCATTATACCATATATATGCTTGTATTTGTTTACTTGTGTGTTTTAGGTATGGATATCGTGAAAAAGACGAAAGATCACAAGAAACAAGGAAAAACAGACACGAGAAACAAAGCCGTACAAAGAACCGGGCCCTAGTTCATGAATTATCCAAGAAAAACCCTTGAAGACTTGAAGATGTACAAGATTGATCCTCAATTTATGAAGAAATGACACTTAAAACTCTTGTATATTAATAATTACAAGTTTGGTCCCTTAAGTTTGTCAAAATTACAAAATGGTCCTTCAACTTTGAAGAATTGGCAAATTTAGTCTCTCATAAATTCTAAATTGTCAATTATGGTCCCTCATGAAGTGAAAGATCAAAGAAGACCCTTGAAGATCAAGAATATTACACTTCTAGTCCTTTAAAAATGGATTAAATATCAAAAGGACTGAAGTTGTAATTACACCAAAGTTATAAAAGCCTTAATTTCCTTTTCATAAAGTTTTTATTGCGCCAAACACATTTACCTTCTACTGATTCGGATCAAAGGGAGTTACTATTCACCCCAAGAACCCAGTAACTCCCTCCACTTAAACAATGGGTAAACTGAAATTACCCAGTCCCACGCTTGATTCACCTTACCCCAAACTCATCCCACACCAAAATTCCCAAATCCCACTACCCAAGTGACCCCACACTCAACCCCGTCCACCAATAGAAACCCAACTTCCTCTCCATGGAATCTGATGTGGCAAGATCAACGCTTTATGGTTACTACTTGGTCCCCAAGCACAAAATGAACAACCGAGATCAAATTGGACAGCTCATCAACAACAAACGCGTCTAGAAGGCCAAGGGCATTTTTGAGACTTTATAGCTAGGGTTTCTCTTGTATTTCGATTCTAGAATCGTCCTAAGTAGCCTATAAAAGGAGACTTCAACATGTGAGAGTCCCTTTGTTCCAGATTTTAGCTATCTTCTTTGTAATCCCTTTTTATGAAATAAAATTTGAATTCTGAAAATCTTTAATTCTCTTATGTTATTTATAAAAGTTTGGTATCTGAATATCTAAGATCTGAGTTCCAGTTTATCATTTGTTGGTTTTTGAGGAAAGGTTTTATGGGATAAAACAATTGTTTTCAAAAAATCAGAGTTCATAGTTATTTGTTCATCCTTGTGGTTTGTTGATCTTAGCAGGTACAAGGAAGTTGGTGCTTGTTTCGCTAGCAACTCAGCTCAAACATTCCAAGGCTTAGGTGTGAGTCTTGGAGGTTTGCATCTCTCTCCTTTTTCATTTTTTTGAATTTTTGTTGATTTTTGGGTGATTTTGCATGTTTTATTGTGAATCTGTGTTTTGTGGCTTGATTTGTGTTTCTGAGGTTGATTAAGAGTTGTTAGGGTTGATTAGATCTTGTTTGAAAGGTTAAATCATAACAATCCTTTGGAAGATTGCAAAATCAAATTCCAAAGGGGTGTTTGGGTTAACTAATTCATAGGGATTTAAGGCAACTTGGTTGTTGTTTATTGGTTCTATTGGTTTGGTATCTGTTTACCTGGTGCTAAGTGTTCATTATCTGCAAGTTTTGTGGCTTGAAACAACCAAATCAATCAAAAGGCTATAAAATCAGTTTTACTTTGAAATTTTGGCTAAAATTTTGGGGACACCTAGATCTAAGGGTAGACTAGGGTTAACAAGTGTTGAATTTTAGTTAACTTAATCAGGGAAAGAGATTTGAAGGCTTAAAATTGGATTGGTGGTCAAATAGATCAGCAAAAGGATTTTGGATAATCACTTTTGCTTATTAGAAACTTTTGGTGCTTGAATCTGCTTATTTACTTTGATCCATTGCTTGAAACTAGTTTATTTGTGCTTATTGGACTTTATTATAGCTTGTGTATGCATTTGGTTCAATTTGGATGGCTTATTCATGCTCAAACTGCTTATTTGTTCATAACTGCTTATTTTCAAGGTCTGTGCAATATATGTGGACTGTTTGCTTATTCTAGGCTTATTGAGTGAACCAATTTGTGATTTTATTGTTGATATAGACTCCTTGAGATTCACTGATCACAAGAGTGCCCTTGTTTCCATTTGAATCCAACTGGATCTCTCTAAAAAAGCAAGTCAAATAGTCAAAGTAGTGGGAACTCCTTTCCCCTGCTGCTAGCCACTACTAGTGTTATTTCAACTGGTGCTTATCAATAAGCTATTATAGCTTATTTTAACCTGAAACAACTTTGAATTTGTAATAGGTCTCACTTATTTGACCCATTTGTTCATTCTGGAGCATTTGAGGGTTTGACTTTGAGGTTTGACTAGAAAACCAAACACTTTGACTTTTAAATAAGTGCTTATCAGCTTATTGTGCTTATTTGGCTTGGCTTATTGAACTTTTCTTTGTTGATTTGCCTTAACTAAGTCATTTAGAGTCTTTTGCAACTTATTAGAAGGTCTGAGGTGGTCTAGAACTCCAAGTCAACTATTTTGTCTTTTAGCGAAAATCTTCTTGGCTTATTTCTAGCTTATTGAGTGTGCTTTTTCAAAATTTCTTTTCACAGATCTCTTAGGCATCTCAAAAGAAGGTTGTGTGTTTAAGCATAGCTTATGGCATTGGCTTATTACTTAATGAGCTTATTGGCCCAATAAGAATAAGCTGTTGACTATTTAAGCTGTGATAAGCTCAAAATCAGCTTTTGGGCCTTCAGACTTTTGTGTTTAGAATTGAATTTTGAGTCAGATAGGGCTTTTTCAGGTCATTTGGGCCAGGTTTGACTTTTTGGGCCCAAAAGCCCATTAAGGTTGACTGTTTTTGGTTTTAGCCCATTTGGGGGCCCATTAGGGGTATTTTGGTAATTTCACTTTCATTTTATGATTATTTAGGTTAAAATAAACTAGTTTGCAAGTTTTTAGAATTTTTTTATAATTTTTGGATTTTTAATATTATTTTAATATTATTTTTCAAATTTCACATTTTTGCACTTTTTATATTTTTCTTAGGTTTAATACATTAAAATACGATTTTTGCAACTCTTAGATTATTTTTATTGTCATTAGATTAATTTTTATAATTATTTTAAGTTTAAATAGTTTTTAAATCATTTTAAATAGTTTTAATTAGTTTAAAAATTTATAAAAATAGTTTTTGATCTTTTTAGGTCATTTTAGAGGTTTACAAAGTGAAAAATCTTTATTTGGACTTTCTGATAATTAATTTAATTTTTAGGGCTTTAATTTGCATTTAAAAATTAATATTTAATTAATTAAAAGGTTTGAAAAGGTTTTGATCATTTGTAAACTCTTAGTTTAATTAATTTGATTTTTGGTAATTTTTTGGGAATTTTTAGAATTAATTTTTATTTTTTCTCTTTTTACGGTTTTAATTTTAGTCGTCGTAGTAATTAATTTCACATCTTCGTCATTCTATTTTCTCATCCCCTTCTTTCAAATATTAATCTCAAATCTTGTTACATTTTAGTCACACACATATACCTCCTTGGGAAACGAACTTTCATTGGGTCATTAGTACACGGTTTTCCTAAACCGTCGTATTTAATACTTTCCTTATTTACCTCCTTTTCCAAAAGGTGTGGTAGTTTTCCTACAATCATTTTGGCGCCGCTGCCGGGGAGGTGTGTAGTGATTAATTTGTCTTGTTGTTTTTAATATTAACCATAAATAGTATTTATATTAGTAGAAATCTACTAATACGTATTATCGGTTTTTTCTTGTGAAATTATTATTAGTATATTGTATTAAGTATCACAATTAATACAAAATATCTCCAAAAGTTTGATCTCCTAATATTGTATTCGAACCTCAAACAAAAAGAAAAAGGCAAAAATAGATAAATACTTTCGTGAAGCTTGATTTTGAAAAATACAAACTATAAGGTGGGTATAAGGCGGGTATTATAAAATATACCCTAAGGAAAAAGGCTCTTAAGTGCTTCGCGCCGCCTCGTTTCCCCGCTTGCTTGTGAGTATTTTGAGATTGAAGGCTAATCGAGGGTTTTGCCGCCCAAAGTATTATTAATTATCATATATATTTACTTAGTTTTCTTTGTGATTAAACCCTCTTGAACAATTTGGTTTTCACCAAAGTTCTAAAGTCATTCGAAGGCGTTCACTCCACGTGATCGTTTTCATTCTTTTGAGGCTTCTTTAATCAAGAGTTTGATTCGAGGAGAGATTTGGTAGATTGTTGTCTACGAAGATACACAAAATCCAATAAAATTAAAAACAATAAAAAACACAAAAAAATAGAAATCCATAAAACACCCAAAAAGAATATTCTTTGCTCACCTCCCATTCTTCGTGAAGTTTATGCAAACTCGTAATCAAGCAAAACGAGCTGGTAAACGTCGTCAAAGTCAAGGAAATCAAGAGCCGTGTTGATTGAAAAACTAACTCCAATTGTTGAACCTATTGTATAACAAGAAGCTATCATGGCTAATCGTACTATGATGGAGTTGCTTCAAGCACCCACCGAGGGTTTTGGAGAAGCTATTGTGATTCCCGCCATCCTTGCGGATAATTTCGAGATTAAGACGGGTTTAATGTCGATGTTGCAAGCAAATAAGTTTAGAGGTCATGAAAAAGACAACCCGCATTACCACATAAGGAATTTTAATCGTCTCACTGCAACTAGCAAGTTTAAGGATGTTCCACATGACGCCATTAAGATGATGTTGTTTCCATACTCGTTAGATGGACCCGCTAAAATTTGGCTTGAGAAAGAACCGCCAAATTCGATTTTGACATGGGGTGATCTCGTTTCTAAATTTGTGAACCAATTTTTTCCACCATCTAAAACAACACATTTGAAAAATGAGATTTCAAGGTTACACAACGTAATAATGAAAGTTTTTCAATGGCATGGGAACGATTTAAGGAAATGTTACATGAATGTCCACACCATGATTTTTCGGAATTGCATCAAATAGATTCCTTCTATAATGGGCTTAATGATCATCAATGAGATTATTTGAATGCCGCCGCGGGTGGTAATTTTATGTGCAAAACGACCAATGAAGCTTTAAATATTATCGAGAATAGATCTAAGGTTTATAACCCTCGTAACACACCGAGTGTTGCCAATATGGGTTCGTCATCGTCGTCATCGTCTCGTCACATTAATGACTTACATGATGAAGCTAATGAGGAGAATCGGTTTTTCGATAGGTTTTCAAATCTTATGACTCATTGGAAAGCACAAGATGCTTTGAATTCCGCTTCGGTTAAAGCGGTTGATAAGAGTTGTTTGTCTTGTGGTGGAGCTCATGATCTTTCCGAGTGCATTACCGCCGGTGGTAACACTTCGAGTGCTTACCTAGCAACGGGAACTTGCAACCAAAACGGCCAAGGTTCCCGCCCAAATTAAGCTCCAGCAAATCAAATTGTTAATAACTATCGAAACAACAATCAAAATGGTGGTTATCTAGGCAATTCACGTAACTACAACAAAGGGAATTATCAAAGTGGGAATGGACAAGTTTCTAATCAAAACCAAAACCGGGATATTCAAAACACTACACAAGGTTTTCAAAATGTTCACACTAAAAATCTTCAAGGAGAATTTTTGGATTATGCTAAAGCAAATGATGCTAAGTTTGATAACATGCAACGTGAGATAATTAGCTTAAGATCCGAGTTGAAAAACGAGCTTAAAAACGAACTTTCTAATGAACTAAAGACTCATGCTAATAAAATGGAAGGAAACGTTCAACGTCTTCAACAAAATCAACAAAAGATGGAACAAGGACAACATGAGATTAAGAAAGAATTGTTAAAAGCGGATTTAAGGCAATCAAAATTTGAAGACCGAATGGCAAAAATGTTTGAAGCAATCATGTGTAAACCCTCTTCCTCGGGTGGTCTTCCTAGTGATACCATTGCAAACCCGAAGGGAGAAATGAAAGTTATTACTACACGAAGTGGTAAAACTTTCAAGGAACCAATCTCTCGTCCAAGTACTTCTACGGAGAAGGAAATCGAGAAAGAGCCCGAGGTGATGGTCGAAAAGGAGCATATCACAAGCCCACGAAGTACCGCACAAACCACACCTACGGTTGAACCAATACCTATCATGGAACCCGAGATTCCAAGGCCGTTGCCTAATGTCCAACCCACACCACCCTTACCTTACCCTTCGAGACGAAACAAAGAGAATTTGCAAGAACGTAACAAACAACAAATCGATCTTTTTATAAAAATGTTTCAACAAGTTCATTTTGATGTAAGTTTAGCCGACGCGTTGTTATATATGCCTCGTTTCGCTTCCACTTTTAAAAGTATGATGAATGATAAGGAAAAGCTTTCAAAGCTTGCTAATTGTTCTTCAGTTTATCTTAACCGCATACCGGAAAAAGTTGGTGACCCCGGAAAGTTTCTCATTCCTTGTGATATACAAGATATGAAAGAATGCCTCGCCTTGGCCGATCTTGGTTCGAGCATTAAATTGATGCCATTTTCCATTTGGAAATCGCTTTCGCTTCCGGCTCTTACTCCTTCGAACATGTCTATCGAGATGGCCGATCATTCTACGATTTTAGCATGTGGAGTAGCCGAGGATGTTTTCGTGAAAGTGGGGAAGTTCTACTATCCCGTTGATTTTATAGTAGTTGACATCCCCGCGGATCCTCAAGTTCCTCTAATTTTAGGTCATCCATTTTTAGACACCTCGAGATCGCTTATCGACGTTCATGCAAGAACTATTACTTTGAGATTCAACAAAGAGGAACTTGTTATAAACGCTACTCAAAACTCAAAACCTTCTCATGTTTATGCAATAACTACCATCAATCACATTGACTTAGTTGATGTGGTTTGCGAGGAGTTTTCACAAGAAGTGTTAGGTTTTTACGATAGCTCGTCAAGTGGCAATCCCACTATTTTGGATCCGATTCTTGCTAATTCTACACCAAATCTCACTCCATTCCAAGGAGGCGATTTTACTTCAAATGAAATCGACAATGAAGATGAGGTGATTATTAGTGATGATACTTCTGTTCCACCATTTCTTCCGCCGTTGGAAGTTATGAGTGTTGAGAAAAAATCTTCTATCGAGGAACCGCCTATCCTTGAATTGAAAGATCTTCCATCTCACCTTGAATACGCATTCTTGGAAGGTGATGACAATTTGCCGGTTATTATTGCAAAAGGTCTTGCTAATGATGAAAAAACCGAGCTCTTGAAAGTTCTTAAAGCACATAAAGGGGCAATTGCGTGGAAAATTTCCGACATTAAGGGTATTGACCCAAAATTTTGTACTCACAAGATTTTAATGGAGGAGGACTACAAACCCGCAATTCAAAGTCAAAGACGGGTAAACCCCAGAATTCACGATGTCATAAAAAAGGAAGTTCTAAAACTCCTTGACGCGGGAATGATTTATCCTATCTCCGATAGCCCATGGGTGAGCCAATCTATTGTGTCCCTAAAAAGGGAGGAATGACCGTTGTGCCTAATGAAAACAACGAGTTGATTCCCACTCGTGTTGTGACTGGTTGGAGGGTGTGTATTAACTACCGAAAGTTAAATGACGCCACTCGTAAAGACCACTTTCCTTTGCCCTTCATGGATCAAATGTTGGAGCGACTCGCGGGAAATGAATTCTATATCTTTTTAGATGGTTTTTCCGGTTACTTTCAAATCCCTATCGACCCTCGTGATCAAGAGAAGACTACGTTCACATGTCCTTATGGAACGTTTGCTTATCGTAGGATGCCTTTCGGACTTTGCAATGCACCGGGTACGTTTCAACGGTGTATGATGGCTATTTTTCACGATATGATCGAGAAGTCGATGGAAGTGTTTATGGATGGCTTTTCGGTGTTTGGCAATTCGTTCACGTCGTGTTTATCTAATCTCGAGCAAATGTTAAAACCTAGTGAAGAAACCAATCTTGTGCTTAATTGGGAAAAATGTCATTTTATGTGTAAACAAGGAATCGTCTTAGGATATAAGGTCTCGAAAGCGGGGATTGAGGTCGATAAAGCTAAGGTAGACGTCATCGCCAAGTTACCTTATCCCAAAACCGTTAAGGGAGTTAGGAGTTTCCTAGGCCACGCGGGCTTTTATCGTCGTTTCATCAAAGACTTTTCGAAAATCTCTCGACCTATGACACACATTCTCGAGAAGGATGCTCCTTTTAACTTCAATGAGGATTGTGTTAGAGCTTTCAAAACTCTCAAAAGGAAACTTACCGAAGCTCCGATTCTTGTTTCTCCTAATTGAGAATTACCCTTTATAATCATGTGTGATGCAAGTGATTATGCTATAGGGACCGTCTTAGGGCAACGTTATGAAAAGCATTTCCGTCCTATCCATTATGCTAGTAAGACGATGACCGAGGCTCAATTAATGTACACCACAACGGAAAAGGAATTCCTTGCCGTGGTCTATGCTTTTGAGAAATTCCGACCTTATCTCGTCTTAACTAAAAGCATCGTGTATACCGACCATTCGGCTATCAAGTATCTCTTAGCTAAGCAAGATGCAAAGCCGAGATTGCTTCGTTGGATGCTCCTCCTCCAAGAATTTGATGTCACCGTGCTTGACAAAAAAGGAGCCGAGAATCTAGCGGCTGATCATCTCTCTCGTCTAGAATATCCTCACAAAGATGTTTTCGAGAACAAGGAAATCACCGAAACATTTCCTCTGGAGACTCTCGGTGTAGTGAATTCTAAAGACACCACCCCATGGTTTGCCGACATTGCAAATTACCATGCGGTGAATTTCATAATCAAGGGTATTACGACAAAACAAAAGCGAAAATTCTTACGTGACGTCAAATTCTATTTTTGGGACGACCCTTATCTCTTTCCGGTTTGTGCGGATCAACTCGTTCGACGTTGTGTTTTTGGTGCCGAAGCTTCTAACATCCTTAGAGCTTGTCACGAGGGACCCACGGGTGGTCACCACGGTGCTAATCTCACGGCTAAGAAAGTGTTCGATGTCGGCTTCCTTTGGCCTTCTATCTATCGTGATGCACACACACTTGTGAAGTCGTGTGATTCGTGCCAACGTCAAGGAAAATCGTCTCAACGTGATGAAATGCCGCAAAACATAATTCAAGTGTGTGATATTTTCGACATTTGGGGTATAGACTTTATGGGGCCGTTCCAATCGTCTCATGGTAACAAGTATATCCTCGTCGCCGTCGACTACCTTTCTAAGTGGGTGGAAGCTAAGGCTTTACCTACTAATGATGCTTATGTGGTAGTGAAGTTTTTGAAGCAACTATTCTCTCGGTTCGGAACCCCTCGTGCTATTATAAGCGATCGTGGAACCCATTTTTGTAATGACCAATTCGAGAAGGTCTTAAAGAAATATGGAGTTACTCATCGTCTTTCCACGGCTTATCACCCGCAAACGAGTGGGCAAGTCGAGGTTTCGAACCGAGCTTTGAAGAGGATTTTAGAGAGGTCGATTGGAGAAAACCGTGCTTCATGGTCCGACAAACTCGATGACGCTTTATGGGCCTTTAGCACCACTTATAAGACACCTATCGGTTGTACTCCTTATAAGTTAGTCTATGGGAAGAAGTTTCATTTGCCTATTCAATTGGAGCATAAGGCATATTGGGCCCTTAAGCATGCAAACTTTGACTTGAAGACCACGTGAGATCACCGAAAAATACAATTGAATGAATTGGATGAATTAAGAGACAATGCTTATGAAAATTCATTGATTTTCAAAGAAAAGACTAAAAAGTTTCATGATGCAAAGATTAAAAACCGGGTTTTTAACGTTGGTGATCAAGTGTTACTTTTTAACTCTAGACTAAAGATATTTTCTGGGAAATTGAAATCTCGTTGGTCGGGTCCTTTCACCATTTCACAAGTGTTTCCTTATGGGACCATCGAGCTAGCTCAAAATGATGGTCCTAATTTCAAGGTGAATGGACATAGGATTAAGCACTACTTTGGTGGGGAAATTCCTTCATTGGATGACCTCGACCAAGTTACCTTCCCCAATGATAATTAGCATTGAGGGGATTGAGTCAAGCTCATGACTCGGTAATAAAAAATGAGGTGCCTCGTGGGGGAGATCCCATGCTTATCTTTTATGCTTTCTAATAAATAATGAAGAAGGGATTTGTACCCTTACAACTCGTTGTCTCGTGGCTGTTTGTGATTGTGTTATCTAGATCATCATCATCACTACGATTGAAGACTCTCGTGTTCGTTTACATGAGCCTCCATCGTTTGCTTGAAGAAGTTTTTCACGAATCCATGACATATCCTTTATTGTTCTAACAATTATCTTTTAGCATAATTAATAAACGGCTTTAGATATATTGTTGATCACCCTTTCCATGCTAGATCCTAAGCATTCGACTCTTCGTCTCTAGTATGGGGGTGCTCCACCCTTAGACTCGAAACATTGAGGACAATGTTTAATTTTAGTATGGGGGGGTGAATAGATACTTGCTTTGCTACGCCCTCACGTTTTCCAACTTTCAATGTTTTGTTTTATTTTGTTGCTAATAAGGCTAAAAATGGCCAAATTTTTTTTTTAGTTTTAAAAGTATTTTTAAGACACGAATGTATATTTTCCGATGGGTAGAATAAGAGCTAATTTTTGACTTGATGGGCATTTGGAGCCCTTTACATTCCTTAACCCGCTCAATTCAAGTTTTGCTAGACTTTTATATAGGGAACTTTAAAACGCGAAAGTCTTAGCTCATTCGGGTTAAGAACAAGAACTTTTCGCAAGTTCCTATAATTGATCCTAGAAAGTCACTTATCAAGGGAACTATAAAATGCACTCTCTAAACTTGAAAAAGTCTAAGAAAGTGCAAGATCCTATAGGTGGCTTGAAAACCCAAAACTTCGATTTGATATAGTCTTAATGAAAGCTAATCCAAATTTGGCTTAATTTTGACTTGCATGGCTAAGTATTCACGAGTCTCTTTAATTAGAAGTCTTTAAATAGTGAAGAACGAGAGATGATAGAGTTAGACAAGTGATCATGCTAAACGTAGAACATGAAAATGTTCTTTCAAAAACTCATGTGTTTTTAATTGTGGTTTTTCTCCCATAAGATCAATGCATTAGGAATAAAAATAATTACAGTAAGTAAGGTCGTACGATTTGAAAGGTTACTTAGCTTCTAGCACAAGATCGTTTAAAAGTTTCTCGGGGTTGAATAGAGTTCATAGCCAAGGCATAACTTATTGAAGCGGGATGCGAAGATTGGTGAAGATCCAAAAAGGCCCTAACAATGCATGAGGAGCTCTATTTTGTTGCTAAAAATCCAAGATGATGTGAAGAATCATTGTTCCAAAATCAATATGAAGGATCGAGAGACACGACGAAAAGCAATTACTCCCCTAAAGATCATGGAGAAGGTCTATCCAAAAAGACCCTTACAAGGTATGAGGATAAATATATCCAAGTCCGAAAAGGAGGCGGATCGTTGTATATCAAAATCCAAAATAAAGATTGAAGAAAAATGATGAAGTCGTGGTCCAAGTATGAAGAATCTCTCAAAAACGTCCAGTGGAGAAATTCCAAAATATGAAGAGAAGAACATAATTTCAAGAACGTCTTCCCAAGATTTGAAGTATGAAGAACATGCCAAATATCGGTCCGAGAAAGGTCTCAAATCGTGAAACGAGTTATGTCAAGATATGAACTTAAGGAGATACACGAGAAGCCGTTTTAAAAAATTTTGTCCTTCGGCTAACTATCGATTAAATGGTGCTACTTTACTTTCGGACTAATAAATACTCAAATAAGTCAATATGAATTACTTGTGATCCATGACAAATAGTTAAAAAATTCTAGAAACCCATTTCCTTTTATAATAACTAGGATTGCGGGGAGAAAAAGTATTACACAATTTGGACGTATGAGTAGTGTTAGCATTGTGACTTGTACCAACAATGATCTCATTTTTGTACTTAGCATAGAATGTATGACAATCAAGGATGACGAAATTCACTCTATGGGACATTTACTTGTTTCTATTCATTAACCCTAAAAGTCACATTCGTGATGAAAATCATACATTATGTCTTTACACATCGTCGTAGTATTATTGCAAGTCTTTTAGTTTTCAATAAAGGTTAATAAAATTGAATTTTGGTGATTCTTAGATACTTTATTCTAGCATTGCGTGAGCGCACGACAATGGCTTAGTATGGGGGAGTGATGAGATGGCTTTTATACATGATCTCATCGTTCTTTTCGGGCTTTAAATGCATAAAATGTCATCATTATACCATATGTATGCTTGTATTTGTTTACTTGTGTGTTTTAGGTATGGATATCATGAAAAAGAAAAAAGATCACAAGAAACAACGAAAAACAGACACGAGAAACAAAGCCGTACAAAGAACTGGGCCCTAGTTCATAAATTATCCAAGAAAAAGCCTTGAAGATTTGAAGATGTACAAGATTGATCCTCAATTTATGAATAAATGACACTTAAAACCCTTGTATATTAATAATTATAAGTTTGGTTCCTTAAGTTTGTCAAAATTACAAAATGGTCCTTCAACTTTAAAGAATTGGCAAGTTTAGTCCCTCATAAATTCTAAATTGTCAATTATGGTCCCTCATGAAGTCAAAGATCAAAGAATACCCTTGAAGATCAAGAATATTACACTTCTAGTCCTTTAAAAATGGATTAAATATCAAAAGGACTGAAGGTGTAATTACACCAAAGTTATAAAAGCCCTAATTTCCTTTTCATAAAGTTTTTGTGGCCAAACTCTAAATTCAGAAACTTATTTAACAAAGAGAATACGTTTGTTTAAGCTGATAAACTTTGTTTACAACATTTTCCAAAAGCCAAGGACCAAAGTTGCCACAAATGAAACATTTAAATGTTTATTGCACCAAACACATTTACCTTCCACTGATTTCGGATCAAAGGGAGTTACTATTCACCCCAAGAACCCAGTAACTCCCTCCACTTAAACAAAGGGTAAACTGAAATTACCTAGTCCCACGCTTGATTCACCTCACCCCAAACTCATCCCACACCAAAATTCCCAAATCCCACTACCCAAGTGACCCCACACTCAACCCCGTCCACCAATAGAAACCCAACTTCCTCTCCAAGGAATCTGATGTGGCAAGATCAACGCTTTATGGTTACTACTTGGTCCCCAAGCACAAAATGAACAACCAAGATCAAATTGGACAACTCATCAACAACAAACGCGTATAGAAGGCCAAGGGCATTTTTGAGACTTCATAGCTAGGGTTTCTCTTGTATTTTGATTCTAGAATCGTCCTAAGTAGCCTATAAAAGGAGACCTCAACATGTGAGAGTCCCTTTGTTCCAGATTTTAGCTATCTTCTTTGTAATCCCTTTTTATGAAATAAAATTTAAATTTTTGAAAATCTTTAATTCTCTTGTGTTATTTATAAAAGTTTGGTATATGAATAGCTAAGATCTAAGTTCCAATTTATCATTTGTTGGTTTTTGAGGAAAGGTTTTATGGGATAAAACACTTGTTTTCAAAAAATCAGAGTTCATAGTTATTTGTTCATCCTTGTGGTATGTTGATCTTAGCAGGTACAAGGAAGCTGGTGCTTGTTTTGCTAGCACCTCATCTCAAACATTCCAAGGCTTGGATGTGAGTCTTGGAGGTTTGCATCTCTCTCCTTTTTCATTTTTCTGAATTTTTGTTGATTTTTTGGTGAATTTGCATGTTTTATTGTGAATCTGTGTTTTGTGGCTTGATTTGTGTTTCTGAGGTTGATTAAGAGTTGTTAGGGTTGATTAGATCTTGTTTGAAAGGTTAAATCATAACAATCCTTTGGAAGATTGCAAAATCAGATTCCAAAGGGGTGTTTGGGTTAACTGATTCAAAGGGATTTAAGGCAACTTGGTTGTTGTTTATTGGTTCTATTGGTTTGGTATCTGTTTATCTGGTTCTAAGTGTTCATTATCTGTAAGTTTTGTGGCTTGAAACAACCAAATCAATCAAAAGGCTATAAAATCAGTTTTACTTGGAAATTTTGGCTAAAATTTTGGGGACACCTAGATCTAAGGGTAGACTAGGCTTAACAAGCGTTAAATTTTGGTTAACTTAATCGGGGAAAGAGATTTGAAGGCTTAAAATTAGATTAGTGGTCAAATAGATCAGCAAAAGGATTTGGATAATCACTTTTGCTTATCAGAAACTTTTGGTGCTTGAATCTGCTTATTTACTTTGATCTATTGCTTGAAACAAGTTTATTTGTGCTTATCGGACTTTATTATATCTTGTGTATGCATTTGGTTCAATTTCGCTGGCTTATTCATGCTCAAACTGCTTATTTGTTCATAACTGCTTATTTTCAAGGTCTGTGCAATATCTGTGGTCTGTTTGCTTATTCTAGGCTTATCGAGTGAACCAATTTGTGATTTCCTTGTTGATATAGACTCCTTGTGATTCACTGATCACAAGGGTGCCCTTGTTTCCATTTGAATCCAACTGGATCTCTCTAAAAAAGCAAGTCAAATAGTCAAAGCAGTGGGAACTCCTTTCCCTTGCTGCTAGCCACTGCTAGTGTTATTTCAACTGGTGCTTATCAATAAGGTATTCTAGCTTATTTTAACCTGAAACAACTTTGAATTTGTAATAGGTCTCACTTATTTGACCCATTTGTTCATTCTGGAGCGTTTGAAGGTTTGACTTTGAGGTTTGACTAGAAAACCAAACACTTTGACTTTTAAATAAGTGCTTATCAGCATATTGTGCTTATTTGGCTTGGCTTATTGAACTTTTCTTTGTTGATTTGTCTTAATTAAGTCATTTAGAGCCTTTTGCAACTAATTAGAAGGTCTGAGGTGGTCTAGAACTCCAAGTCGACTATTTTGTCTTTTAGTGAAAATCTTCTTGGCTTATTTCTAGCTTATTGAGTGTGCTTACTCAAAATTTCTTTTCACAGATATCTTAGGCATCTCAAAAGAAGTTTGTGTGTTTAAGCAGAGCTTATGGCATTGGCTTATTGCTTAATGGGCTTATTGGCCTAATAAGAATAAGCTGTTGACTATTTAAGCTGTGATAAGCTTAAAATCAGCTTTTCGGCCTTCAGACTTTTGTGTTTAGAATTGAATTTTGAGTTAGATAGGGCTTTTTCAGGTCATTTGGGCCAGGTTTGACTTTTTGGGCACAAAAGCCCATTAAGGTTGAATGTTTCTGGTTTTAGCCCATTTGGGGACCCATTAGGGGTATTTTGGTAATTTCACTTTCATTTTCTGATTATTTAGATTAAAATAAACTAGTTTGCAAGTTTTTATAATTTTTTTATAATTTTTGTATTTTTAATATTATTTTAATATTATATTATTATTATTTTTCAAATTTCACATTTTTGCACTTTTTATATTTTTCTTAGGTTTAATACATTAAATAGGATTTTTGCAACTCTTAGATTAATTTTATTGTCATTAGATTAATTTTTATAATTATTTTAAGTTTAAATAGTTTTAAATCATTTTAAATAGTTTTAATTAGTTTAAAAATTTATAAAAATAGTTTTTGATCTTTTTAGGTCATTTTAGAGGTTTACAAAGTGAAAAATATTTATTTTGGCTTTTTGATAATTAATTTGATTTTTAGGGCTTTAATTAGCATTTAAAAATTAATATTTAATTAATTAAAAGGTTTGAAAAGGTTTTGATCATTTGTAAACTCTTAGTTTAATTAATTTGATTTTTGGTAATTTTTTGGGAATTTTTAGAATTAATTTTTGTTTTTGCTCTTTTTACGATTTTAATTTTAGTCGTCGTAGTAATTAATTTCACATCTTCGTCATTCTATTTTCTCATCCCCTTCTTTCAAATATTAATCTCAAATCTTGTTACATTTTAGTCACACACATATACCTCCTTGTGAAATGAACTTTCATTAGGTCATTAGTACACGGTTTTCCTAAACCGTCGTATTTAATACTTTCCCTATTTACCTCCTTTTCCAAAAGGTGTGATAATTTTCCTACAATCAGTAACTTGCAAGATTCAATATGAATCAAGCTCGTGACAACTAGAAAGCAACGATGGTGCGATTCTTAAATGAACCAAACTTGTTCCAGAAATCAGAATTGACGGCTTCAATCATGCGGATAATTTTATCTAAGTGATTCACTCTTTACGTTCGCAGTCAGCTTTGGACGGTCGATTAAAGAAAATAGGTTTACCCGTGAAATCTTGTAAAGGAGGTTCTTAATTAAAACTACCTGCCACAAGTACGATACTTTATATCGTCCAAAGGTCTTCACCGACCGGAGGTAAAATGATACCGAATTAGAATGAAATGTTCAAAGCCATTTCGTTCGTGTCTACTTATGTTACTACATTTGAAGACGGTGGTGTTGCGGAATCCGAGAAGAAGTCGTTCCTGCATGCTTATACTTTATGCATTTAATACTTCAACAAATTCAAGAAAGCCTAAAAGTCAAGTCTTCCGTTGTATCAAACTCTGAAGCTTTTAATAACGCTCTAATTATACATGTTTGTGTGTGCGTTATCTGTATATATTTAGGTTAATTATGTGAACTATCGATACTTAATAGACTATATTTGATGTATAGGTTCCAAGGACGTGTCGTGAAAAGAAATAGAAGAATACACGAAGATACGAAGCTTAAACGAAGAAATAAAGTCAAGCTTCTGATCTCCCGAAACCTGTCACTGTTTTGGTTGGTTCAGGCGTCCAAGGAAAGAGGAAAGAATTATCTACAACTAAGACTTTTGGTACAAAGCTGGAAATGACCAAAAGTGTAAAACCCGCATGCTTTTACCATGAATAATACCCTTAAGATCGTACGTACTAGATTAAAACTTTCCTTTTATAGCATGATTACGATTACGTGTTAGGATTTTACGTAATACGTACGTGTTAGAACACGATAAGTATTTACTACGCACGAACACGCAATAATTATTTGACAATAATTATTCACGAACATGCGATCATGAAACCATGAACGTAATTAAATCACGAACTAATATTAATTACATATATATATTTATTACGAGCGTGAAAAAATATATTAGGTCATGGTAATTAGTTAACGAGAGCACATTAAACACGAACACAAATAAACACGTACGAACAATTAAACATCGAGACACGGAAAACGGTACGGGTACTCCATGTGGGGCCCCTACCCGCGGCAACAATAAGGAGATGGGCCAAGCCCATCTCAAAATTTACTAAGAGGGGTTAAGGCAAAATTAGCTAGTCATTTTTAACTTTACAGAAGATTAAACAAAAACCTAAAAATATTTTCTCCTTCTCCTTCTTGTCTCCTTGTGGCCGCCGCACATAAACACCAAAAAGGGGGTGTCTGTTTGATTTTGATCTTGGTTTTTGGTGCAAGTGTTCGTGTTTGTTCATCCTCGTTTATATCCACACATTCGATATATTCTTTTAATCCTTTTCTTTTTGATTTGATCTATAGAATAATTAAGAACATGATGTTTTTAAAAACCTAATTAAAAACTTAGATCAAACATTTAAATGGTTTTTGGATAAATCAAAAAGGGTTGTTTTTAGGGGTGTTTGTTGGCCGGCGCCTAAACCAAACCCCAAGGGGGGTCTCGGTTTGGCTAATAGACCACCACCGAGACCATATGGTCCCGGTTGGGTGGTGTGGGTCCCACGGCAGCAGGAAAACAAAGGGAACCACGAAGTGGTTCGGGGTATGGTGTCGATTTCATGTCCGGTTCATGGTTTCTAGTCAAGATCCGGTTCACGGTTTATGTTAAGATTATTTTTTTTTATATAATCATATGTTAAATTAAATTAATAAATATGACATGATTAATTTAATAAACATGACTTAGGTTATAATTTAATTATTTGAATCATGGAATTATTAACCTAAGTATTTTATATTTTCTAGACTTATAATTAATTAATTATTTAAAAACCACGGTTATAATTAATTAATTAACACGACTTAGGTTATATTATTAATAAATAATAATACATGTTTTACCCTAAGTATTTAACTTTATCTAATTAAAAACATGATATATTTTAATTAAATACTTTTAACCTATGGTTTATTTAAATTACATGTAATAATTACTAAACTATACATTATATCATTATGACTTAGAAAATAATCAGAAAAACCCTTAGGCTTATATACTTAGCTTATTTAACCAGCTTATATCTAATTATGGAAACTTTCTATTTTTAGAAACTTATTTAATTAAGGCAGCTAATCTATTTATGGAAACTTTCTATTTTTAGAAACTTATCTAATTCAGGCAGCTAATCTATTTATGGAAACTTATTTAATTAAGGAAGCTGATCTATTTATGGAAACTTTCTATTTTTAGAACTTATCTATTTTAAGCAGTAATTCTGTTTTTGGAAACTTTCTATTTTTGGAAACTTTCTATTTTTGGAAACTTTCTATTTTTGGAAACCTGCTATTTTTGGAAAGTTACTTATTATTACACATTAAGTATAATAATACATGAGATACCAGAAATACTTAATCAGAATAGACATAATATAAGATAAACACAATTTAAGGCTTAAAACAGTAAAACGTGATATGAACATATAAAATAAGCTAAGACATGACATAAATCCAGTTACGTATTTAGTAAGCAGATACTTATTCATGTATGTATTTATGTAGCATTAGTGATACCGAAGTAGGATTCTCCTCAGTTCATCTTCTTCGTTCACTGGACATAAGGTACAGATTCCCGTCCTTTCAGTATGGACATTCTTTCCTTATTAGGATTCCCCGTATGCAGCCAAATGTTTTCCTGTAGTATAAGTTTATATGTTTGATTTGCTTATGTTTAATTTAGAATACCTATAGCCATATACATGCATGACCAGTTTCACCTAGTTATGGAGGTACCATAACCATAACATTAGAGGCACTGATGTTATGACTTCACCACGGCGGAGTGATTGCTCGTGGCGTCCCTTCAACTTTTGGCCATATTTTTATATTCATCATGTGGGGCGTATGGGTGCATCCTAGTTACATGTTTTCAGCAGATTACTCAGTGTGAATGTGGTGTGTGCCTTGCATCCTTCACAAGGAGCTGATCCCTCCTACCCAAACCAATATATTAAATTAGAGGCAGCTCCTCTAATTTTCATGATGAGGTCACCCCTCCAAGTATTCATGCACGGTGGATTTTCATGACCTATATTGGCTAATGGTAGAACATGGTAAACAGTTTTTATAAGATAAACATAAGGCTTTTCAAACTATAAAACCAGTTTTACCAAGACTTAACCAGGTTACTCGGGACTTAGTTTCTTCCGCTGTTATATGTTATATGCTTATCCTATTCATGCTTTATTGTACATCCGTGCACTGAGCGTATTGCTCAGCCGTTTTCCTTTTCTATGTTCCCAAAACGGCAGGTACTCAAGGACGCTCGTAGACTTTAAGCGTACGTGCATATGGACTGGAATCTTTCTAGCCTTTCTTTACTTTATGCATTATCGTTACTTTGATACTATGTTGTGGACACTGTTTAGTCATTTCCTTTACAGTACTTATGTTTATGTGTGATGAGCTTTAATTTTGGACTACCGATGTTTGATTCCGGTATTTTCCTTTTATGGTCATGTAATGTTTATATATTTTTCCTTGTATGCTTTGATGACACGCCATAATTACGCGTGACATTCCATTATCAAAATGGGGTGTTACAATTATGGTATCAGAGCCAAGGCTTCGACCTATAGGCTCTCAAAATATGACCTATGATTAGTGGGTAGTCACTATGGTCTTCCTAGAACTGACAGTCGTTTTCATGCATTCATCATTTTTATGCATACATACATGTCATTGTCGCAGGTTTATGACTAAGTAATAGTTGGTACAAGACTGGCCCTATTTAGTCGCATGTGTTTTATCGAAACTTTTAAATTTGGGACCGACCCATAGGCGTCCCCTCGCCATGTCTTTTGTTTTGGGTGAACTGACCATAGGCGTTCACTCTCGAGCATACAAATGTTTTCATAAAACTGCATCATGCATTCATACACAAAATTTTCTTGCATAAAATTTTTCTCTTTAAATTTTGGTATAAATTTTTTTCATGTATATATATTTTATGTTTTGATCTGTTTAATCATATGTTTTATGTTACACTGTCAGATGGTTCTCACACGCCAACAGCAACAGCTCAATGCTGCAATCCAAGCTGCAATGCAAGCTTTGCTTCCTCAACTAAGGAACAACATCAGGGCTGAAGTTCAAGCTGCCAACAATCAACAACATAATCAAGCACCTCCTCCTCCTCCTCCAGTGACATTAGCACTATGGCTGGAGAGATTCAACAAGCTCCGTCCTCGAGCTTTTGAGAAAACAGATAGCCCAGTGATGCTGAAAGCTGGTTGGCTCACATCGAGAAGATTTTCAATGCTATGGGTTGTGACCCCGCATACAAGGCGAGGTTGGCATGCTATCGGTTCGAAGGTGATGTGCTAAACTGGTGGTTAGCGTTGATGCAGTCTGAGGGTGGTGACGAGTGGGTTGCTGGTTTGACTTGGGCTCAGTTTAAGGACAGGGTGATGGAGCAGTTCTTTCCCAAGGCTGAGCAAGACAAGCTCAAGAGAGAGTACCATGGGATCCGACAGAGAGCTGGGAGAATAGCAACGAGTTTATGTAGCGCTTTCTTCGCTTAGCTGGTTTCCTTGGTGCGGCAACAGGTACTCCCGAAGAGCAGGCACACCACTTTAGGTGGGCTCTTCGTACATTGGTCGCAAACAATCTGGTGTGTGCTACGTTCAACACTGTAGCACAAGTGGCCGATGCAACACGTAAGCTGGAGATGCTGCAGGAGGGAGATGAGTTCGGGGAAGCTGAGAGACCCGACAAGAGGTAAACATTCATATTCAAGCGGTGATCAATCCGTATTCTTTCCATATATGTCAATTATTCATCTCTTTAAATGTATCTTCCAGGCAGAAAACTGGGGACCGGTCTCAGCCGGCTACTCAGCAGCAGCCTCATCAGCCCATGGGAAACGGTCAGACTAACGACCGTTCTGCTACGGATAGGCGTGGCGGTAATGACCATTACCGTAACAACGCTGGACACTCTAACATCAGCAGGTCCTAATACTTACGCATTTTCTTATGATTTCATGTTATATCTCATATTCTGACACTTTAGCAAAAACTTCTACCAGGAACCATGGAAACGTTAGGGACCAGAACCAGAGAGGTTCACAGCCTAGCCGTCCAGCTATCACTGGTATTCAATCTTACGATTATCCGCTTTGTCCTTTGTACCCTATTATCATGTCTTATGTAAAATGTTTTATCAGGTTCCCAGCCAGCCAGAGCACCTGCTGGAGGATTTACTCATCCTCTTTGCTCTACTTGCCACCGTAGGCACCCAGGGCCATGTCGCCGTAACACTGACGCATGCTTCAAGTGTGGTCTTCCTGGCCATATCATGAAGGATTGCCGAAAGGGCGAGATGGAGGGCACATCAGCACATGCTGATTCCAAGCTGCCTCCTTCCACCGGGCGTGTCTACACGACATCTCGAGACCAGGCCAACAAGTCTACATGTACCATCACTGGAATCTTGTATATGTATGGTCAAGCTGCATGTGTTCTTTTCGACACGGGTGCTACTCACTCGGTTATTTCTACTGCTTATGCTAAGAACATTAGGATGCTCCCCATGCCACTAGAGAATAGGCTTACTATTTCCACGCCTTTGAGGGACTCTGTATTAATCACCCATGTATACAAGAGTCTTCCCCTAGAATTTGACGATAAGGTTCGACCTGTTGACGCTCTTCCGCTGGACATGAATGACTTCGACATGATTTTGGGCATGGATTGGCTATCCAAGCATCATGCTACCATAGACTGCCATTCATATCGAGTTATCTTCGGTGATGTTAATGCACCAGAGTACATTCATAACGGGTTCGTACCCGGACGGTATGTACAAATCATATCTACCCTCCAAGCGCGTGCACTACTGTCACATGGATGCGAGGGTTATCTAGCTACGGTTCACGACATGGATGCTGAATCTCCATCGATTCAGGATCAACCAATAGTGTCGGAATTCCAAGATGTTTTTCCAGAAGAACTTCCGGGCATACCACCTGCACGAGAAGCAGAATTCAGTATCGAGCTTATTCCAGGAGCTGAACCAATCTCCAAGGCTCCTTATCGCATGGCTCCCATAGAGCTGAAGGAGCTGAAGGATCAACTGCAAGAACTTCTTGAACGATGTTTCATTCGACCGAGCGCATCTCCATGGGGCGCACCGGTCTTATTTGTTAAGAAGAAGGACGACAGTATGCGTCTTTGCATAGACTATCGCGAGCTCAACAAGATTACTATCCGGAATAGGTATCCACTGCCACGTATAGACGATCTGTTTGACCAACTTCAAGGGGCCAAACACTTCTCTAAGATTGACCTTAGGTCAGGCTACCATCAGCTACGGGTTAAGGAGCAGGATATCGCCAAGACTGCTTTTCGTACCCACTATGGCCACTACGAGTTTGTAGTTATGCCATTTGGCCTGAAAAATGCTCCAGCAGTGTTCATGGACTTGATGAACAGAATCTTCCATGAATTTCTGGACAAGTTCGTCATTGTCTTCATCGATGACATCCTGATTTTCTCAAATTCCAAGGAGGAACACGAAACCATCTTCGTACAGTACTACAGATTCTTCGCCAGAAGCAGCTGTATGCTAAATTCTCCAAGTGTGAGTTCTGGTTAGATAAGGAGGCATTCTTAGGTCACATTATATCAACAGAAGGAATCACCATGGATCCAGCGAAGGTTGAGGCCATTACTAAGTGCCCAAGGCCGACATCAGCGACGGAAGTCCGTAGTTTCTTAGGCTTAGCTGGCTATTACCGTAGGTTCGTGGAGAACTTTTCCCGCTTAGCACTACCATTGACCAAACTAATGCGGAAAGGGGAGAAATTCGTATGGACTGAAGAATGAGAGAAGAGCTTTGAAGACCTGAAGCAGAAGCTAGTATCTGCACCTATTCTTACTCTCCCATCTGGTATGAGTGGATTTCAAATCTACAGTGATGCATCGGGGAAGGGACTTGGCAGTGTTCTCATGCAACATGGGAAAGTGATCGTGTACGCTTCACGGCAGCTTAAGCCTTATGAAGAAAATTACCCCACGCATGACTTGGAACTTGCTACAGTCGTTTTTGCATTGAAGATATGGAGGCACTACTTATATGGAGAATCATGTGACATTTTCACGGACCACAAGAGCTTGAAGTATATCTTCACTCAACGTGAATTGAACATGAGGCAAAGGAGATGGTTAGAGCTGTTGAAGGATTATGAGATTAATCTATAGTATCATCCCGGAAAAGCTAATGTAGTAGCAGATGCTCTTAGCAGGAAGTCTGGAATGATCAACGGCATTAAAATCGAAGAGGAAATCATAAGAGACTTGGAGCGACTAGACATCGAGATCATGGTACGTGGACAGCACGGTTACTGGGCTAATCTTAGAGTAGAACCCAAGTTACTCTCTAAGATCAAGGAAGCTCAGAAAGATGATGGAGAAATCTGGGCGTTAGTACAGAATTTGGAGAAACAGACGGAATTCAGAGTAGATGCAGATGGTATCGTATGGCAGGGCACAAGACTTTGTGTTCCTGATGACCAAGAACTCCGGGAAGCCTTGTTAGCTGAAGCTCATAGCTCCCCATTCTCTATACATCCTGTTTCGACTAAGATGTACCATGACATCAAGCAGTACTTTTGGTGGAGTGGTATGAAACAGGATGTGGCAACTTACGTCTCCAAATGTCTTACCTGCCAGCAGGTTAAGATCGAGCATCAGCGATCTGGCGGTCTCCTTCAACCGTTAGATATTCCAGAGTGGAAGTGGGACAAAATCACCATGGATTTTGTTACTGGTCTTCCGCCTACCAAGAGGAAGCACGATGCAATTTGGGTTATCATAGATCGACTTACCAAATCAGCTTATTTCTTACCGATCCGCAAGGAAGATCCGGTAAGTAAACTCGCCGATACGTATAGAAGAGAGATCATGAGACTCTACGGTGCTCCATCCAACATCGTCTCAGACAGAGATCCTTGTTTCACTTCGCGATTTTGGAAGAGTCTGTAGAAAGCTTGGGGTACACAACTTAAGCTTAGCATGGCTTTTCATCCTCAAACGGATGGACAGTCGGAGCGAACTATTCAGACATTGGAAGACATGTTGAGGTCATGTGCGTTGGAATGGACGGGTGATTGGGATGATTACATCTGTTTGGTGGAGTTTGCATACAACAACAGTTGACACGCAAGTATCAAGTGTGCTCCTTTCGAGATGTTGTATGGCAGGAAGTGTCGCACCCCAATCTTCTGGGATTAGGTTGGCGAGCGAACACTTGAAGGACCAGAAATCATAGAAATGACCAATGAAAAGATCGCAGTAGCTAAGCAGAAACTTCAGGAAGCAGGGTCACGTCAGAAGAGTTACGCCGATAAGCATCGTAAGGACATACATTTTAACGTAGGAGATCACGTCTTCCTTAAGGTTTCGCCGGCACGTGGTGTTAGACGCTTCAGGATTAAAGGGAAGCTCAGTCCTCGTTTCATCGGACCGTTTGATATCATTGAACGAGTCGGTGAAGTATCTTACCGGTTAGCGTTACCTCCGCAGCTTTCCCATGTACACAATGTGTTTCATGTGTCCTTACTCAGAGGGTACCAGTATCATCCCCTTCACATGGTTCAGTATCCACTGGAACAGATACGTGAAGATCTCACTTTTATAGAAGAACCCGAACGAGTTCTTGACAGACAAGAACGAGTCATGAGAAGGAAGACGATTCCATTCGTCAAAATCCTATGGAGGGATCATACCGAGGGGGAAGCCACTTGGGAAACAGAGAAGTCTATCCGGGCTTCTTACCCTCATTTCATATTTTGAATTCGGGTATGTTCTTCTTTTTCAGTTTACTTTATCTATAATTTGGGGACGAATTATTCTTTTTAGGGGGGAAGAGTTGTAAAACCCGCATGCTTTTACCATGAATAGTACCCTTAAGATCGTACGTACTAGATTAAAACTTTCCTTTTATAGCATGATTACGATTACGTGTTAGGATTTTACATATTACGTACGTGTTAGAACACGATAAGTATTTACTACGCACGAACACGCAATAATTATTTGACAATAATTAATCACGAACATGCGATCATGAAATCATGAACGTAATTAAATCACGAACTAACATTAATTACGTATATATATTTATTACGAGCGTGAATAAATATATTAGGTCACGGTAATTAGTTAACGAGAGCACATTAAACACGAACACAAATAAACACGAACGAACAATTAAACATCGAGACACGGAAAACGGTACGGGTACCCCATGTGGGGCCCCTACCCGCGACAACAATAAGGAGATGGGCCAAGCCCATCTCAAAATTTACTAAGAGGGGTTAAGGTAAAATTAGCTAGTCATTTTTCACTTTACAGAATATTAAACAAAAACCTAAAAATATTTTCTCCTTCTCCTTCTTGTCTCCTTGTGGCCGCCGCACATAAACACCAAAAAGGGGGTGTTTGTTTGATTTTGATCTTGGTTTTTGGTGCAGGTGTTCGTGTTTGTTCATCCTCGTTTAGATCCACGCATTCGGTATATTCTTTTAATCCTTTTATTTTTGATTTGATCTATAAAATAATTAAGAACATGATGTTTTAAAAACCTAATTAAAAGCATAGATCAAACATGTAAATGGTTTTTGGATAAATAAAAAGGGTTGTTTTTAGGGGTGTTTGTTGGCAGGCGCCTAAACCGAACCCCAAGGGGGGTCTCGGTTTGGCTAATAAACCACCACCGAGACCATATGGTCCCGGTTGGGTGGTGTGGGTCCCACGGCAGTAGCAAAACAAAGGGAACCCCGAAGTGGTTCGGGGTATGGTGTCGATTTCATGTCCGGTTCATGGTTTCTAGTCAAGATTCGGTTCACGGTTTATGTTAAGATTATTATTTTCTATATAATCATATGTTAAGTTAAATTAATAAATATGACATGATTAATTTAATAAACATGACTTAGGTTATAATTTAATTATTTGAATCATGGAATTATTAACCTATGTATTTTATATTTTCTAGACTTATAATTAATTAATTATTTAAAAACCATGGTTATAATTAATTAATTAACATGACTTAGGTTATATTATTAATAAATAATAATACATGTTTTAACCTAAGTATTTAACTTTATTTAATTAAAAACATGATATATTTTAATTAAATACTTTTAACCTATGGTTTATTTAAATTACATGTAATAATTAATAAACTATACATTATATCATTATGACTTAGAAAATAATCAGAAAAACACTTAGGCTTATATACTTAGCTTATTTAACCAGCTTATATCTAATTATGGAAACTTTCTAAATACTTTTAACGAATAGTCCCTAGCCGGGTCATGAACCCGGCCCACGGGTACTACCCGTATCCGGCCCATCACAGATGGGTGGGAATAATGTCATTTAAGCTTATGGGCTTGGATGAACAGTAACCGCACACACGTGTGCGGCCCACGGCCCGACATGACCGGTGCAGGTTTAGACAGAATCATATTCTATCTCTGAATGTGATTTACTCCAAAGAAGGAGATATTCACTCACCATAATTAGAAGATAACAATCAATCTAATTCTGGTGCTTATCTCCTCCTTGGGGACAAAGTATCAATGACAACCCATTAGGGTTTCATTGCCTATAAAAGGAACCCTCATAGGTTCCATAAGGTATTACGTTCTATACTCTCAACTCACATAAAACCCTAAACGATTACTTACTCTCACGCCGGAGTCTAATCGTGGGAAACATTCCCACGGTAAGTCTAACGCGTGTTGTTTAGTGTGCAGGATCCCAACCAAACGATTCACTTGGTGCAGGAGCCGGAGCCCAGCCAACCCGAATTAAGCCTAATTCGGGTCTAGCAAGGATCACCCAACTTTTGCATCAACAAGTTGGCGCCATCCGTGGGACCCTTACACTAAGCTAGAACAAAACCTCATTCTGAATTTCCAATGACGAAGGGGCATCCACAAGCTAATCCCAGGAACACGAATCCTGGGAATCGGAAGTCCCAAGGGGAAGGGATACTCATCCCCAATCAATCACCTAGCTGCCTGGCAGGCGGACCGGGTAACCGTGGTGGTTTCCAGCCCTTGGGGGTGACGAGCACGATCTCCATAACACCCCCACCTACTTCAACCCTGGATAACCCTGATCCAGGGAGTGCGCCCAATCCTCCTAACAAGGAGCCGTGCAGACCATCAGTGGAGGATGAAGTAGAAGTCCAACCACTCAGCGAGGAGGATCTCACTCGAGTTCTCACGCAGAACTTTGATAGGATCGTCTCGGGGATCGCATCAAGGTTAAATCTAGGGAGGAACCTCCAATCTAGACTCAATTTTGGTGACACCGGACCAATCACCTCTTCCCAAAATCAGAGGAAAAGGAGAGCTCGACCTCAGGAGCAGAGCATCTTTGAGGAAAACCCTCAACCCAGGAATGTGTTTAACCTAAAAGGACAAAGGACAAAGGACAAAGATAACAGATCCATCTTTTTCGGTTTTAAAACCCTTTTCCGATTGTTTTTCCGATAAAACGTTCCGATGGGTTTTCCGACAACTTATTCCGATGTGTTTTCCGATGGTGATTCCGATAAAGCATTCCGATAGGTTTTCAGACAGCTTATTCCGATGGTCTACATATTCCGATGGCTTTTCAATTGGATTATTCCGATGGAATTTTCGGATGGATTCTGTATCGACATTCCGATGGATTCAGTATTAATATTCCGATGGAAATCTCAAAAAAATTGCTTTGACTCAAAAATATTTCGAAATGATTGAAAAAAAATTGGAAAAAAACATTCCGATGACTCAATTTAATCTGTCCAAAAACTCTCTACTACACCACACCGAGTCAACTCGGTAATTACCGAGTTGACCGGGTCAACTCACTGAGTATTGTAACTCATCACACAAACACCACCCTTTTAACTCCCATCAACACCAATCATCATCTATAACCTAACCCATCGACACCTAATCCCCATCTAGACCCAAATCAAATCGAAAAATAGAAGTTCTCAGTTTCAAATTGTGATATTGACATGCATGTCAAGATCTTTTTAGATCTATCACTTCATCATATCATCATAGATCCTCTGTTAATTTTCGAACTTAATGAATATTAATAACTATTAAGTTATAATCTTTCATTCATTCTATTGCTTTAAAAGAAAATGAAACTATAAAAACGTGACTCATACACCTACCCGAGACCCCCAAATTGGAAGCCTTGTAGCACCTTCTTCTTTTTGGTCTTCGTTCAAGATTGATGGGATTGATGTTTAAGTCAGTTAGTTGTTATTGGTCTAAGGAGTTGAGATGAGGATGGATTTTGATGGACGTTATTAGTTTGAGGTGTGATTGATCTAGATATATGATGATGCGAACTGAGATTAGGTGATGAAGACTGATTATATGAGATGAAGGGTGGACAGATATGGTAAAGGAGATGAATGTTTCCGTTTGTGTTAGATGAGGTCTGGATGTGTGATCACAGAGATGGGTTTGATATTTTTCTTTGGGTATATCGAAAGAGATGGGGCGGAGTAGTTATATGAAGTGGGGTTAGGTTCATCTGTGAGGAAAATGAGGGTGGAGTTAGTATCTTATATCCCCCTATTCTTAACTATTTGGATCGACTGTATCCTTTGAATGGGCTGGCCATCGTATTTTACTTCATTTGGTGGGCCGAATAATGCAACAAATATTCGAGTGGACCATTTACTTGGACCAAAATATGAATTATGGATAATCATTTGTTGGGCCGAGTGTATAGTTTTAATGCATTTGACTTTGATGGTCATTTTTAACCCGATGGCAGTGATGTATTCATCTCGATCAAAGAAAACCATCGTTTTGAAACCCTATTTTTCGGAAATTTTTCAGACGTATATGATTGATTTGGGATTCAAAAATCAAGATTACTAGACGACGTTGACGACCTCTCTTTCTCTAGTCATCGTTGGTTCTCTAGTTAACGATACTCAGTCGTACTCAACACACACAACAAAAACGAAGACAAAAACAAACAAACACCAAAACGATCCTTTAAGATTCACTAAAATTGTCAAAAACGGTTAGTATTCGGGCAAAGTAATGTCAAGTGATTACGAAGTGGATTTGGTATTTATTATTTGAATTTGAAGTGGAATATCACGAAGGCGTTTACTCAATTCATCATCGAGCCTCTTCCACCCCCTCTATCGATTGATGATTCGCTTCAGCATTTATGATTAAGACTTGATTTATCTAGTTTCCACTGTCAAGGGGTGGATGGTCGACGACATGGACAACTATCATTTAAGGAGTTACGTTGTAGTGCTCAGTGTCACACTCACCGGGAGTTGTGGATACTTCAAGAGGTGTTCTACATCTTATACCTCTCTCTTTATGTATAAGATTCTAAGAGACGTTTCTCTGCACCGTTCTTCAATCAACACAAGTGCTAAGCGTAAGTAACAAATTTGGGGGATTGTACTTCAATTTCAAGTTTGGAATATCAGGTTTACTTCACCAGTGGTCACTACAGATAGCCGAAAGAATACGAGGTTGGTAAGTTTAGCCAGAGAGTACAAGAGTAGAGATGTGATCAGCAAACAATTCTCACGAGCAACTTGAGCTACAGAATGTCAACAAAGATTACTGCTTCGGACACGGACTTCTCACGATTCTGATTGTACTCGTCAGATGATGCTATCGAGTGTTCTTAACCACCATACTTTTGACAAGAATGCTACCGAGTGTTCTTAACCACCATACGTTTGACAAGAACGCAACCGAGTGTTCGTCACCATCATAATTTTGACAAGAACATCTCGCGATTTTGACCGTACACGTCAGATGATGCTTCCGAGAGTTCGTCACCATCATGGGGGAAGAACGTGTACTTTGGACACTCTGGAGTACTTAGTTCAACTTCCAGGGGAAGCATTCTACAAGCGTGAGAAGATTTGTTGCTGATTTCTTACATGTTCCCCTAAACACATAATCATGAAGACCAAAAATGTCAAGGTAGCAGTTACTTGGTGAGGTTTACTTCTTCTTCTACAAAATTCCGCTGTGCACTTTAAATGTCAAAGAAAGAAGATTGCTCAAGCTACAGATTCTGCTCAAGACATGGATATTGGTTTGGGGGGAAGCTGATTCAGAAGCTTCGTCAAAAAGAAGTCTATGAAGAAAGCTTTTCAAGACATGTGGTATGAATTGGGGGGAAGTTAATCCAGTTCATACATGATACAATGGTTCCTCAACAAGCAAAGACAAAGAGGATTCAAACTGGGGTATAAGTTTTTCTAGAAGACTTGAAGACAACGATGTCATCCTCAGCATTGGAAGCAAACTTAATACTGTCATATTTTTGTTGTATTTGCATTTGTTAGGAACATTGTAAGTAATTCCGTATGTCACCACATTGGGGGAAGATTGTTAGCCTTAAAATGTGTGCGACTAACGGAATTACATTAGTTTCATAGCCGGGACTTGCAGGGACTAATATTGTCATATGTAATAGTCCAAGTCCCGTGCTATATATACCCCTTCATACTTCCATGGAGGGGTGAGGTTGTTCATTTTCTTTCTTGTCTTTCTCTCTCTAATAAACACACATTTATTAGAGCAACTCTTTCTCTCACTAACCATGGCTAAACACTTGTTCAATCCTCCCCGACCTCCGGATCATAAACCCGTGTTCTTAGTGAATCCAAGTTAACAGAGCGCATAGGAGATCGCCTCATACAGGAACTAATACAGTCTCGAGAAGGGGGAGATAAGTCTGACGGTTCACCCGAGCGACCAGATCGAGAGCTGGCCAGAATCGCACGCCACACGAGCGTGTGGGACAGGATGAACACTGGTAAAAGGATTCCTGGTTCGTCCCAAAAAAGTGGTCCTCACCCAAAGGATGGGGCACCCCCCCCCCCCCCCCGCGTCTCTAGACCCGTCAGGGGAGGACTCAGATGACCATCCGCCTAAGCGTCGCCGACCTAGGCGTACCCCTCCACCACCACCAAACAATGATGAGTATTATGGTGGCCCTTATTATCGAGATGTAGAAGCGGAGGATCTTTCCCGCCCGTGGTGTGAATCGTGGGATGACCCTAGGCTCACCCGGCCATGGGCGGATCCCAGGGAAGACCCATTCACCCTCCGCATACGGAACTATTCCGAAGACACCAAACGTCGCATGTCGGCGTGTGTCAAGACCTATGATGGAACTGGTGATCCGGATGATCACCTTAAAATATTTGATACGCAGGCTAAAGTTGAGCGATGGCCCATGCCTATATGGTGCCAAATGTTCAATTCAACTCTGATCGGAAATGCCCGTGACTGGTTTGAGGGACTCCCTCCACGGAGCATTGATAGTTTCACGGAACTACGCACTGCGTTCAAGAACAATTATACTCAGAGGAAGAAGTATAATAGGGATCCGGTCTCATTGGCGACCGTCAAACAACGGCCAGGGGAGTCCACAGAAGCCTTCACTGAACGCTTCAATGATGAGTGCACGCGCACAAAAACAATGCCGGAACTCCTGAAAATCTCTGACTACATGCACGCCATAATAGACAGGGAATTGATCAGGCGCCTCAATGACAAGCGTCCAGAGAGATATGAGGACCTCATGGAAAGGGTCAGAAATTTCATAGAAGGAGAAACAGCTGTTGCCGCGGCTTACCCATCCAGAGGAAATGGGTACCGGTCAAACGACCAGTCTCGGAGACAGTCGGGTGGTCAAGGCAATCAGAACAATAGCAAGGGCTCAGACTATAAGAGCCAGAACAAAGGAGGACGACCGGACGATAAGTTTACCCCCCTAAAGATGTCCTACCGGGAGATCTTGCTGACGGAAGGGGCAAACTTTCCAAGGCCTCCCCCAATGACAACTCCCCCGGAACGTCGGCAAGAAAATCGCTTCTGCGAATTTCCATAACGACAAGGGCCATGGTACGGAGGAGTGTATCCAGCTCAAGAAGCACATTGAGTCACTGATCAAATCCGCTAAACTCAAGCACTTAGTTAAGGATTGGAAGGATGGAAAGACAACAAAAAGTATGATAAGAAGGATCCCCAAAAGGACAAACCTTCGACTATATACATGATCCAATCCAGACAACGCCGCACGAGGCAGAAAGTTGGCCAAAAATTTTCACGCGGCAGGGAAATCTCATTCCCTCCCATCACAGCAAGCGATGTGATTGATGCTCCTCTCACTATTGAGATAAGCATTGGAACACACAATGTTCGTCGCATGTATGTGGATGGAGGGTCGTCAGCAGAGGTACTGTATGAACACTGTTTTGTGCAGTTACGCCTAGAAATCAGAAGCCAATTAGTACCGGCCACGGCGCCGCTCACTGGCTTTAGTGGAGACACTATCTGGCCGATAGGGCAACTGCGTCTGCTTGTAACCATTGGGAACGAAGAACAATCCACTACGGCGTGGATGAACTTCATGGTGATACGCTCACATTCTCCGTACAATGGGATCATAGGCAGACCAGGTATTCTGGCTATACGGGCGGTACCCTCCACGGCACACGGAATGATCAAATTCCCTGTTGATGGAGGAATCATCACCATTTACAACACAATCGTACCAGCATCCGAGTGTCATACCGTGACAACACCGGGTCCACCCAAGGATGGATCACCGCCTCCCAATTGGAAGGTGGCAATTCATCCTGACTACCCGGAACAGGAGATATCCATAGGAGGGGCGCTCTCGGATAGCGGAAAAAGGGCCATGTGCTCTCTTTTAAGTGCAAACTTAGATATATTCGCATGGGAGCCAAAGCATATGACAGGCGTGCCACGTGCGATAGCAGAGCATAAGCTCCAGATCCGCCAAGGGTATCAACCCGTCAAGCAAAAGAAGCGCGGCCAGGCGCCTGAGCGCAGCCAAGTGATATTGGAGGAAGTATGGAAATTAGTGGACGAAGGTATAATGCGCGAGGTATACTACCACGAGTGGTTATCCAATCCGGTCATGGTCAAAAAACATGACGGCAGTTGGCGCATGTGTGTGGATTTCACGGATCTGAACAAGGCCTGTCCACAAGATTGTTACCCGTTACCGGAAATTGACTGGAAGGTGGAATCCCTATGTGGATATCCTTTTAAGTGTTTTTTGGACGCGTATAAAGGATACCATCAGATCCAGATGGCGGAGGAGGATGCAGAAAAAACGGCGTTCCATACGAGTCAGGGGGTATATTGCAATACGAAAATGTCGTTTGGACTAAAGAACGCCGGTGCTACTTACCAGCGGCTTGTGGACAAGGCTTTTGAATCACAGATAGGCCGCAACCTGGAAGTCTATGTGGATGACTTAGTCATAAAAAGTCATACGGAGGATGCACTTTTCCGGGATGTCCAAGAGGCATTCGACACACTGAGGAGGATTAACATGAAGCTAAATCCAAAGAAATGTACGTTTGGGGCAACGAAGGGAATGTTCCTTGGATATTTGATTGATCCAAACGGTATCAAACCTTGCCCAGAGAAAACGGACGCAGTGATACAACTGCCATCCCCTCAGACACGGAAGGAGGTGCAATCCTTAAATGGAAAACTGGCCGGGCTGAATAGGTTCCTATCTAAATCCGCAGAGAAGTCATTACCCCTATTTAAGACACTCAAGAAGTGCATTAGGAAGGGAGACTTCCGGTGGACAAAGGAAGCCGAGGAAGCTTTTGGCCAACTCAAGCAGCACCTTGTGTCTCTCCCTATGCTAGTAGCTCCCCGGCCAAAGGAGGAACTCATTATGTATCTCTCAGCCACTCATGGCGCAATAAGCGCGGTACTCATGACAGATAGAGATACAGTGCAAACCCCGGTCTACTTCATAAGTAGAACATTACAAGGGCCGGAGCTGAATTACTCCTCTATGGAAAAATTTGTTTTGGCACTAGTATTTGCTACAAAGCGGCTGCGCCGATACTTTCAGGCGCACCCAATTGTAGTCATTACGGACCAACCAATCAAGCAGGTCATTTCTAGACCGGATGTGGCAGGGAGGCTACAAAAATGGAGTATCTTATTGGGGGAGCACAATATATCTTATAGGCCAAGGACGGCTGTGAAAGGCTAGATCTTGGCAGATTTCCTGGTCGAGAAGCCGGATGAGGAAGGGCCAATCGTTAAACAAGACGAGACTCCAACAGAACCATGGGTGCTATTTACGGACGGGTCTTCGTGTACGGATGGCTCCGGAGCTGGTCTCATCCAAATAAATCCGGAAGGAATGGAGTTCACGTATGCCCTCCGTTTTGAGTTCACGGCTACCAACAACGAAGCGGAATATGAAGCATTAATTGTGGGTTTAAAAATCGCCGCTAGAATGGGAGTCCGCAACCTTGAGGCCTACTTGGACTCACGGCTTGTTGCGAACCATATTCTAGGGGGATATGTGGCTAAGGAAGACAACATGGTCAGATACTTGGAAAAAGTCAAGTCACTAATCATGGCTTTCAGAAAATTTTCCATCAAGCAGGTGCCGAGAGGCGAGAACAAGAAGGCGGACGCTCTCAGCAAGATCGCATCCACAAGCTTCGCTCACTTGTCTAAGCAAGTCTTCGTGGAAATACTCAAGGATAAATCTATAATGGAGGGGGAGGTCGCTACTATAGTTGAGGAGGATGGACCTACATGGATGACCCCGATTATCAACTATTTGACTAGTGAGACCCTCCCAGACGAGGAAAAAGCAGCACGGCGCATCAGGAGGAAGTCGCAACACTTGAACTTCGAGAAGGCATCCTTTACAAGCGCTCTTTCTTGCAGCCGTGGCTGCGGTGTGTTGGACCACGTCAGGCCGCTTACGTAATCAGTGACATACATGAAGGGTTATGCAGCATGCACGCAGGTCCACGATCCGTGGTAGCCCGAGCCTTACGAACAGGACACTATTGGCCTACCATGCACAGGGACGCACGCGATATGATTCACAAGTGTAGTGATTGCCAAGTGCATAGACCAGTGCCGCGACATCCGCAGCAGGAGCTTACACCTATTACATCCACATGGCCATTCTATAAGTGGGGAATTGACATCGCAAGACCGTTTCCTGTAGCTGCGGGGGGAGTTAAGTTCTTGATTGTCGCAATGGACTACTTCACACGATGGATAGAGGCCAAGGCAGTCAAATCCATCACAGGCAAGCAAGTTAAGAAGTTTGTTTGGGAGCATATTGTGTGCCGTTTTGGCCTACCAGGAGAAATCATCTCGGACAACGGTAAACAGTTCACGGCCAATCCATTCAAAGACTGGTGTGCATCATTGAACATCAAGAGGCGCTTCGCATCTGTTAAGCATCCACAAAAAAATGGCCTCGTGGAACGAGCAAATAGAAGCTTGGGAAATGGCATCAAGGCGCGTTTGGATGAACGAAGTGCCAAATGGGTCGATGAGTTACCACATGTGCTATGGGCGCATAGAACTATGATCAAAACAGCCAACGGAGATACTCCATTTGCATTGGCTTACGGCACTGAAGCTGTTATACCAGCAGAAATAGGAATGCCTACTATCCCACGGCGGAGGTTAATGTCGTCACGAACGACGAGCAGCTGCGAATCAACCTGGATCTGTTGGAAGAAAAAAGGGAGATAGCAGCCATCAATGAGGCTAAGTCCAAGGCTAAAATGAAGGCTTATTATGACGCCAAGGTCAAAGGTGTTTCTTTTCGACCGGGAGATTATGTCTATCGTGCTAACGAAGCAAGTCGAGCGGAGAATACAGGAAAGCTGGGCCCTAAGTGGGAAGGACCGTATGAAGTCATGGAGGCCTTGGGACGAGGCGCGTACAAGTTACATGACATGGATGGCCGCGACCTAGAACGCACATGGAACATCTCCAATCTCAAAAGGTGCTATCTTTTAAAGCTACGGCTTCCGCATGGGTGCTTCGCTATATGTGGCTTTAATGAAGAACCATGCGGTTTATCTGTTTTTCTTATGTTTTGTTTAGTTTCCTTTCTTGTTTTCTAGGACTTGTCATTATTGTTCAAACAAAACATGTAAACGTTCTAATAAAATGTCGTGGCGCCTAGCTAGCTCCACGGCTTGTTTCGTGCAAATCATTTTTTAGATTTTTTGTTAGTCATATGAATTTTTTAATTGTTATAATAATATGTCATGTTTCATTCGTATGCATTCATTCAAGTTACTGTACATGTACTATACGCCTCCAGGCGGGGTAAGAGGATTAAGTGAACCTACTAATTCAACTTGCCGCGTAAGAGGGATGCAACCCCAGCCGCACGGATCATGTATCCTTAGTAGACACCTTACTCACAAGACGTTGTGGTAAGTTTCGTATGCCGTACCCACACAGTGCTCCGCATAGTAAAGACGCACGTCGCATGTCTAGTAAATTATAGGCTTGTATGTATTTTCCTTTTTTGTGTGTAAGACGTGACATGTCATGCAGTATTGGTATACAATATTCAACACAATAAAGATACGCAAGTTTCAAAATAAATAACAAAAATGGTCGTGGTCATCACGGACTTACATACAAAATACACATGTCTTAGCCGTGTACATGCACGGACGAATAAACACTGCAAATATTCAGCGGTTACAAACCAGAGTTGTCTGAAATGGATAATAAAGTAGGAGCACCCTACATGGGGGGGGGGGGGGGAACTTACCTATCTCTACTTGTTCCTCGACCAAGCATGACAACCACTCACTACGTTCCTTCCGCTTCCGGGCTTGATCCGCATTCCTTTCCAGCACCCCACTTAAGGGTTCTTCATCGAGCACGATCCTGGTTACATCCTCGTAGATAGGGAGCGTCAGGTGGCTGGGTGATGCAGTGAAGGAAGCACGGGAATGACCCTCATCTTGGGAGAACGCACTGAGACTTAGCTTTTCCATGATTTCCATGTTCGATGCATCTTTTGTGGCCTCCAGCTCAGCCAAGAATGGATAATGCAGGTCTCGCATCGCGGCCATGGAAGTAGCCATCTTGTTAGCCGCTTCAGGGTTAAAGAAATCATGTCTGGTAAAGTTCTCCCTTTTCTTGATCAGCTCTACGGCTTGGACCATTCCCTCATGACGGTCGTGGTCAATACCATCGGATACAAGGCTTGCAAACTGTTGCACAAATTCGGGGGCCTCTAGTACCTTGGTGACAGCCAAGCGTGCTCCATGCCCTACCATCCACCTGCGGCCGGCAATGGCCGCTAGTAGTTGAGGGCATAGCACGTCATCACGTTCGGCAGTGAGGGCATCGATCATCACATCTTTTTGGGCAAACGCCTCTTTCAGCTCCTTGGTGATAGCCCTCTCATCAGCAAGCTCCTCTTGTACTCCATGCTCTGGATTGTCATTTGCGCATCTTCCAGTTTCTTGGTGAGCACGGATACCTGGCTGGAGGAAGACTTGGTAGACGCCTCCGCTGTGGTTACCTATATGAGATTAATTGTTAGATTATATTTCTTTTAGAATAAAGGGTGGTGTGGCACGGATATGTACCTTGGTTGTCGCGGCATCTAGTTTTGACTCGAGATCGGCCACTTGTCGGTCATACTCATTCGCACGGGCCGATTGCTTTTTTATGGTCGCCTCGGCACTAGCAAGTTGGGACTGAAGGGCTGCAATTTGAGCTTCATTGTCCTCGATCATTCTCTCCCTCCATCCAACCTTCCTCTTAAGAGACTCCACATGCCCAAGTGCGGCTTCAAATCGTACTCTCGTCGAGGTGCCCATTGCCATTTGATGTACCAAAGCACCGTTGTACTCATCCGCCAGGTCCGCATGGCTGAGCGCATTCACTTCTCGCACCAAGCCTGGTGGTAATTGAGGTACTCTCGGCATTCCTCGGCGTCCCTCATTCGTGATGCAGTGGTGATATTCCAGATGGGGTTGAACGATTGAGGGGGGCCGGACGTCGGGAGGTCTTGGGAGGCTGTGGGAGTACCTTCTTCAAATACGGGGCCGGATTTCGTGGCGGCCGTATGAAGCATGGGGTTTCTCTCCACTTCCTTTTCTTTTCCTTTCTCCATTTGCGCATCGGGTGGAGGCACGGCACCAGTTTGTTCATCCCTGAGAAACAAGCATTTGGATATATATATTAAGTGTTGCTTTAAAGAAATTTGTCGTTCTTATGTATCAAGATGGAGCCTTACATGTTATTCCTTGCCAATTCTGATGTGGATGGGGGAATCTGAGTGACTGGATCGACATGTGCGGCCCGGATCGTCTCGGAAGCCTGGGTGGTGCTCCCAACAGATTGGTATAAGGGGTGGTATTCTCTAAGCTTCTTGGGAGGGGCGTTGTGTTCGCCAATCTCGGCTGGAGCAGCTCTCCTTACTCGTTTGTTCTTTTTGCGGGTACGCTTGGCGACGGGCTGAGCTGTTGCTTCTTCGACCTCCTCTTCAACTTCTTTTTCCACTTCTTCCTCTTCCTCATTGATTTGTTGTACCTCTTCATCATCATCGCCCAACATCCGGCGAAGACTGGAGGTGGTTAAGTCAATATTGTCTCCCTGCTGTTCCCCATGAGCAGGAGTGGCAGTCTTAGGCGGTGAGGAGGGCCCGACTCCTCCTTCAAGCATCCTGTTATCACCGTCCTCATTTTCGAAGTCAACGGGCGTCCTCATTAAAGTTGTTTCTTCCTCGTCCGAGTGGGGATCCGGCACGGCTTCAAGAGCAACCGTCACGTTTCGGGTATGCTCAAGAAGGGGTAGTTCATTCTCACGGAGGAGACGGGAGCCCTCTGGTACGAGCTTCGGGTCGCCCTGGCGTAGAAATCCAAAGAAGTTCATTTCTGCCCAACAATAACAAAATATGTTAGCCATTACAAAGTAATTGAATAAGCTTTTTTGTGTACGGATGGTAGCCTACCTTCACCCTGCCTTCTCCAAAACACAGGATATCTGTTGGACGGGCCAAAATAGTTGCGGCTAATCCCTAGCAAACATAGAAATGACTCGGGAAGATTTCTATAGAACCCGGTCCTATTCAGATCTAATTCTTGGGAGTGTCGGGGGTTATATGTACTAGCGTGCGGCTGGGGGTCGTGAGATATCCTATGTCTAAAAGCATAATCAGCCGGCCATACTATTGCGTCAATGAAAAAGTAGTGGTCATACCAGTTTTTCAGCGAATCCATTGGCTTATTATGAGATTGGGGACTGTTAGGGGATCGTTTCTTAAAGGATAACCAACCATTTACTAGGTTGGGAGTGTAAAAAAGCCGGAATAGTTCTACGGTTGGGGGGATTCTTCTAGCACGGCAGAGGATCTCGAATTGACTAATCTTACAGGCGCCTATACAGTGGAGCTGACTAATATGTACATCATAATATCCTAACAGATCTATGAGGAAACGAGTGAATGGAATGCGGTAGTTGGCCGCATCGAAAAGGCGAGTGTACATGCCAATCTTACCCACCAGAGCCTCAGCTATGAGGTCTCCGACGCCAGGAAGTGAGGGGTGTAGGTTGGTAGGGATGAAATAATTTGTACAAAAGTGATCTAGTTGTTCCTGGGTCATTATATTCAGCACGGATCCAATGGTGGGGTTGTTTCTGTGAGCCATTACTAAATAAAAATGTAAGGGCGTGGTGTTCTAACCTGCGGAGGAAGGGATCCGTGCGTGGTTGATTGAAGCTAAGAAGAAAGCTTTAATGGCAGAAATGGAGATACAAACTGTGTGTTGCACACAGCCATAGGGGTGGCTTATTTATAGGGTTGCCTCGTGGGTCATGGCCTGTTGGATGTGTGACACGTGTCTGCCACTATTCTTGATCGTGTGGTTAGGGGGCAAATGACAAGTGAAACGTCAGGCGGGACCCACGGGTCACTTCTGACTCAAACGTTTACACTGCTCGAGGCTCTGGCTATTTGCACTTTTGTCAGTCAACATGGCAGGTGAACAGTTATTAATGTCGGGATATGCGGCTCTTACGTAAGACTTGACATTTAATGCTATATTTAATTTTTCTCGGTCGCCATGAGCGGTTGAGATAATAATGGAATAAATTCTTAAGTCAGGTTGCTACGTGCGGCCGAAACAAATTCTTGGACAACTTATCATTCCCTATTTTTTCTTGGTACGTCCAGGGAGCATCTTGGTAGTCTAGAGGTTACGCCTATGGTTGTAACAACTAGACTGGGGGGACATGATGACGTATAGTCCCCAGCCGGGTCATGAACCCGGCCCACGGGTACTACCCGTATCCGGCCCATCACAGATGGGTGGGAATAATGTCATTTAAGCTTATGGTCTTGGATGAACAGTAACCGCACACACGTGTGCGACCCAAGGCCTGGCATGACCGGTGTAGGGTTAGACAGAATCATATTCTATCTCTGAATGTGATTTACTCCAAAGAAGGAGATATTCACTCACCATAATTAGAAGATAACAATCAATCTAATTCTGGTGCTTATCTCCTCCTTGGGGCCGAAGTATCAATGACAGCCCATTAGGGTTTCATTGCCTATAAAAGGAACCCTCAAAGGTTCCACAAGGTATTACGTTCTATACTCTCAACTCACATAAAACCCTAACCGATTACTTACTCTCACGCCGGAGTCTAATCGTGGGAAACATTCCCACGGTAAGTCTAACGCGTGTTGTTTAGTGTGCAGGATCCCAACCAAACGATTCACTTAGTGCAGGAGCCGGAGCCCAGCCAACCCGAATTAAGCCTAATTCAGGTCTAGCAAGGATCACCCAACTTTTGCATCAACAATGATACCAAAGTAGGATTCTCCTCAGTTCATCTTCTTAGTTCACTGGACATAAGGTACGGATTCCCGTCCTTTCAGTATGGACATTCTTTCCTTATTAGGATTCCCCGTATGCAGCCAAATGTTTTCCCGTAGTATAAGTTTATATGTTTGATTTGCTTATGTTTAATTTAGAATACCTATAGCCATATACATGCATGACCAGTTTCACCTAGTTATGGAGGTACCATAACCATAACATTAGAGGCACTGATGTTATGACTTTACCACGGCGGAGTGATTGCTCGTGGCGTCCCTTCAGCTTTTGGCCATATTTTTATATTCATCATGTGGGGCGTATGGGTGCATCCTAGTTACATGTTTTCAGCAGATTACTCAGTGTGAATGTGGTGTGTGCCTTGCATCCTTCACAAGGAGCTGATCCCTCCTACCCAAACTAGTATATTAAATTAGAGGCAGCCCCTCTAATTTGCATGATGAGGTCACCCCTCCAAGTATTCATGCACGGTGGATTTTCATGACCTATATTGGCTAATGGTAGAACATGTTAAACATTTTTTATAAGATAAACATAAGGCTTTTCAAACTATAAAACCAGTTTTACCAAGACTTAACCAGGTTACTCGGGACTTAGTTTCTTCCGCTGTTATATGTTATATGCTTATCATATTCATGCTTTATTGTACATCCGTGCACTGAGCGTATTGCTCAGCCGTTTTCCTTTTCTATGTTCCCAAAACGGCAGGTACTCAGGGACGCTCGTAGGCTTTAAGCGTACGTGCATATGGACTGGAAGCTGTCTAGCCTTTATTTACTTTATGCATTATCTTTACTTTGATACTCTGCTGTGGACACTTTTTAGTCCTTTCCTTTACAGTACTTATGTTTGTGTGTGATGAGCTTTACTTTTGGACTACCGATGTTTGATTCCGGTATTTTCCTTTTATGGTCATGTAATGTTTAGACATTTTTCCTTGTATGCTTTGATGACACGCCATAATTACGCGTGACATTCCATTATCAAAATGGGGTGTTACAAAAAGTGCGGCGCACAATCCAAAAAGTGCGGCGCACTTTTTTACAGCACAAAAATATTCTAGACGCGGAAATTTGCGACGCACAAATGAAAAAGTGTGGCGCACTTTCCTTCTGCACAGCTCAAATGTCATACTAATGACTCTCATTTACTCATAGTCTGATAATATTACTTCTCCTTGGTCCCCAAGTGTTAGAAAACGATAAATAGACTTTATTTTGGCCAGAGGAACATATATCTTATCATCTATCCTCAAGAACACCAATTGGGAAGAAGGAATTTGGTGATTAAGGCTTGACAACCCTTTAATCCAATCATCCTTGGCATCACATCACCACCACCACCATATAGCCATGTTTTCCAGTGGTCATCCACCATTCTCAGACCCCAACAATTCATTTCTAGTACCTACAAATACATATACTTGGAGAATCATACATAATTATCTTAAGAACTCCATATAAAACCCGTTGCCAAACGCCCCCTGTGAACACACCATTTGTTACTTGCTGATTTCCGGAAGTCGGGAACAATACTTGGGTTACTACAGTAGGTTACGAGGTATATGAGTGTAATTGTATCATTAGTTTGATATTTGGTTATTGGTTGTGGAAAATACTTTATAAACACTTACTTTGGCGAATCATTGGTAACTTTCTTATTTATGTTTTGATGATATATTCTAAGTTTAATCATTGTTATATGTTTATCATGATGTTTAATATGGAGTAGTCGTTTTGTGCTTGGTTTAGGTGTACATAGAATCCATGGAATTGATTATCTAACCTGGTCGTGTAGAAAGTACACCGCACATGTAAAAATGTGCGGCGTACTTCTTGGCTGATTTTTAGTTATTCACATGGTTGACTTGTTCTTGTACTTGATACTATTATATTTGGCCATTGTTATGTGTTTGGTTCATTCATGATCATAATTAGTACTTATATGATTGAATGAATTTCATGTCATCTAGTAAATGAATCTTGATATTTGCCTTGTAGAAATTGGTGAATAAAATGCATACCAAACCTTATATGATTTTGTTTAGTGCTTGAATTATTGAAAACCAACATAAACTATTCTTAATGCTTTTGGTATGACGTAATCTGTAGAAGAATTTCTTGTTATATTGAATAGATGTTGCATGTGCGACTAGTAATCCGCATGTTGTCTTACATTGTTTATGTGCTTATAATCTATCCCTGTTAGTAGTCATTTTCATGATTCTTAGCCTAAACCAAACACTCCTTTAAATCATTGTTAGAAGCTTAAACCTTTAGAACTTGTGACACTCTAGAGATCATTGTTTTTACTTGTTAACAACAATCCAGTGGAACGACCTGGACTTTACCTTAGACTATACTATACACAAAAGGGTATACTTGCCCGTGTTGTGTTTTTAGTCCCTTGTTCGGTAATAATCTAGTAATATAAATTTAAGACTTGCGAACACACATCAAGTTTTTGGCGCCGCTGGCGGGGATTGTTTTCGTTACATGTTTAAAGTTTTTTAGAAACTTCTTTTAAAATTAAACCATCGCCCTAGAGATTTCTAGCAATCTCAAAATTTTCTGTCTTAAAATTTGTAGAAAGTACGCCTCACATTTGCTTTTGTGCGCCGCACCTTATGGAGGATTTCTAAGTAAGCTGCACATTTCATTTGTGCGCCGGTTTTTTTGGAGAACTTGTAAGTACGCCGCACATGTAGCAATGTGCGCCGCGCTTTCTGGAAAACAAATCAAAACGTGTTTCTTAACTGATTAAGTTCACTGATTTTCAAAAACTCACCAAAACTTTTTAGGCTTTGTGCCTCGTGAATTGGTAAATATATTGTTATTCTAAAAAATTAAAAAATTAAAAAAAAACAAAAATATTAGTTTCGTTTTCATTTTGATTTCTATTATCGTGGCTTATATTATTTTATTTTAATTGTGTCTTACTTGTTTATCTTGTTGTAATCTCAAAATAATAATAATAATAATAAATAAATAAATAAATAAATAAATAAATAAAATAAAAAAAATATAATATAAAACAAAAAAAATGTCTTTTTGTAAAATTTTGAACGTATGTTTAAATCCTCGATCGTGGAAAAAGAACTTGTAAACCTTCTATTTAAATTAAATAAAAATCTAATAACGAGTAGTTATGAATTTCAAACGATCCCAAAAGAATACCTCCTAACCGGATCACCCAAGTTTTCAACCCAAAATCCATCCAAAAATGATTTTGTCGTTATAGATATACATGAAGACGATGTCGAAACCCAACCCAATCCATCCAAACATATCATAGATATTGATCTCGATGATCAACCCCTATGGAAAAGTTCTAGTTCCATAGCACCGACTCCTAATTCCGTCATTGTTCGAACCGATGTTGATGACAACTTTGTTATTAACACATACCACTTGAAATTGGTTCAAGAGAATAATTTCGATGATCATTTGTGGGTCGATTCGCATGACCACATTCGTGAATTTCTCGCAATCTACGACATGTTCAAATATAGTAAAACTCAAAGTGAAGTTATCAAAATTTTGATGTTTCCACTGTCCTTAGCCGATGATGCTAAAATCTGATTCGATACGCTTAATGAAGATTCTATAACATCGTGGGAACAAATGCGAATAGCTTTTATAAACCGATTCTTTCCACCTTCGTTATTTGAACGTCTTTTACCCGAAATCAGAAATTTCTCTCAAACCACATGTGAAAGTCTAACCCAAGCCTGGTTACGACTTAAGAACATGCTTCAAAAATGCCATGGGCATAGTCTAACCAAAAGAGATATTATTCAAATATTTTATCATGGTTTAGACGAATCCACTCAAGCAATCCTTGATGGAACATCTGGAGGAATCTTCCTCTACAAAACCCCAAAACAAGCTTTTCAATTTCTTGAGGACAAAGTTATTTTTGAACTTAATTGGCCCAAAAAGTCTTGAAACAAAGATAATCGAATATCTACTTCTTTCGCCGATGAAAGTAGTATTGATAACTCTCGATTAATGAAGAAGTTGGAAGCTCTTGAAGCTAAAATGGATTCTCATTTCCAAATCTTTAAAGAAGAATTGAATGATATGCGTGAAAATATAACGATCTCGAAGGTAATATCGCTTCTAAAAATGCCATAAACGATGACACGCCAATGTGTGGACGTCATGAATCAAATAAACTCGATGGTTGTGAAAACCGAAATACTCATGATTTGCATTCTCACCAATCTCAAACTCAATCCGAAATCGATCTCGAAAGAATAATCACTAAATTTTTGGATAGTCAAAGAGTTGCAAATAACTTTATGAAAGAGACCGTTAACATTATGAGTTTTAAGACGAAGTAAAATGAAAAGAACTTCCAAACTCTATTTGAAAACATGATAAAAAAATTAATGAGTTGTCGAAGTCTCAAACTCATGTCTCTTTTGATCAAACCGTTAGGACTAACTCACCTCCTCCTCCCTCCGCTCAAGTTGAGCACGTGAATGCCGTATTCACTAGGAGTGAAAAATCCGAAGACCCTCCGAAAACCCCAAAATATCCACCACCTCCTATCATCATTAAAAATAAAATCGAAAAAAGTAAACCATTTAAAACATCAAAAAAGGATTTTTATGTGGTCAAATCAAAAGAATATCCATTTATGGAGTATATACCGAAAATACCGTATCCTCAACGTTTAAACGTGGACCATTTCTACTTGAACCGTATTTTAAAGGTATCTTGAATCTAGCTAAAACAAAAAATAGTAGTAGTATAATAATAATAGTAGATATAATAATAAAACTAAAAAAACAATACATAAAAAAATCTATTTAAAAAAAGAATTTTCTTATTTAGTCTTTATACATTCGTTGAATTTATGTGTTTATGTATTTGTATGTAGATGGTAATATATGTTTTTAATTAATAAAATCTAAAATACTAAAAAAATGTGTTTTCTGTCATAATAAAACCGCCGCACATATGTTGTTGTGCGGCGTACTTTTGTAAAAATATGTCTTTTGTTTTAACCAATGTATTTGTTTGTTTGTCTTGTATGCTACATCTTTGTACATTAAATAAATATGTGTTTGATGAGTGTTTGTTTAAATAAAAATCAAAAGTTCCAAGAATATTTTATATTCTCCTTTATTTTTTATTTTGTAATATTTTGTGTGTTATTATTAGTAAAATGTGGATAAATAAGAATTTAAAAAATATATATATAAAAAATTATAAAACGAAAAATTTCAATTTTAAGTATGACGCGTGTGAGGCCTCTACGTTTCGTACCTTGATTATTGTAACCAAAAAGAATATTCTATGAACTTTGTGGGTGTGTTCCCTAGAAACTCTCACAAGACTATAACTCATCCACTCGGTACACCGAGGGGTTTAAAGGCTTGTTGCATATGCTAAATGCAATCGTGGTGCCTAAGAAAGTGTGCTTTAGAACTTTACGCTTTTTGTAGTTTTGTCTATTTTGCAGATTTAATAAACAGGTGAAGATTGTATTGGAATGGTGTTATAAATTTATCACTTGGGGATGTGCTCGTCACTCACGAATCTTGAGTGTTGGGGAAAATGAATTGGAAAATATAACTCATTAGTAAATAAAAACTTTTTCTAAAAAATAAAAAATAAAAAAAAAGAAAAAAAAGAAAAATGGTTGGTTGATTTTTGCTAATGTTTAGTTCGCGTTTGGCTATGAGTATTGTGTCATTTCAACGAAGATAAAGAGGTAGCGCTTCGTGTTTCGTATTTTTTGTGGTGCACCCTTATATCAAGTGTGAAAGAATTATTAGTTGTGAAGGGTGTGATATAAAAAAAATATTCATAAAATAAATTTTTTTTGTAAAGGCAATCCGTGTTTTTCATCCCACTTTTTAACTTAAGTGTGGAGGAGGATTTGTATATAAATAAAACCCTCCTTGTATGTGTGTTTGTTTGCTATATTTTGCAGGGAAAGCATTTTGGGGCTCTATGGCGGATTCATCTTTTGAAGTCCTGCAATTTTCTACTTTGCTCCGGGAAGTACTCGTTTCCCTTTAACTTAATTTTCCCTATTTTTGTTATTTATCAGTTCTCACATCGAGGACGATGTTCAACTTAAGTGTGGAGGAGGAGACAAATAGGAAAACAAATAAAAAAAAATCAATTTTCTCTACATGAAAAATCTTTTCAAAAAAAAAAATAATAAAAATATAGATGTTTTGTAAATAAATAAAGTGTTTTTAGCAAAGCAAAAATCTCATTGATTGACACTATAACTAAGCACAAACAATCCACCAAATATGTGAAGAAAACTAGCCTTTATATTTCTCTATTTTGTGTAAAAGCCGATAATTTAGTGTGCTTCAGAACTTGTGCTTGATTATCATTTACTAAACCACAGTGAGGTTAATTTATAGATATTTCTTAAAGGAGGCAAAATAAATCCCATTATATTATTTTAGTCGAGCTACACTGGCTTGCTAAAATATGTTGCACTCGTACTTATGTGCTATATCATCCCATGTGCTATTATCCTTATGTTTATGCCTATCTCTGTCAAGTCGTATGTGTTACGTTATAAAAAAAGAATGAAATGAAGTATTAAAAAAAGAGAAAGAAAAGAAAAGAAAAGAAAAAAAGAATAAAGCATTGTAGTGTTATTGATTATACGACTTTGACAAGACATATTGTGTTACTAAACCATCATCATTATCACGTTTTGCCTCTTTGAAAACTTATCTGATGCTCACGCCGCAACAGTTATGTTAACGTGTCTTGTACAAGCCTATGGTGGGTATCTATTTTATTTCTATGCTATTTGAGTGTTACCTTACATTAACCATTGTGGGTGACATTGTGTGAATTCAAATCTAAACACTATTCTCATGTGAGGTGCTGAAATAATTGTGTCGTTTGCTTTTGCACTTAGAAACTTAATCATTTTCCTATCATGCTTCATATCGATACTTATGCTTTTAAAATATAATCTTGTTTTCTCGCTTTGATTGCTTGAGGGCAAGCAATAGCTAAGTGTGGAGGAATTTGATAACGCTCTAACTATACATGTTTGCGTGTGCGTTATCTGTATATATTTAGGTTAATTATGTGAGCTATCGATACTTAATAGACTATATCTAATGTATAGGTTCCAAGGGCGTGTCGTGCAAAGAAATAGAAGAATACACGAAGATACGAAGCTTAAACGAAGAAATATAGTCATTCTTCTGATCTCCCGACACCTGTCATTGTTTAGGCCATATCTTGAGCATACAAACTCCATTTTAGTTATTTCAAGCGGCCACGAAAAGAGGAAAGAATTATCTACAACTTAGAATTTTGGTCCAAAGCTGGAAATGACCAAAAGTGGGGCGCACAATCCAAAAAGTGCGGCGCACTTTTCTGCAGCACAAAAATATTCTAGACGCGCAAATGTGCGGCGTACAAATGAAAAAGTGCAGCGCACTTTCCTTATACACAGCTCAAAAGTCATATTAATGACTCTCATATACTCATATTCCGATCATATTACTTCTCCTTGGTCCCCAAGTGTTAGAAAATGATAAATAGACTTCATTTTGGCTAGAGGAACATATATCTTATCATCTATCCTCAAGAACACCACTAGGGAAGAAGGAATTTGGTGATTAAGGCTTGACAACCCTTGGATCCAATCATCCTTGGCATCACATCACCACCACCACCATATAGCCACGTTTTCCAGTGGTCATCCACCATTCTCAGACCCCAACAATTCATTTCTAGTACCTACAAATACATATACTTGGAGAATCAAACATTATTCTCTTAAGAACTCCATATAAAACCCGTTGCCAAACGCCCCCTTGTGAACACACCATTTGTGACTTGTTGATTTCCGAAAGTCGGGAACAATACTTGGGTTACTACAGTAGGTTACGGGGTATATGAGTGTAATTGTATCATTAGTTTGATACTTGGTTATTGGTTGTGGAAAATACTTTATAAACACTTACTTTGGCGAATCATTGGTAACTTTCTTATTTATGTTTTGATGATATATTCTAAGTTTAATCATTGTTATATGTTTATCATGATGTTTAATATGGAGTCGTCGTTTTGTGCTTGGTTTAGGTGTACATAGAATTCATGGAATTGATTATCTAACCTGGTCGTGTAGAAAGTACGCCGCACATGTAGAAATGTGCGGCACACTTCTTGTCTAATTTTTAGTTATTCGCATGGTTGACTTTTTCTTGTACTTGATACTATTATATTTGGCCATTGTTATGTGTTTGGTTCATTCATGATCATAATTAGTACTTATATGATTGAATGAATTTCATGTCATCTAGTAAATGAATCTTGATATTTGCCTTGTAAAAATTGGTGAATAAAATGCATACCAAACCTTATATGATTTTGTTTAGTGCTTGAATTATTGAAAACCAACATAAACTATTCTTAATGCTTTTGGTATGACATAATCTGTAGAAGGATTTCTTGTTATATTGAATAGATGTTGCATGTGCGACTAGTAATCCGTATGTTGTCTTACATTGTTTATGTGATTATAATCTATCCTTGTTAGTAGTCATTTTCATAGCCTAAACCAAACACTCCTTTAAATCATTGTTAGAAGCTTAAATCTTTAGAACTTGAGACACTCTAGAGATCATTGTATTTACTTGTTAACAACAATCCCGTGGAACGACCTAGACTTTACCTTAGACTATACTATACACGAAAGGGTATACTTGCACGTGTTGTGGTTTTAGTCCCTTGTTTGGTAATAATATAGTAATATAAATTTAAGACTTGCGAACACACATCAGCTTTCAAGAATTACAAAGGTATAAGTATGTGGGACATGAAGTCACGAACAGGTGAATATCACAAGTGATGGATGCACAAGATCAAGGCAAGAGATTAATTCTCAAGATTGATATCAACGATCACATCAACATATTCACTGGAAAATAAAAAGAAAGAAAAACGAAGACTATGAGCTCAAGACAAGCATAGTAGGCTAGGTTTATTTTATTATTGTAACTCGGGTAATGCCCTTGTTTGGAGTGACCTCTGTTGGAAATACGTTTTACGTATTAGAAAGGATCCGTCACTCCAACAATAGTCAAAATAATAGCGCGTAGTTTAGTTTTACTAATATTAAACAGCTAAGGCCATGCCAAGCCTACAACATGTGTAGGCCGGCCCAACTTGTAAGCCCAAGCCCATCTCATGGGCTTGGGTATATAAACCATCTCCTTAGATGGAGAGGGTGTGGTTTCATTCATATTTTTCACATAGTTCTTACTTTCTCTCTCAAGAAGTGTGTGTGATTCTACCAACTTTCTATCTCTTTCTCGCTCAAAAACAAAAGCTAGATTTACAATATCTTACAAATAGTATCAAGAGCCATGGGATGACTTTTTGGTTTATGTGTTTGTGTTCTTGATTCATACGTCTAGTTTGATCCATAATCATACGTACCAATTTTTTTTTGTGTGTTTATGGTTTAATCTTGATATACATCATCTACATACTTGTAGTAGTGATTTGGTATTGTTACTTTTGTTAAAAACATAAATTTTTTGGGTGTTTGATTCATTTTTAGGATAAAAATCTCGAATTTGTTGTGTTCTAGTACTTTCCGAGAAAAGTGGTACTTTTGATTCCATATTACGATCTGAATATTACGATCGCATAAACCTGGGGTTTTACTTGCGATCAAATATCACGATCCATCTTACGATCCGTGTTACGATCTAACACTACGATCACGTGTTACGATCAATGACTGCGATCACGTGTTACGATCTAGCGACTGCGACCACGTGTCGCGATCAATTGTTACGATCAAGTATTACGATTAGTGACTGCGATCACGTGTTGCGATCCATTGTTGCGACCAGTTGTTGCGATCACGTGTTACGATCAACAGTTACGATCAGGGTTGCAATCAAAGGTTACGATCAGGTACTGCGATCAAGAGTTGCGATCACCCAATGCGATCAAGAGTTGCGATCACCCAATGCGATCAAGAGTTGCGATCCAACATTTTTCAAAAACTGTTTTTGAAAATTTTTATGTGCAATTTTATCTTTAAATTTTTGGTTTATCGAGAACAAGTATTAGGGGATTTTAACATTATTTCTCGATTTCAACACAAAACAATAAACATATTTACTTTCTCTCATTGTTCGATCAACATTTGTAAATCTTGACTTATCAAAATGGAGTACACATCTTTTACGGATAAGTACATCCTCTCGGGTACGGATAATCGTCCACCAATGTTGGTGATGACTATGTACGAGGATTGGGCTTCCCAAATGGAACTTTATATTCTGAACAAAGAAAATGGACATCTCATTTGGGCATCGGTGCTCAATGGACAATTGGTATATGGTACTGTGACGGAAGGTGCTGTTACTCGTCCTCGAACAGCGGGTGAATTGACCGGATATATGAAGATTCAAGACAAATGTGATAAGTATGCTACAAACATCATTCTCCAAGCCCTTCCTCCAGATATATACAAACTCATTAGCAAACATAAAGTTGCCAAAGAGTTATGGGATAGAATTCGTGTTCTAATGCAAGGCACCTCGTTAACTAAACAAGAACGAGAGTGTAAGCTTTATGATACTTTTGATAAGTTTTCCTATGTTCCCGGGGAGACTCTCAATGATTACTATTTAAGATTCACTCTTTTGATGAATGAGCTCAACATCTATGGCCTGACAATTCCTACGTTTCAATTAAACACCAAGTATTTGAACACTCTCCCTTCTGAATGGAGCAAGTACGTGACGGCTGTTAAATTGGCTAAGGATTTGCATCAAACAAACGTGGATCAACTTCAAGCTTTTCTTCAACAACATGAATGCCACGTGATCGAGGCTCGGTTGTCAACACCACAAATTCATGATCCACTTGCCATGTATGCTTCTCAACAAATGACCCCCAACAAAACATGGCTTACACTTATCAACAACCATCATACTTGCAGCAGCCACAACAACACACCTATCAGCAACCACATCAACCATCTTATCAACCACTAATGATGCCACAACAAGCATTTCAACAAAGTGTTCATCAACAGTCTTTTCCATAGCAACCATCACATCAGGCATCACCCTCACAAGCTATCACTTCTCCAATGGGCTATACTCCTCAGCAAGGATATTTTCCAATTGAAGCACAACCAACACAAGCCTTCTACTTCAATGAACTTCCACCAATTGAAGCACCGGTCTTTACTCCAAATGATACGACAACTGGTGTTGTAAACCATCTCACTGCCTACTTGTCGAAACTTGTTGCAACTAGAGGATTTCCACCAACGAACAATCAGATACGCACTTCTTCAAATCCTCGACAACAAGCCACTATTCAAGATGGTCAAGTGACGGTGCAAACCATTCAGGGAAGGAAAAATTCATATGGACCTCCTACAAGGACCGTGAACGCTCAAGCTGTAACTTCTCAAGCTAGTGGAAATGGAAGCACTATTGGTCCTCAAAAGGTTGTGACTTGCTACAATTGCCGAGGACAAGGTCATATGGCGAGGGAACTCACTCAGCCAAAAAGGAGAAGGGATGCAACATGGTTTCTTGAGAAGATGTATTTGGTCGATGCTCAGTCTAAAGGGAAGATTTTGGATTAAGAGGAATTAGCATTTCTTGCAGACCCAGGGGCAGCAGATAATGAAGGCATTGCAGTCGTCTCTACTTCTAATGCAGCATATCAAGTAGATGATCTTGACGCATATGATTCAGATTGTGATGACATTCACTCAGCCCAAGCTTCTCTCGTTGATAATCTCTCTCACTACGGTTCTGATGTCGTCAGTAAGGTACCAACCATATCCAATAACGTTCATGATAATCCACATCATGTTGAGCATGAATATGACAACCTCGAACAACATTTGGGAACTAGTAACTCAAATGATGCGGTATCCAATCCAACATATTTGAGTGAACCTCAACCAACTGCTACGACGGGTATGGAATCATATGATCAACGTGATTTGGTAATGGTGCCTAAACATATTATTGATAACATGAATGTGGCTGTTCGACAAACCATAGATATGAATGCCAACCTAACCGCTGAGCTTGCGCTGTATAAGGAAAAGGTCAAAACCATTGAAATGGTCCCTCAAGTAGAGAACATAACTTGTTCTGAATTTGACCAATTTCATTTTGAAAAGATTGAACACTTAAACGAAATAGAATCTTTAAAAGCTACTCTTTCCAATGAATTAAAAGAAAAAGAGTTGGTTGTAAATGATTTTTAGAAACTTAAATAGATTTCGAAACTCTCGAGTCTAAAAAGTTTGAATCGGAAATTAATGCTACTAAACTTCTTAAATTCAAAGAACAACAACTTTTAAAACAATACGCTTCCACAGAAAAGGTTCATCTTTTAACTGAATCATTTAAAGAACTCGAACTTAAGCGTCTTCAAGATTTACCACCTAATCCCGGTTATGCAAAACAAGCTCATGAATATATTCCTTGTCTTTATGATGTGACCCTAATTGGCAAATCGAAAGAAGCACCTTATGTTCGTAGTACTGAGGAGACACAGTCACTTGCGGAAGAAACTCAATCTAAAATGCTTTCAAAATTCCATAAGCTTGATTATGATAAGCATAATAAAGATCAATTTGATAAAAAGACTCGTATTCGATTACAAAAGGACTTATCTCAATTAACAGCTTTTGTGCCACAAAGTTTGTCAAAGGAAAACCTTCCTAGTACGTCTCCTACACTTGTCAAAAAGAACTTAACTAAGTTAATTCCACCGGTAAGTAAGGCGTCCGATAGCTTAAATGCGGTGCACCAACACTTAGCCGATTTTGACAAGGTCATTATGGAACGTACGACGGCTTCGGCCATAACGGAAGGTGAATGGAATTTTGAGCACACTAGAGCTGCATTTCGAGACAAAATTGTTCCATTTGTAAACAATATTAAAGCTTGTCTTCGCAATGTCGATCAAGAATTGCTTTTGGAAATAGAAGAAGTTAGACGCGTTTTCAAAGAAATGGATGATGCATATGAAAACGGTTTAATTGAAATTGAAAGAGTTTCACGTCAAAATGATCAGCTTCTGAAGCAAGTGATGTCGCATGATATTGTCTCCGTCTGTGTGAATAAAAGTGTTGATAATGATTCTATTGTGCATAATGTTGATTCTGTGGATAATGTGGTAGATAGTACTTGTCATAAATCTGACGCTGAATTTTTAAAGCTTCAAGATTCGTATTCTTCGCTTTCAAAACATTTTGATGAGATTCAAACACATTGTATTTCGCTTGAATGCAAGCAACAATTTATTCAAGAAATATTTGAATCGTCATTCGAAGGTGTTAATATCGATGATGCAAATTTTCAAAAGAATTTTCGATTGAATTTACAATCAAAACAGCGTCAGCCAAGTGACAAGGCTGCTAAATCTTTGCCGATAGACATAGAGAAATCTAAGGAGCTTAATTGTGTGAACGTACTTGAGGCCGTTGAGAATATTAAACTTGATCTAGATAATCAGGTTTCTAAGATTTTGTCCAAAGTTGATACCTTAAAACAGAAAAATACACAACTCTTTGATTCAGTAAAGCCCGCATGTGCTAGTACCACTGCACAGAAACAATCACTGATTGAACGATTAAATAGAAAGTCAGTGGAAATATCTGATTTGAGGGAACAAATTTGTGATAAAAATCTGGTTTTGACTGAGTTAAAGGAAACACTTCGTACCCTAAGAGGTAAGAATGTTGTGGATAACGCAACCACTGTCTCAGCATCGTCCTCTAGTGCAATCAAAAGGAACCTTATCGCCATCACACCATTTAACAAGGGCCCTAGGACTAAACCATCTCAAACATTGGTCACTAAACATAAGGAAAAATCAAAACCAGCTTATAATATTCCCGTGTTGCCTTCTATAGGAGTAAGCACCACTACTAAGGCTCAAAGATCTAAGCTTAAAAGAAACAAGAAGAATGATAGGATCTTGCCTCCATCTAGTAGTCCAGTGAAGAAGAAAGTAGAAGCCCACCCTAGGAATATTATTTCTGTTTTTGAATAAAAAGAATCATCTAGCTAAACCTAAAGGCTCTGCGGTTGTGCAGCGTTCTAAGCCTACTGTGAATTCTAATTTGAAAAGTTGGAATTGCAATGAATGTATGTTTTTTAGTCGTCATGATTCTTGTATTATTAACCATGTGAATGAGATGAATGCCCGGAAAAATGGTTTAGAATGGAAACTGACTGGGAAAGTGTTAACCCAAGTTGGTTGGATGTGGCGCCCCACTGGTAGAACGTTCACTATAGTAGGAAATGCGTGCCCTTTAACTAGGATCACTCCCACTAAAGCGAAGAAAGCGTGCCCTTTAACTAGGAGTACCAAGGCTACCAAAACACAAACGTGTCCTTTAACTAGGAACACCGACACTACTGTAGGAACCAAGTGCCCTTTAAGTAGGTCTACTCCCACTGTAGTGCCCGCTAATAATCCAAAACCTTAGAAAGTTGGAACAATAAAACCTGCTAGTGGTAAAACACACATTAGAAAACGCAGGAAATCTAAGGGTCACACAAATGTTAGCAATTCTGATAATATTTTATCTGTATCTGCTAACACTCCGGAACCAATAGTTTCCAATGCATTGTCTACTGTTGTTGTTGAAAACAGGTGGTCCAAATTCTTCTCTGGTGTTTGGACTCTGGTTGCTCTAAACATATGACCGGAGATCGCTCTCAGCTCAGAAATTTCGTCAGCAAGTTTCTTGGTACGGTTCGATTCGGAAATGATCATATTGCAAAGATAATGGGTTACGGTGAATATCATATTGGGAATGTTATAATTTCAAGAGTGTATTATGCGGAAGGTCTCGGTCACAATTTATTTTCTATGGGACAATTCTGTGATGCAAACCTAGAAGTTGCTTTTCGAGAGCATACCTGCTTCATTCATAATTTGGAAGGGGTTGATTTATTGAAAGGTACTCGAGGAAATAATCTGTACACTTTGTCTCTACAAGATATGATGGCCGTTTCTCCCGTATGTCTTCTCTCCAAAGCATCAAAGACTAAGTCATGGTTATGGCATCGACGGTTATCTCATCATTACTTTGACGCTATTAATCGTTTGGCGAAAAACAAACTTGTTCATGGTCTTCCTAAACTTACATTTCACAAGGACCATTTGTGTTCCGCGTGTACAATGGGGAAGAGCACTAAGAAATCATACAAGCCCAAGACTGAAGACACCAACCAAGAGAAACTTTATTTGTTGCATATGGATCTTTGTGGCCCAATGCGTGTTGAAAGTCTTAGTGGTAAAAGGTACATCCTCGTCATTGTCGATGATTACTCTCGGTTTACATGGGTGAAATTTCTTACAACAAAAAATGAGGCACCTAAATTCATCATCGGATTTCTCAAGATGATTCAAGTGCGTCTCAACACTACTGTCCGACGCATTCGTACAGATAATGGAAATGAATTTGTGAATCAAATCTTGCGTGATTATTATGAAGAAGTTGACATATCTCATGAAACATCCGTTGCTCGCACTCCACAACAAAACGGTGTCGTTGAAAGGCGAAATCGCACACTTATGGAAGCTTCTCGAACGATGTTAATATACGCAAAGGCTCCATTGTTTCTATGGGCAGAAGTAGTATCTACCACAGTTTTCACACAAAACCGGTCACTAATTCGAAAACGCCATGGTAAAACACCTTATGAGCTTCTCCATGGAAAAGTACCAGATTTATCATATCTTCATGTATTTGGTTCTCTTTGCTATCCAAATAATGATGGTGACAATTTAGGAAAACTTCAACCAAAGGCTGATATTGGTATTTTTATTGGTTATGCACACACAAAGAAGGCATACCGAATCTACAATCGTAATTCTTGTAAGATCCTCGAAACTATGAATGTTGATTTTGATGAGCTGACAGCAATGGCTTCTGAGCAAAGCAGCTCTGAACCCGCACTTCATGAAATGGGACCTAGTAACATTAGTTCTGGTCTTGTCCCAAACAACCCTACTTCATCATCATTTACACCACCTTCTAGGAATGAATGGGATACGTTGTTTCAACCGTTCTTTGATGAATTCTTTACTCCTCCAAGAATTGGTGCTCCAGAACCTGAGGTAATAGCTCCGGTAACCGAAGTTGTAGCTCTAGCAACCGAAGCACAATCAGATACGTCTGCACCTATAATTGGTCAAGATATACCTTCAACGAGTAATTCTCAACCTACACCCGAATCAACCACCCATGTCGTGCGTATTGATGATGAAGAGGATGATGATGACCATGACTTGGAATTCGCTCAAATGTGTGAACTTCCATTCTTTGGTGTACCAATTCCCGACTCTAATCAAGCCGGGTCGTCCACCTAAGAAGAAGCTCATACTACGGTCTACTCCAATCCATAGATTCATGAACATGACAGCAAGTGGACACAGGATCATCCTATAGATTCTATTATTGGTGACCCTAATCGTCTGGTATCCACACGAAGCCAGTTACAAGAAAGTGCAATGTTTTGTCATTTTGATGCTTTTCTCAGTGAAGTTGAACCTAAGACGTGGCAACAAGCTTTTACCTAATCCTATTGGATAGAAGCCATGCAAGAAGAACTTAATGAATTTATACGTCTTGATGCATGGCAACTTGTCCCATGCCCAGATCAAGTGCAGTTACTCAATTTGAAATGGGTTTACAAGGTGAAACTCGACGAGTTAGGCGGCATACTAAAGAACAAAGCTCGACTAGTAGCTCGTGGATACAAGTAATTATTAGGCATCGAATTTATGGAATCCTTTGAACCTATTGCCCGTTTGGAAGCTATTAGACTATTCCTTGCTTATGCAGCCCACATGAATATGATCGTCTATCAGATGGATGTGAAGACGGCATTTCTTAATGGTGAAATCAAGGAAGAGGTATATGTTCAACAGCCGGATGGTTTTGTGAATCCTAAATATCCTAATCATGTGTACAAGCTTAAGAAGGCTCTCTATGGGTTGAAGCAAGCTCCACGCGCATGGTATGATCTATTGTCACAATTCCTCATTACGCAAGGCTTCGCTAAAGGCAAGGTGGATCCCACATTGTTCATTCAGAAACGAGGTAAAGATATGATTATGGTACAAATATATGTTGATGATATTATATTTGCACCCTTGACCCAAACCTTATCCGGTGAGTTTGGGACACTCATGTCTTCCAAGTTTAAGATGTCAATGATGGGAAAGGTATCATTCTTCTTAGGACTTCAGATATCTCAGAGTCCCAGAGGCATCTCTATAAATCAATCCAAGTATGCCCTTGAATCGCTTAAGAAATATAAGATGGAATCTTGCGACCCCGTGGATACTCCAATGGTGGAACAAACTAAGCTTGATGCAGATCCACATGGAGTTGCCGTTGATCCGACACTTTATCGTGGAATGATCGGTACCCTTCTGTATATAACAGCTAGTCGACCTGATCTTCAATTTGCTATATGTATGTGTGCTCGGTATCAAACTAGACCTACTGAGTTACACTTAGCTACTGTTAAACGGATCTTTCGGTATCTTAAAGGAACCATTAATCGGGGAATTTGGTATTTGAAGGACTCTTCGATTGCACTGATGGCATATGCAGATGTGGATCACGCGGGTTGTCAAGATACAAGGCGTAGCACGAGTGGAACTTTGCAACTACTAGGAGATCGACTAATCAGTTGAGCATCGAAAAGGCAGAAAAGCGCTGCAATTTCAAGTACGAAAGCAGAATACATAGCTATGTCCGGTTGCTGTGCTCAAATTCTTTGGATGAGATCGCAATTCACCGACTATGGTCTAGGTTTTAACAAAATTCCGATGTACTGCGACAACAAGAGTGCAATTTCCTTATGCTGCAACAACGTTCAATTCTCCCGGTCGAAGCATATTGACATTCGCTACCACTTCATCAAGGAGCAAGTGGAGAATGGAGTGATCGAGCTTTACTTTGTCCGATCTGAGTATCAGTTGGCGAATATTTTCACGAAGGCTTTAGATCGCACTCGAATGGAATTTTTGGCCGACAAGCTAGGATTGAGAACATTCTCGCCCGAGACTCTTAAGGAACTGGCAGATGAAGTGAAAGAATAGTGGTGGTAAACTATTCTCCGTATCCTTGGTGATCATCTGTATATATTGTTTATATTTTTATCCACAAAAGCAAAATACAAAAATATAAAACCATATAAAAACCATAAAAATTGAAAAATTCATAAAAATCCAAAAAATTTTTTACTTTATTTTCCAAAGGCATGTCTTTTGGTACGATAATATTTACGGCCTTAGAAATGTCGATTAATATTGACACGGCGCCATAAATAGAGTTCATACAAAAGTTGTATATATTTCATAAAACATGCCCTTATGGCTTGTAGTTATTTCTGACTACAACTCGGTTTTCACATTAAAGTCAAGTATTTCTTATTAAAGCTTTGGCTCACCACGAGAATTAATTTTCTCGGGCAAGTTTTACTTTTAAACCTTGTAAGGGATCAAGTTTACTTTATAACTTGGTCTAACATGGATGAATGTACGCATCAGTGCATTTATTTGTTAAAACAAGAGAAATCTTGTTTTTATGAAATTATAATCTCTACAACCATAGCTATCTACAATTGGTATCTACATAATCGACGATGCGACTACTCAAACGACGACTACAGCTCTTTCAATAGAACAAGGGTCAACAATTGAGGGGGAGCAATTGTCAAGCATTCAGAATCTTCGATAACGAACGTGCCAAGTTCACAAATTGGTGTCAAGACAACAATACCAATCGTACATGTGGTGTCAAGAGATGACTTCAGAAGCGACAAGGCGACCAACATTTGTCGACAAGAACCATTTGATCTTATCATACGATGTTCTCATCAATCACGTCCAACCTTGTCAATTCATTATTATATGGTGAATAAGTGATCATGTTACAAATTGGTATCATATCTCACAAATTGGTCTCATGAAGATTAAATGGACTTGCATTTTTCTTCCCAAAAATTTTTCTTGAATTTTTTATTAAATCAATTGATATTAAAAACATCGATTGGGTTAATATTTTTAATATGTGGGAGAAATAGTGATTTAATATGGGAAATTATCACAAATGGTTTTACTTAATGTGATAGCTCATCCCGACATGTGCGAAATGTTTTTGAATATCGTGGCATATGTTAAGGGGGAGCAAAACGGATTTCCACATCAAAAATTGGATTTCATGGTGATTTTTACTTACCCTCAACCTATTTATTTCACGACGATGAAGATTATGGTGACATAAGAATGGTAGGATAGGTTAAGTCTAATGATTCTTCCAAAACCGGAGGAATCTTCCCAAGGACATTCCATAGCTAGAAATAGTAGTCCTTAGGAAAGACGGGGAAAGATTGTGAACGTAGCTGAATGCCGACCAAGTACTTAAGTTAGCACTGGAACAATCACAAAAAGGTGCTAGTTATGACGTATTGGTAAGCATTGACGGGGTTGAAGAATGGAAAAAATTGTAAAGATAAAGGATCTAAAGAAATAAGCCCTCCTTACAACCTTAGGCAGAAACCAGGTCAACACATATGCTATTGAGATCATTTTAATGATGATCGATATTCAAGATAGACATCATGGACCCAGTGATGCATTGCACAACCCATCCCAGCTAACTCAGATATCTCTTAAAAGATATTTGTTTTATTCACACGGAGAAAACGCATTATCTATTGATTTATTCACTCCGAATAAATTGGTATTAAAATGGTGGCACTCCTCTCCAGCCTCCGATCACTAAAATCCAAAATGCACGATCGAATCTAGAGCCATTTGAGATCATCAAATATCTCATTAGGACACATTTCCATATTTCCTTGCTTCTTCACACTCTGTGAAAAGTTAGAAAGATATTAAGAGTCCTACGCAAAATCTTCATGATCTTGCCTGAACATCCGAGTAATACGCAAGTATTTACAATGAAGATGGAAATCCTTCTTGAGCGATTATCAAAAAGCTCATGATAGGTGACTTGTGCGATTATTTATGAATCAAACTTGTGATAACTGGAAAGCAACAATTGTTTACTTCTTAACTGAATTTAAACACGTTCCAGGCCTCTACGCAATATCTCAGTGATCTTGCCAGAACACTCAGAGTGACACCATAGTGTTCACATTGATGAGTGGAAATCCTTCGAGTGTTAACTTCAAACAGCACTTGGTAGGTAACTTGCAAGATTCAATATGAATCAAGCTCGTGAAAACTGGAAAGCAACGATGGTGCGATTCTTTAATGAATCAAACTTGTTCCAGGAATCGGAATTGACGGCTGACGGATAATTTTTTCCAAATGATTCACTCTTTACGTTCGAAGTCAGCTTTAGACGGTCGAGTAAAGAGAACGGGTTTACCCGTGAAATCTTGTCAAGGAGATCTTTAATTAAATCTACCTGCCACAAGTACGATATTTTATATCGTCCAACGGTCTTCATCGACCGGAGGTAAAATGCTACCGAATTAGAATGAAATGTTCAAAGCTATTTCGTTCGTGTCTACTTATGTTGCGGCATTAGAAGACGGTGCTGTTGCGGAATCCGGGAAGAAGTCGTCCCCGCATGCTTATTCTTTATGCACTTAATACTTCATCCAATTTTAGAAAGCCTAAAAGTCAAGTCTTCCGCTGTATCGAACTCTGAAGCTTTCAAGAATTACGAAGGTATAAGTATGTGGGACGTGAAGTCACGAAGAGGCGAAGATCACAAGTGATGGATATACAAGATCAAGGCAAGAGATTAATGCTCAATATTGATATCTAAGATCACATCAGCATGTTCACCAGAAAAGAAAAAGAAAAGAAAGACGAAGACTACGAGCTCAAGACAAGCATAGAATGCTAGGTTTATTTTATTATTGTAACTTGGGCAACGCCCTTGTTTGGAGTGACCTCCCTTAGGGGGAGATTGTTGGAAATACGTTTTACGTATTAGAAAGGATCGATCACTCCAACAATAGTTTAAGTAATAGCTCGTAGTTTAGTTTTACTAATATTAAACAACTAAGGCCATGCCAAGCCTACAACATGGGTAGGCCGGCCCAACTTGTAAGCCCAAGCCCATATCATGGGCTTGGGTATATAAACCCTCTCCTTAGATGGAGAGGGTGTGGTTTCATTCATGTTTTTCACATAGTTATTACTTCTCTCTCAAGAAGTGTGTGTGATTCTACCAACTTTCTATCTCTTTCTCTCTCTAAAACATAAGCTAGATTTACAATATCTTACAACCTCCCTTAGGGGGAGATTGTTGGAAATACGTTTTTACGTATTTAGAAAGATTCGGTCACTCGGACAATATATTAGTTAGTAGCTCGTAGTCAATGTATCTTTATATTATTCAAACAAGGAAAAGCCCGGTCCATGTCATGTATGTCTGACCCATATTGTAAGCCCAAGCCCATCTTATGGGCTTGGTATATAAACCCTCTACTTTGATAGAGAGGGTGTGGTTCACATTTGGTTTACACATAGTAAAGTGTGTTTTACATTACTTTCTCTCTCTAAGTGTGTGTGTGATCTACCATCTTTCTATCTCTACTCTCTCTCTAGATTAAGCCAGATTTAGATAATCCTATAAGAGTCCTAATCTTAGGTAGGACCAATCTATACATGTTTCCTACTTCTCAATTTCTGACACAAGGCTAGATGTCGAGTTCTAATCTTAGGTAGAACCAATCTACATCCATCACACCATTAGTTATGTTTTACGACACATAAAAAAAAAACCTTATTTTTATGGCCTAAACACATAAACCATCTAATCTACATCCAAGTATGCACACCACTTGGATCTAGGACACTAACAATATATCCAAGCATATACAGTACTTGGATCTACACTACTAACTCCTAATCTAAGGATACCTATCACTTGGATTTGCTACCCTTACAACACATACAAGTGTACCCACCACTTGGATCTACTACACATATATTATGTCCAAGTGTACACATCACGATCTTCATGATTTACATTGTAGTAAAAAGATAATAATGACTTGATGTTACACTTGGTAAGTCCTTATGTGCCATTGTCTTCCCAGTACTTCTGGGTGCAATGACATAGCGATACGGAATTCCGACATAAACTCTTGTAGTTCTTGGTTGGATATAATGGAAGTGATCTCAGAAAGTTGTTTCACCATTTTATACAAGGAATTGTGGACGAAGTCAAGGTGTTTATACCTTTTTTAGTGGAAGATCATGCTTCGTTTGGATGAAGGTTTGTTAATGGTGGATTAAGGTTTTGCACTGTGTAAAACACAATGAAAAGTGGTTGGAGGTTTATACATGGTTAGGTTTAACTGTTCACTCTCTTGGATGACTAACACGTGTCACCCACTTTCATAATCTAACGATGGGAAAACGAAGGGGTTGCTGAGGTGACAATCACTTTTCACATTTACCGATTGAATGGACCACTTGAATAAGAGTAGGTATGTAAAACCCGCATAAAAATACCATTAAATTAAAACTTTTATTATTTAATATAATTACGAAAAATAAATACTTACATTAAATACGACACGACAAGATATGAAGGAATTAAAAATCACGAGTTCACGACAAGTAAAAACACATACTTTATTTATATCACAAATATTATATAATTAATCCACAACAAACATTTACATATAATTAATATTTCACGACAAGATATAAAACGAAAACATAAGATACGAATTCATAATATAACATAAACTTAAATTACAAAACTTCAAGACACGGGAAATAAATAAAACACGAAACATATATTATAAGGGTGTTTTTGCCGGTTATTAAAGAAGAAAAAAGGGGCCCAAGGCCCGGCCCGATAACCAATTTACAATCACATGGAATCATTCTTTCTTTTCATTTTCAAGTCACAAAATAAACAAAACTACGATTGTGGGTGTTCTTTGGCCGCCAGCAGAAAATGGAGAAAAGGGGAGAGCCAAACCAATTGAGCTTTAATTAATTCAAGTACTGATTGTGTTTTATTAATCCTAAAACATTACGCATTCGGTAACCATTCCATCTCTTTTTCTTTATTTTCAAGATCAATTTATAAACAATTGATTTATATAAGAATAGGTGAAATTGTTAATTAAAATATAAGGTTCGAATCGGGTTCATTTGGTTTGTTTAGGCACGAAAACCGAGAACCCCTCTACAAAGGGTGCTCTCGGTGGGATTTATAAGCCAACAGCCACCGGCCCTAAGGCTCAGTAGTTGGCTTTCCTTGTCAGCCTCAGTGTAGCAGGACCCCCCAGTGGGGCGTTTGTTCGTTTAGTGGCAACCGGGATCTTGGGGCTCTCGGTGGGAAAACTGAACAGCCAGTGGCGAGACACTGCTGTCGGTGGGAAGTAGAAAACCAAACAGCCGCAAGCCATGGGGCAGTGGCCGCTGTTTTGGTCGCACAGTTGCAACTACCTTGTGGCAGTGGCTAAGTCATGGGTGCAAGGGGAAGGGAACACAACTGGGGGCTGTGATGTGTGTTTTTGGTTTGTTCAACCGAGACCAAGAGGTATTAGTGGGCTATGTTTTGGGGCTCGGCTAACCGAACACCAAAGGGGGTGTTTGGTTATTATTATTATTTTTTTGCTAAATTAATTTGCTATTAATATTAATAAATTGTCAAGACATGGTGAGATTAATCATGATATAGTAAAATTAAATTTAATTAAGGACTTAGCCTATTTAGTTAATTACATTTTTAACCATTGTGTAATTAAATTAATATTTACTTTTAATTTAATTATACAATTATTAAGTTTATGGTAAAGTTTCATTAATATATAATCATGCTATATTATTAATTAATAATCACTTTAAAATCATGTTATATTATTAATTAATAGTTATTAAGTTAGACTAAAGTATTTATTTATTAATAAACTTTATTATTATATCATTTAATAAATCATGACTTATAAAATATGTTCATTAAGCCTCGGCTTATATTATATGCTTATTAAGCAAGCTTATTACTATTTATGGAAACTTACTATTTTTGAAAACTTACTATTTATTAAAACTTGCTATTTTTGGAGAGTAACTATATTTGGAAACCTGCTATTTTTGGAAAGTTACGATATATAGAAACCTGCCATTTTTTGAAAGTTACTATATATAGAAACCTGGTATTTTTAAGAAAGTTACTAATTATGGAAACATCAAGTATAATAACACATGAAACATGTAATACATTAATCAAGAGCACATGAAGCGTATAATACTAAGAAAGACACGATAAAACATGAATAAATAAAACAAGTCAAGAACAAGTAAAACAAGTCAAGAACAAGTAAATTAAACTAAGAATCAATAAGTTATACATTAACAAACAACTCATACACGTCCTTTATTATGTAGTTCTCGTGAAGTCGGAGTAGTACTTTCCGCCTTTCATCTTCATCCGTTTACTAGACATAAGGTACAAATATTCCGTCCTTCAGTAAGGACATTCTCTTTCTATGCATGATTAGGATTCCCCGTTTGCCGCCATTTATTTTCCCCAGTTTTCATTTCATATAAACGTTTCATTGTTTCCCATGCTATCATTTTAAAATGCCTGAGTTGTATTCATGCATGACCATGACCACCTAGTTGTGGAGGTACCATAACCATGACACTTGAGACACCGGTGTCATGACTCTTCCGCGACGAGAGTGATTTCTCGCGGCGTCCCTTCAGTTACATTGGCTATTAAATCATGTGGGCATATGGGTGCATCCTAGTAAATGTTTTGCAGGTTTACAAGGCGATTGTTGTGTGCGCTCTACATCCATCACATTGGAGTTGATCCCTCCACCCAGACTTATATTTTAGCGGTCACCCCTCTAAATGCAGGACGAGGTCACCCCTTTATGTATTCATGCACATTGATATATGTTGTGAACTATATGAGCTCATTGGCATTTAAATTACTTTGCATGCATAAATACAAGACTTTTTAGTTATAAATCTTTTTTTTAAATATCTTCCAGGTTTTCCAGACTTACACATTTTCCGCTGCATTTCATACCTTTTACTTATGTTTCAGTTATTCTATCATGTCATTATATCCGTTCAATGATCGTATTGCTCAGCCGTATTTTCTTTCCATGTCCTATACGATAGGTACACAGGGACGACCTTGAGCATTTGAGAGTACGTGCATAGGATGGAAGCTACCTTAGACTTCTTTTCCTTTCTGCATTTTATATACTTATGCTTGGTTGGACAATGTTTTGTCCCTTTTCCTACTTCATTTACTTTATGCATGTGAGCATATGTTTGGGAGCCGATGTTTGATTCTGGCTTTCCTTTATGGTCATTTATGTTTTAAGACATGTTACCTTGTTATGCTTGGATGACACGCCCTAATTATCATGTAACGGCCTCCTTTCAAAATGGGTCGTTACAATTATGGTATCAGAGGCCAAGGTTCGACCTGTAGGCTTTATAACTTGACCTGTGACTAGTGGGTAGTCACCAGGCTCTTCCTAAAACGACGGATGTTACATTTTATGTATTGATATTTTTTTATTATTGCTGATTCTTACTCATGATGTTTTCTTTTGTATTTTGACTAGTATGGATTGAACCATAGTCGTCCATACTTAGTCACATGTTGTCAGTCTTTACTCATGATGTTTTCCCTTGAATTTTAGACTGGTATGGGTTGAACCATAGTAGTCCATACATAGTCACATGTCTTTTCTTTCGAATTTTGTAGGCTGAACCATAGTCGTCTACACTAGTCAATGTTAAAACTTTGTTGATTATTCTTTTATGTTTCTTATGTCGATATTGTTTTCATACTTTCATGTTGATTTCGTTTTCATGCTGTTTATGTTTTCATGCTCCCTTGTGTTGATTATGTTTTCATGTTCCCTCATGTTGATTATGCTTTCAAGCTAGACATTGATGGATTTCGTTTAAATCATACTTTCATGATAGTCATGGTTGGTTTTCATTAATCATGCTTTCATGTTTGTCATTGTTGAATTTCGTTTAATCATGCTTTTGTGCTTCTTTATGCAAATAGAATTATGTCTACGTTGGAATAACTAGGCTATTTCAGGGTCCTCTTTAGTTTGGTTTTCTAACCCTTTAATCATTTACCTTCCTTTAATCATGTTAGATGGTTGATACCCGTACCGATCATCTCATGTGTATTCCATGTGTACCCCATGTACCGTATTTCATGTGTACTCCACGTACCGTGCCCCATGTGTACTACATGTACCGTATTCCATGTGCACTCCATGTACCGTGTCCCGTGTGTATTCCTCTTACTGTACTCCGTATGTATTCGTTAGTTGATTTTTGATCATCTCAGGCGTATCCCACTTACCGATGTTGCTCAAGTGCTGATGCTGCTCGCAACTTGGAGATCCGAGACCAGGACGAAGGCGATGAATCAGAATGACTAGACAAGAAATATAGTCCATACACCAGACGTTATCATTCCTTTCTATGTCTTTACCTTCTCAGTTATATGTTCCGCGTCGCTCAGTTGTCTTCGCAGGCATAAGAGTGGGACCTGGTACCAGTCGGCCACTCAGTAGAATAGTTACATGAATCACAGTCATGATACTGACCGTCATGGAACTAACAGACAAGGCGATAGTTACCACTACCATGACATCAATTATTCAGGCAATAATGACAGAAACTCCGGTAACAGAAGTGACCTGATATACAAGGGTCAGCAGTCCAACCGATCTGCCAGTTCTGGTATGATAACCAAAAGTTTAAGCTTTATTCATCTTCACATCTCAAGACACATGTCAATACATCCGTCAAGACACATGTATAACGTATATTTCTAAAGACATATGTCAAGACATCCGTCAAGACACATGTCTCACGTATATTTTCTGAAGACACATGTCAAGACACCAGTCAAGACACATGTCATATGGATAATTTCTTAAGACACGAGTCAAGACACATGACTCACGTATACCTTCTGAACCAGGCCCTCAGTAATTTAGGGTACCCTCCAAGGGGTATACTCATCCTGTTGTGCCACGTGTGGATGAGAAGACTAAAATTTCAGGTACCATCACTGACGTATTACTCATGTTTGGACACGCAATGTTCGTTCCGTGTGAGATGGGCGAAACACATTCAGTGAGATCTGCCATGTTTACTTCATGTATTGACATGGCACCTGTATCTCTTGATCATATATCACATATATCCACACCCATAAGAGACGTCGTTCATATCACCCATGTGTAAAAAGGCTTTCTTTTCAGTTTGACGACAAGATCCATTCTACTAATTCACTTTCCTTGGACATGTACGAGTTTGATCTGATTCTGATTATGGACTGGTTAGCAGCAAATCGCGCCACGATTGATTGCCATTCATATCTTGTCATATGCGGCAATATTCAAGCTCTTGAATACATTCATCATGGTTTTCCTACCTGGAAAATATATACAAATTATTTCTGCTTTACAGGTACGTGCTTTATTATCCCATGACTACGAAGATTTTCTAACTACCATTTAGGACGTGATTTTTGAAGTTCCTTAAATCCATGATCAGCCGATTGTTTCCGAATTTCCGGATGTAATTCCAAAAGAGCTTCCGGGTATACTTCCTATCCTTGAGGTTGAGTTTGGCATTAAGCTTGTTCAGGGAGCTGAACCTGTCTCAAAAGCTCCTTATCTGACGGCTCCCATTGAGTTAAAGGAGTTGAAGGATCAACTGCTGTAATTGCTGGAACGAGGTTTTATTCGTTCGAGTGTATCACCATGGAATGCACTGGTTCTGTTTGTCAAGAAGGAGGACGGTAGCATGAGATTATGTATTGACTACCGTATATAGAACAAAAACCACCATTCGTAATCGTTATTCCCTTCCACGTGTTGATGACTTGTTTGATCAACTACAAGGTACTAAGTACTTTTCCAATATCGATTTATGATCAGGCTACCATCAGTTGTGAGCGAAAGAGCAAGACATTTCCAAGACTGCTTTTTGCACACGTTATGGTTGTTATGAATTCGTGGTAATGCCTTTTGGTCTCATGAATGCTCCAACAGTATTTAGAGACTTGATAAACCGAGTTTTTCATGAATTATTAGAAAAGTTCGTCATTGTGTTCATTGATGACATCCTGACCTTCTCTAAGTCTAGAGAAGAGCAAGAAGATCATCTTCGCACTATGTTACAAAATCTACGATAGAAGAATTTGTACACTGAATTTCCCAAGTATGAATCTTGGTTGATTACAGTAACACTCTGAATCACATTGTTTCAACATAAGGAATTACCATGGATCCGGCAAAGGTGGAGGCTATCACCAAATGGCCAAGACCCAACTTCTGTGACTAAAGTACGTGGTTTTTGGAGTTACTTGGTTACTACCACCGAATTTTTTAAAAGTTTCTCACGGTTAGTTTTACAATGATGAAGCTTACGCGTAAAGGAGATAATCCTACACTATATTATGTGTTCCAGAGGATCCTACGTTAAGAGAGGTCTAATTTACCGAGACTCATAGTTTTCCAAATTCAATGTATCCAGGTTCTACAAAAATGTATCATGATCTCAAACCACATTTTGGTGGAGCGGTGTGAAACAAGAAGTAGTTACGTTCATATCTAAATGCCTGACATGCCAGCATATTAAGATAGAACTCCAACATGCTAGTAGTTTATTTCAACCATTAGAAATTTCCAAATGGAAGTGGGACAAGATCTCCATATATCTTGTTACCGAACTACCACAAACTCAGAGGAAGCAAGATGCTACCTAGGTCGTGTTAATCGTTGACCATGTCTACACATTTCCTTCGTATCCGTAATAATTATGCAGTTAACCAGTTGACAGGGATATTTCAACATGAGATCGTATGATTTCACGGTAGTCCATCAACAATCATATCCGATAGAAATTTACGTTCACGTTCACGTTTACGTTTACGTTCATGTTTACGTCTGACATTCACATTTATGATTTTGTCCCCGTTCATATTCTTATTCCATCTCACGACTTACGTTTCACATTCGCGTTCACGACCTTATTCGTGTTTATGTTCTCGTTTCATCTCTTGATCCACGTTCACGTCTTGTTCTGGAAGTGGTTGCAGAAAGCGTGGGAGACCAGACTCAAGTTTTGCACAACTTTCCATCCTCAGACAGACGATTTACGTCAGATTTCATGTCTCATCTCTTATCGTTTGGCGTTATCTCCTCAGTTATGACATGTTCACGATATGTTCCATGTTTCACGTTCACCCTATGTTTCTCTTATCACGTTCATCATATGTTCACGTGTAACTTTCACAATTGTTCACGCATCACGTTCACAATTGTTCACGTACTACGTTCTCAATATGTCTCTCGTATCACAGCTCAGAGGTTACTAGTATTATTCTTGCCACGTAATTGCGTATAGTATCGCTTAGTATATCTTTGCACATTATTTTCTTATCCACTCGATCAGATTCGTGAGGATCTATCTTACGTCGAGGAACCAAAATCTATTCTAGATCGTCAAGATATATTCATGAGAAACAAGACTATTCTTTGCGTCAAGACTCTTTGGAGGATCCATCCCGAGCGGAAAGCCACTTGGGAAACGAGGAGTGCATCCAAACTTCTTATCCTCATTTTCTCCCATGATCCGAGTATGCTCTTTTTAATCATATCATGTGTCTAATTCGAGGACGAATTATTCTTTTTAAAGGGGAAGAGTTGTAAAACCCGCATAAAAATACCATTAAATTAAAACTTTTATTATTTAGTATAATCACGACAAATATATATGTACATTAAATACGACACGACAAGATATGACGAAATTAAAAATCACGAGTTCACGACAAGTAAAAACACATATGTAACACCCCCATTTTTACCTTGGCACAGCGGAATAATATTTTTGGGGTATTACTTCATGATATGAAAGCACAGTAATAGAAAAACAACTCAAAAGAGTGTTTAAATAATCTTTATTAAACTTTTATAATTTATCATTCAAAATCAGAGATTTTTTAATAAAACAACTTGTACATACTTTGTACAATCACAGGTTCCCGAGATCTAGAAAATAGGTTTGAATGACAAAAACTCCCAAGTATATATCTCTGTACGTCATCATTCTGCGGCTCCGTAATATCAATTATCAAAACCTGAAATATATGCTTAAAGTCAACACAAAGGTTGAGTGATTTCATAGGTTTAAAATCATTTTGAATACAAGATTTTTTTTCTTGAGCTACGTTATTATTCGCTCGTAAAATCAATTAATCAATACACTAAGCTTTTATATCGCGACTAGACATAACAAAACCCACAATTGCTCTTTTGAGGAAGTCTGCCAAACTATCCTTATTAGCAAAATAAAGTATGCCTGTTTGACCACTGAGGTGCTAGCAAGTGCGATTTGCCAGACAGGAGATGTCAGTCCCCAAATAGTACTATTTACAATATTAGCGCTCATTTCCGGGAAAATGATTAACAGTTCATAATTAAAAAGGGACTTTCAAGGCAGCAATAAACATAGTGTCAATAATTATTTCTGAGATATACTAAAATCACTTGTATTATATTTTTAGCATATATTCTCCCTCACGGGTTTTCAAATTATTTAAAAATCAGCACTAGTGAGGCTATGAACTCACCTTAGGTCCAGTCAGTCTTGTCAGGCTTATATCACACAGAATAACTCGAGCTAACAAACAAAGAACTTGATCCTCACCCACCTGTTTTAACATATTTGGTATAGTATTAAGTCTTTGATTTTTAGAGTTCAACATTCTTGTTATTTATTTATGTCTTCTTTATAATTGTGATAATATTGCATCATTGTTCGGGCCATTATACTTAGAAGCCATTCTATAAACGTTCGAGGAGAGAGGGCACTTTAAATCGTAAACCCAACCACTCAGTCAGAACGTAATATCGAGATGTAACATCTTTGTACAAAGATCCCAACTAACATGATACATAGTAATATATTATTTAGAAATTTCTTCATAAGTTGGTATATATTTATATCTTTTATTTTTTAGTTTCATAATTGGCAAAAATAGTCCTTATATTTTATAGTAATTTAGAAAATATGTTTTATCATATAGTTTTCATTCATATACTTTAATAAGTTACTAAAATGATCCTTTAACTTTATAATTTAAGAATAATTACCTTTTTAACACTTAATTTCATAAGTTTAGCATATTTACACTTTTAACCCCTTAAGTGTATAGTTTTATTATTAACAATTTAAACCCTCAATATTTATTATTATAACTTTAACTTTCATAAAATGATACTTTTTGTCCAAAATGTTAAACAAAATGACAGTTTTAGTCCCTATACTTGTAAAAATCACATAACAACCTCAAATATGGACCTAATGATCTAGAATTTTAAAACAAAGTTTCATGTTTATAATCATAATATCAACATTTCTTCAGAATTATAGCTTTTGAAATGGGTTTTTGCTTATTATTCCATGTAAATTAAAAACTAAGGTTTTAAGACATCTTTAACTTATAACTCTCATTTGAATTGATGAAATGACTTAGTTTCTTTTAGATTATCTTTCTAACATAATTTTGGCATTATAAAAAGTCTAATAATTCATTATAACAAGATCAAAGCATGGATAACATAGAAATTACCTAGGTAGCTCCAAAATGGCTCCTTATGACTTCTTATGAATACTACTTGCAATCAAAGCTTCAAAAGATTCAACGGCTTCCTTCTAGACCTGGTTTCTGGTCTTGGGGGATGTCCTAGTATATAAATAGAGGTGAATATGGATAATGGATAGGAGGTAATAAGAAAACGGGGTGCAAGTTCTATAGTGAAGTATTCGGCCCTATTTATAGAAATTTGAACCCTTAGGCTCCAAGCAAGGCCTTGAAACGTGTAACACAGCTAGGGTAAAGACTAAGGGATTCTAGTGAAGCTCTATACAAGTTTATAGATCCTAGCTTTGATCTAATCTTTACTTGTGGCTAGAAATGGGTCACAGCAAGATATGGATGAGAATGGTGATGTGTAGCAAGCAAGGAGGTGATGCACCTACTTGTAGACACTTCTAAAATATCTTAGGACTTATAAATATCTGTTTTTTGAATTTGGAATGGATGGAAATGGTTTGCAATTGAGTTTCGGTGGGAAAATACAAAACCGGGTTGAAAAATTGGGGCTTGTAACTTATGGTTTGTGTTTTTGGTGATTAAGGACTTAGGAAAATGATTAGTGAATGATTATGGCTTAATTAGGGTTTATACATTCTATTTAAGAGATTTGGGTCCTTTTTTTGAAGTTTAACAAAGTTTTAATGTGAAAATGGGAAGTATTCTTTTGTAGATTAGGGCTTTCTAATGATCTAGGGTTTTATCTTAGTAAATGTGATTATCCTTCTCTTATCTACTGATGTAAACTTAATTTAGGTCCTATAAATTGTATATTATGTGTCCAAAGAGTTCTTACACTTGGTTTAATAGTTTAGGTAAACATGTCTAAAGAGTGAAAATACCTATTTTGACCTAATTTACAAGTCATGCATTGAAATCTTGTACCTTATGTAAAACCCGCATGCTTTTACCATGAACAGTACACTTAGGATCGTACGTACAGGATTAAAACTTTCCTTTTATAACATGAACACGTATCATGAATATTAATTACAAGTATTACGTACGTGTTATAACACGATAAGTATTTATTACGTATTAACACACGTTAATTATTTCAATAATAATTATAATCACAAACACACGAACATGAAATCATGAACGTAAATTAATCACAAACTAATATTACGTATGTATATATGTTTATTACTAGCACAAATACGTATATTAAGACACGAACGATAACTAATTAAATCACGTAAACACGACACGAGAACACGTAAATAATTAGAACACGGGAAAAAAACGGGTTTCCCCTTTGGGGGCCCACATACCACGAAATTAGGAAGAGGAAGGGCCTAGCCTATTAATTTTTACTAAACTAGGGAAAAAGGGAAAAACATGTTTCATTATTTACAAAATTTAGAAAACAAGAAAACCCTAATCCCTTTTTCTTCTCCTTCTTTGGCCGCCAGATTTAAGAACACCAAAGGGGTGTTTCGGTTTGATTTTGGGTTTTGATTTATTGCAAGGATCGTAGTGTAATCATCCCTCTTGATTTCACGTGATCTGTATAAACCCTAACTTCTTTTATTTTATGTTTTGATTTATTTAATCACATAAAATCATGATTTTTTTTAATAAACTAATTAAAAACAAATATAAACATCTTGTAATCATGGGGGTTAAATCAATTTAGGGTTAAGGGGTCTTTGTTTGTTGTGGCCGACGCCTAACCGAGCCCAAGGGGGTCTCGGCTTGGGTTTACTCGCACCACCGAGACCACATGGTCTCGGTTTGGTGGTGGTGGTGTCACGGCAGCAGCAAGGCAAGGGGAAACCCCAACCTAGGTCGGGGTATGGTGATGATTACGGGTCCGGTTCATGGGTTTTAATCACGGGTCCAATTCACACATGTTAGAATAAAAACACGGTCCGGTTCATGAGTTATTTTTCAAGGTTTATTATTTTACAAGTTATATTATTTTTACAAGACTTAAAATTAAATTAATTAAAGCATGAACATGATTAATTTAATTTACATGACTTAGGTTATTAATTTAATTATTAATACATGAATCTTAACCTAAGTATTTATCTTTTAATTAGATTATATAATTAATTAATTATTAAAAGCATGACTTGTAATTAATTAATTTACATGACTTAGGTTATATCATTAATAGATAATAATACATTTTTAACCTAAGTATTTATTTTACCTTTATTTAATTAAATCATATTATATTTAATTAAATACTTAAAACCTATAGTTTATTTAATTTACATGTAATAATTAATAAACTATACTATTTAATCACATGACTTAGAATATTAATCAGTAAACACTTAAGCTTATATAATTAGCTTAATTATCCAGCTTATATCTAATTATGAAAACTTTCTATTTTTAGAAACTTATTTATTTAAGGCAGCTAATCTATTTATGGAAACTTTCTATTTTTAGAAACTTATCTACTTTAAGCAGTAATTCTATTTTTGGAAACTTTCTATTTTTGGAAACATTCTATTTTTGGAAACTTTCTATTTTTGGTAACTTTCTATTTTTAGAAACTTTCTATTTTAGGAAACCTTCTATTTTTATAAAGTTACTTATTATTACACAACAAGTATAATAATACATGAAATACAAGTAATACTTAATCAGAATAGACAGAATATATGATAAACGCAGTATAAAACTTAAATCAGTAAAACATGACATGAACATATAAAACAAGCTAAGACATGATATAAAACCAGTTACGTACTCAGTAATCAGATACTTATACACGTATGTATTTATGTAGCATTAGTGATACCGAAGTAGGACTCTCTTCCGTTCGTCTTCTTCGTTCACTGGACATAAGGTACGGATTCTCCGTCCTTTCAGTATGGACATTCTTTCCTTATTAGTATTCCCCGTATGCAGCCAACTGTTTTTCCCTATTATATGTTTTATATGTTTTGATTGCTTATGTTTGATTAGAATACCTAAAGCCATATACATGCATGACCAGTTTCACCTAGTTATGGAGGTACCATAACCATAACACTGGAGGCACCAGTGTTATGACTTCACCACGGCGGAGTGATAGCTCATGGCGTCCCTTTCATCTTTTGGCCATTTATTATATTATCAGGTGGGGCGTATGGGTGCCTCCTAGTTACATGATTTCAGCAGATTACTCAGTGTTAATGTGGTGTGTGCCTTGCATCTTTCACAAGGAGCTGATCCCTCCTACCCAAAACCAGTATATTAAATTAGAGGCAACCCCTCTAATTTGCATGACGAGGTCACCCCTCCAAGTATTCATGCACGTTGATATTTCATGACCTATATTGGCTAATGGTAAAATATGTTAAACAGTTTTTACAAGATAAACATAAGGCTTTTTGAAAATATAAAACCAGTTTTACTAAGATATAACCAGGTTATCCAGGACTTAGTTTCTTCCGCTGTTTCATGCTTATATGCTTACATTATTCATGCTTTACTTGTATATCCGTGCACTGAGCGTTATGCTCAGCCGTTACTTTCCTTTCCATGTCCCAAAACGGAAGGTACCTAAAGTTAGACTGGAGCATTTTTAGGACACGCATAGGATGGTAGCTACCTTAGACTTCTTCTCCTCATGCCTTCATATTTATGCTTGTTTAGTCTTCCTTTTGTTCATTTACTTTATTTATGTTTTGGGCTTATGTTTGGGAACCGATGTTTGATTCCGGTTTTCCCTATGGTCATGTATGTTTTAGTACATATTACCTTGCATGCTTTGATGACACGCCATAATCACGCGTGACATTCCATTTATCAAAATGGAGTGTTACAATTATGGTATCAAAGACAGGTTTCGACCTGTAGGCTCTAAAACTTGACTTGTGACTAGTGGGTAGTCACCAGGAGCTTCCTAAGCCAACGCTTGTTATTCCACGACTTGATGTTTTCAGCACATTGTTGTTTTAGCTATGATGTTTTCAGCACCTTGATGTCTTAACCTCGATGTTTTCATCGATATTGTTTTACTAATATGGATGAACAACCGTCATTCAGATTTAGTTATGTGTCATTGTTTCATGCATGACGTTCCTCGTGAACTGTGACTATGTGGACTGAACCCCAGTAGTTCATAATTGGTCACATAAATTTTTTTTTGATAAGTTTTGACAGATGATTTTCACTTATTTATGTTTCATGTATCATTGTTGCAGGAATTATGACTAAGTAATGGTTGGTACATGACTGACCCTATTTTGTCGCATGTACTTTTATCAAAACTTTTAACTTTGGGACCGACCCATAGGCGTCCCATCGCCATGTCTTTTGTTTTGGGACCGACCCATAGGCGTCCCCTCACGCATATAAAGGTTTTTATAAACTGCCTCATGTATTCATGCACTGTTTTCATGCATAAATTTTTTTTCTCATGATTTATAAGCATAATTTTTTTATGTCCCCTCATAAGTTACGATGTCTTTTATGTCAAGTATGTTTCCATACTATCATGGTTAATTTCAGTTCATGCTGATTATGTTATACACTCCTTCATGTTAAATTGTTTCACGTTCCTTCACGATAATTCCGTCTTCATGCTGATTACGTCTTATGCCTCTTTTGTTATTTATGCTTTCATGCAAGACATTGTTGGATTTCATTGAATCCTGCTTTCATGATAGTCATGGTTGGTTTTCATTGATCATGCTTTCAGGCAAATCATCGTTGAATTTTGTGTAACCACACTTTAACGTTTCTCTATACAACCAAAATGATGTCCATGCTAATATTGCTAGGCTATCATGATGATCAGCCCAGTTTGGTCTTCAAACCATGTAAAATCATGTCAAAAGATCAGCCCATATCGATCATTTCATGTGCATCCCACGTGTACTCCACGTACAGTATTCCATCTGTATTACACGTACCATAATCCATGTGTATTTCACTTACAATACTCCACGGGTATTCACTAGTGGATTCTGAATCATCTCAGGCGTATTTTCACTTGCTGATATTCAACAAAATCGCTGATGCCGCTCATAACTTGGAGATGTTACTAAAGGTTGATGCTGCTGATGTTTGGACGCGCTACGAGATGCGGATGATGTTCCTAACCTAGAAATCCTACAAGACGAAGACAAAGGCGTTAGAGCAAAGCAATTGGATGAGAAGATGCTTCACCATCAGACGATTTCCATCAATCATTGTCCCAAATTCTTAGTTACATGTCACACGTAATTCAGTTGTCGTTTCAACCATATGAGTGCAAATCGGTACCAGCCGGCCACTCAGCTGAATAGTTACATGAATCACAGTCATGGGAATGACCGTCATGTAACTGACAGGCAAGACAAAAATAACAACTACTATGATAGCAACAACCTAGTAATCGAAACCGAAGCTCCGGCCACGGATATGATCAGAAATACAAAGGATCAGTAGTCCAATCGATTCGCCAATTTTGGTATAATAACCTAATATTGTAGTTCTATTTGTTTCACATCTTGAGACACATGTCAAGACATCAGTCAAGACACATGTCTCATGTATACTTTCCGAAGACACATGTCAAGACACCAGTCATGACATATGTCATGCTTATATTTCCAAGACACGAGTCAAGACACATGACTCACGTCCAATTATGGAACATTTCTAAGAAATTCAGGGTACCCTCTAAGGGTATATCCATTTTGTTGTGCCATGTATTAATCAGGCAACAAGAATTTCAATACCATTACCGGGGTATCAGTGAGAACTGTCACGTTGTCAATGAAACTTTCATTTCTTTCACCATATTTCATATATTCATGACCATGAAGGACGCCATTCGTATTCCCCAAGTATATGAAGGTTTTCCTTCAGCCTAATGATAAGATTCAAGCTGCGAACGCATTACCTCGGACAGATGCGAGTTAAATTTAATCCAAATTATGAACTACGAACAGCACACCATGCTACGATTCATGATTATGTACAGTGATGTTCAGGATCCTGAATACATTCAGCTTGATTTTCCATCAGGAACATCTGTACAAATTATCTATGCTTACAAGCACGTGCGTTGTTAGCTATTACTGCTAAAATATTCTAGCTGTCAGTTAAGACACGACCACTTAAGTCCTTTTTCGCATAGCCAGTTGATTATTCAAAAATCTTCCCATACATTCCAGAAGAACCTACAAGGAGAAGGACGGTACCAAGAGATTATGTGTCGACTACCGTCGATTTAAATAAATCACCATTCACAACCGTTATTCTCCTCCACGTATTGACAAGATCGGATTCATTTAGGGTGCTAAGCACTTTCCAAGATCGGATTCATGATCATGCTACCAACAGTGACGAGTGAAAGAGCAGGACATGTCCATGACTGCTATTCGTACACGACTCGGTCGTGCTAGATTCATGATTCTGTATTAGTCTCATAGGTGCTCAAGCAGCATTATGGACTTAATAAATTGAGTTTCCATGAACTCATAAACAAATTCATCAATGTTTTCATCTATGACAACCTAACTTTCTCTAATGTCTGGAGAAGAGCGGGAAGACCATATTTTCTCTATGTTGCAAATCCTACGATAGGAGAAATTTCACCCTGAAATTTTTCAATATAAATTCTGGTTGATTACAGTGACACGCTGAGTCACGTGTATTCTCACGGTTAGTCTTACCATGACTCAGCTCATGCATCAAGGAGAGAACCCTACACTACGTTAGGTGTTCTAAGAAAATCCTACGCTAAAAAAGTCTAATTTCGGAGACTTATAGTTCCGCAAATTTCTATGTATCAAGTTTCTACGAAGAAAGATATAGTTACGTTCATATCTAAGTACCTGACATGCCAACAGGCTAAGATAGAACACCAACTGAGTGGGATGTTTATCCACCATCGAAATTGTGACCAGAAACGGGACAAGATCTCCACGGATTTTGGTTACCAGATTAACGCAAACTCAGAAGAAACAAGATGCTATATGGGTTATTACCAACAAGTTTGATCAAGTCTGCATAATCCTTACATCCATACGGATTTCAGAACCAACAGATTGATCGGACACATTCCAACCAAGGCTCATCCGATCACTTGGTAATCCGTCAGCTATCGGGTCAGACAAAGGTTCGCATTTGTGAACCTTATTTACGTTCATGTTCTTGTTCTAATTTCGACTTGCTTTCACGCTCACGTTCATGACACTATTCACGTTCATGATCGTATCTTGGCTTACGATTTTACGTTCATCTTCGTTCTGGGAGGTTTTGCGAGAACTGGAGAGACCAGACTCAAGTTTAGTTTACCTCCTATCCGCAAACAGACGTTTCACGTCACATTCCACGTTTCACCTTATAGCGTTTGGCGTTATCGCAGTTGTATTCCATGTTCACGATATGTTTCACATGTCATGTTCATTCCATGTTCCTCATATCATGTTCACGATATGTTACACGTATCATGGAACACAATATGTTTGCTCATACTACACTCATCATATCTCCACGTATCACGTTCAAAATTTTTCACGTACTACGTTTCTATATGTCTCGCGCATCGTTGTTAATTATTAGTTAAGTTAGATTGTTTTGCACCATAACGTTTCAGTTACCCTTGCACGTTAATTCTTTTCCCTCGATCGAATTCAGGGGATCTATCTTACGTAGATGACAATGAACTTTTAGAGTTTTCAAGTCAAGGTCAGGAGGACCAAGATTTAACATTGTGTCAAGATCTTGAGAAGAAACTGTTCCAAACGGGAGGCCACTTGGAAATGGACAAGTTCATCCGGACTTCTTATCCGTTTTCTCTTATTGATTAGATATGTCCTTTCAGTCACGTCACATTCCATGTCCTTTCAATCGCATCACGTTCCATGTCCTTTCATGACATGTCACGTTCTACGTTCCCTTCTACCATGTCATCTTCATGTCCTTTTATCGTACATACCCTCTCAGTTTGATTCAGGTATGTTTCTCTGTCAGTTTACGTTATTTATACTTCGGGGACGAATTATTCTTTTTAGGGGGAAGAATTGTAAAACCCGCATGCTTTTACCATGAACAGTACACTTAGGATCGTACGTACAGGATTAAAACTTTCCTTTTATAACATGAACACGTATCATGAATATTAATTACAAGTATTACGTACGTGTTATAGCACGGTAAGTATTTATTACGTATTAACACACGTTAATTATTCCAATAATAATTATAATCACGAACACACGAACATGAAATCATGAACGTAAATTAATCACGAACTAATATTACGTATGTATATATATTTATTACGAGCACGGATAAATATATTAAGACACGAACGATAACTAATTAAATCACGTAAACACGACACGAGAACACGTAAATAATTACAACACGGGAAAAACAACGGGTTTCCCCTTTGGGGGCCCACATACCACGAAATTAGGAAGAGGAAGGGCCTAGCCCATTAATTTTTACTAAACTAGGGAAAAAGGGAAAAACATGTTTCATTATTTAAAAAATTTAGAAAACAAGAAAACCCTAATCCCTTTTTCTTCTCCTACTTTGGCCGCCGGATTCAAGAACACCAAAGGGGTGTTTCGGTTTGATTTTGGGTTTTGATTTATTGCAAGGATCGTAGTGTGTTCATCCCTCTTGATTTCACGTGATCGGTATAAACCCTAACTTCTTTTATTTTATGTTTTGATTTATTTAATCACATAAAATCATGATGTTTTTAATAAACTAATTAAAAACAAATATAAACATGTTGTAATCATGGGGTTTAAATCAATTTAGGGTTAAGGGGTGTTTGTTTGTTGTGGCCGACGCCTAACCGAGCCCAAGGGGGTCTCGGCTTGGGTTTACTCGCACCACCGATACCACATGGTCTCGGTTTGGTGGTGGTGGTGTCACGGCAGCAGCAAGGCAAGTGGAAACCCCGACCTAGGTCGGGGTATGGTGATGGTTACGGGTCCGGTTCATGGGTTTTAATCACGGGTCTGGTTCACACATGTTAGAATAAAAACACGGTCCGGTTCATGAGTTATTTTTCAAGGTTTATTATTTTACAAGTTATATTATTTTTACAAGACTTAAAATTAAATTAATTAAAGCATGAACATGACTAATTTAATTTACATGACTTAGGTTATTAATTTAGTTATTAATACATGAATTTTAACCTAAGTATTTATCTTTTAATTAGAGTATATAATTAATTAATTATTAAAACCATGACTGGTAATTAATTAATTTACATGACTTAGGTTATATCACTAATAGATAATAATACATGTTTTAACCTAAGTATTTATTTTACCTTCATTTAGTTAAATCATATTATATTTAATTAAATACTTAAAACCTATAGTTTATTTAATTTACATGTAATAATTAATAAACTATACTATATAATCACATGACTTAGAATATTAATCAGTAAACACTTAAGCTTATATAATTAGCTTAATTATCCAGCTTATATCTAATTATGGAAACTTTCTATTTTTAGAAACTTATTTATTTAAGGCAGCTAATCTATTTATGGAAACTTTCTATTTTTAGAAACTTATATATTTTAAGCAGTAATTCTATTTTTAGAAACTTTCTATTTTTAGAAACTTTCTATTTTTGGAAACTTCCTATTTTTGGTAACTTTCTATAATTGGAAAATTTCTATTTTAGGAAACCTGCTATTTTTAGAAAGTTACTTATTATTACACAACAAGTATAATAATATATGAAATACAAGTAATACTTAATCAGAATAGACAGAATATATGATAAACACAGTATAAAGCTTAAATCAGTAAAACATGACATGAACATATAAAACAAGCTAAGACATGATATAAAACCAGTTACGTACTCAGTAATCAGATACTTATACACGTATGTATTTATGTAGCATTAGTGATACCGAAGTAGGACTCTCTTCCGTTCGTCTTCTTCGTTCACTGGACATAAGGTACGGATTCTACGTCCTTTCAGTATGGACATTCTTTCCTTATTAGGATTCCCCGTATGTAGCCAACAGATTTTCCCTAGTATATGTTTTATATGTTTTGATTGCTTATGTTTGATTAGAATACCTAAAGCCATATACATGCATGACCAGTTTCACCTAGTTATGGAGGTACCATAACCATAACACTGGAGGCACCAGTGTTATGACTTCACCACGGCGGAGTGATAGCTCGTGGCGTCCCTTTCAGCTTTTGGAAATTTATTATATTATCAGGTGGGGCGTATGGGTGCATCCTAGTTACATGTTTTCAGCAGATTACTCAGTGTGAATGTGGTGTGTGCCTTGCATCCTTCACAAGGAGCTGATCCCTCCTACCCAAAACCAGTATATTAAATTAGAGGCAACCCCTCTAATTTGCATGACGAGGTCACCCCTCCAAGTATTCATGCACGTTGATATTTCATGACCTATATTGGCTAATGGTAAAATATGTTAAACATTTTTTACAAGATAAACATAAGGCTTTTTAAACTAAAAAACCAGTTTTACTAAGATAACACCAGGTTATCCAGGACTTAGTTTCTTCCGCTGTATCATGCTTATATGCTTACATTATTCATGCTTTACTTGTATATCCGTGCACTGAGCGTTATGCTCAGCCGTTACTTTCCTTTCCATGTCCCAAAACGGCAGGTACCTAAAGTTAGACTGGAGCATTTGGAGGACACGCATAGGATGGGAGCTACCTTAGACTTCTTCTCCTCATGCCTTCATATTTATTCTTGTTTAGTCTTCCTTTTGTTCATTTACTTTATTTATGTGTTTGGGCTTATGTTTGGGAACCGATGTTTGATTCCGGTTTTCCCCATGGTCATGTATGTTTTAGTACATATTACCTTGCATGCTTTGATGACACGCCATAATCACGTGTGACATTCCATTTATCAAAATGGGGTGTTACACCTTATGCATTAGGGTACTTGTACATTGTCTTAACATAATCTTATAACCTTAATGAAGTCCTATGAATGTTTGTAGACTTGTCCTAAAAGTCCAGGTTAGGATTCCATGTGGATTTCTTAATATAAGGGTTTCTATATCATTAAGCCTAATGACTTTCTATTTTGGGTAATTAGGGTTTATATCTTAATGTAATCTTATTCTAAGTCTCATATAGTATGTTTATGATTTCCATAGGTTCTACATTCTTGGTTTAGGGGTTTATATAGGTTGATCATATTCTAGGGTTATTTATGGGAGCTTAAGATCCTATGCTTTGAAAACTTTTACTTTATGCTTTAATAATTTGTAAATTAGTTTAAAGTAAATGTATGATTATATTATGATACTTAGTTGAGCTTTATAATTAATTGTAAAAGACTATAGTCTAATTCATTATCGAATAGATTTTATATGCTAATCTTAGTTTTTGGTAATTTTCTTGTAATTAGGTTGTGACTAGTGAATATTAGTACTTTGTGATTGCTTAACTTCTCTTTATATTATAGGTTAGAATTAGTTTATTGTATTGATTATAGATTCATAGTTCTTGTATGATTATATTGCTTAAAATATTGTTTATAAAGGTTTTTAGGTGATGATCTAAACTATTATGTACATTTAATTGTACTTTAGCTTTGTATAGCTTATTCTTACTTATTCTTTTTGTAACTTTATACTTTTCATATGATAGTATAATCCTTGTTCTTATTCCTTGTTTACTTGTTCTTATTGGTACGTTTATCATCTTGAGTTCATTATTTATTTATAGGGATTCTAGAGTTTCTAAGGGAATTTAGGGTATCATTATAATTTCTTGGAATGTTCTTATTTAAGTATACTTGTTTAATTACTTGTACTTGTTATGTTTACAACATATAGGAATATGTTGATATGGTAGTTCAGGTTGGGAAAAGTAGTTCATCTTACCAAGTAATGTATAAAAAGCAAAAAACTACTAATGGATTTTCCATTTCCATTAAACATATTATATAACATACTTGTGAAATTTATGGGTTGTCATAACATACTTTATTTACATCACGAAGATTATATAATTAATTCACAACAAGCATTTACGTATACTTAATATTTCACGACAAGATATAAAACGAAAATACAAGATACGAATTCACGATATAACATGAACTTAAATTACGAAACTTCAAGACACGGGAAATAAATAAAACACGAAACATATATTATAAGGGGTGTTTTAGCTGGTTATTAAAGAAGAAAAAGGGGCCCAAGGCCCGACCCGATAACCAATTTACAATCACAGGGAATCATTCTTTCTTTTCATTTTCAAGTCACAAAATAAACAAAACTAGGGTTGTGGGTGTTCTTTGGCCGCTGGCAGAAAAGGGAGAAAAAGGGAGAGCCAAACCATTTGAGCTTTGATTAATTCAAGTATTGATCGTGTTTTATTAATCCTAAATCATCACGCATTCGGTAACTATTCCATCTCTTTTTCTTTATTTTCAAGATCAATTTATAAACAATTGATTTATTTAAGAACATGTGAAATTGTTAATCAAAAAAATAAGGTTCGAATAGGGTTCGTTTGGATTGTATAGGCACAAAAACCGAAAACCCCTTTGCAAAGGGGTGCTCTCGGTATGATTTATAAACCAACAGTCGCCGACCCTAAGGCTCGGTAGTTGGCTTTCCTTGTCAGCGGCAACGTAGCATGACCCCCAAGTGGGGAGTTTGTCGTTCAGTGGCAACCAAGAGCTCGGGGCTCTCAGTGGGAATACTGAACAGCCAGTGGTAAGCCACTACTGTCGGTGGGAAGCAAAAAACCAAACAGCCGCAAGCCATGGGGCAGCGACGGTTGTTTTGGTCGCACAGTGGCAACTGCCATGTGGCAGTGGCTAAGTCAGGGGCGCAGGGGGAAGGGAACACAACCGAGGGCTGTGGTGTGTGTTTTTGGTTCGTACAACCGATACCAAGAGGTCTCGGTGGGCTATGTTATGGGGCTCGGCTAACCGAACACAAAAGGGGGTGTTTGGTTATTATTTTTTTTATTTTTTTGCTAAATTAATTTGGCATTAATATTATTAAATTTTCAAGACATGGTGAGATTAATCATGATATAGTTAAATTTAATTTAATTAAGGACTTAGCCTATCTAATTAATTATATTTTTAACCATGGTTTAATTAAATTAATATTTACTTTTAATTTAATTATACAATTATCAAGTTTATGGTAAAGTTTTATTAATATAAAATCATGCTATATTATTAATTAATAATCACTTTAAAATCATGTTATATTATTAACTAATAATTATTATGTTAGATTAAAGTATTTATTTATTAATAAACTTTACTATTATATCATTTAATAAATCATGACTTATAAAATATGTTCATTAAGTCTCGGCTAATATTATATGCTTATTAAACAAGCTAATTAAGTCTCGGCTAATATTATATGCTTATTAAGTCTCAGCTAATACTATTTATGGAAACTTACTATTTTTAGAAACTTACTATTTATGGAAACTTGCTATTTTTAGAAAGTTAATATATATAGAAACCTTCTATTTTTGGAAAGTTACTATATATAGAAACCTGCTATTTTTAGAAAGTTACTATATATAGAAACCTGCTGGTATTAAGAAAGTTAATAATTATGGAAACATCAAGTATAATAACACATGAAACATTTAATACGTTAATCAAGAGCACATGAAGCGTATAATACTAAGAAAGACACGATAAAACATGAATAAATAAAACAAGTCAAGAACAAGTAAAACAAGTCAATAACAAGTTAATTAAACTAAGAATCAATAAGTTATACATGAACACACAACTCATACACGTCCTTTATTATGTAGCACTCGTGAAGTCGGAGTAGTACGTTCCGCCTTTCATCTTCATCCGTTTACTGGACATATGGTACACATATTCCATCCTTCAGTAAGGACATTCTCTTTCTATGCATGATTAGGGTTCCCCGTTTGCTGCCATCCGTTTTCCCCAATTTTCATTTCATAAAAACTTTTCATTGTTTGCCATGCTATCATTTTAAATTGCCTGAGCTGTATACATGCATGACCATGACCACCTAGTTATGGAGGTACCATAACCATGACACTTGAGGCACCGGTATCATGACTCTTCCGCGACGAGAGTGATTTCTCGTGGCGTCCCTTCAGTTACATTAGCCATTATTATTATTATCATGTGGGGTGCATGGGTGCATCCTAGTACATGTTTTGTAGGTTTACAAGGTGATTGTGATGTGTGCTCTACATCCATCTCATTAGAGTTGATCCCTCCACCCAGACTTATATTATTAGAGGTCACCCCTCTAAATACATGACGAGGTCACCCCTCTAATTGCATGACGAGGTCACCCCTCTATGTATTCATGTACGTTGATATATGTTGTGACGTATATGAACTTATTGGTATTTAAATTACTTTACATGCATAAATACAAGACTTTTCAGTTATAAATATGTTTTTAAAACATCTTCCAGGTTTTCCAGGACTTACACATTTTCCGCTGCATTTCATATCTTTTACTTATGTTTAAGTTATTCTATCATGTCATTATATCCGTTCACTGAGCGTATTACTCAGTCGTATTTTATTTCTGTGTCCCATATGGAAGGTACACAGGAACGACCTTGAGCATTTGAGAGTACGTGCATAGGATGGAAGCTACCTTAGACTTCTTTTCCTTTCTACATTTTATATACTTATGCTTGGGCAATGTTTTGTCCCTTTTCCTACTTCATGTACGTTATGCATGTGAGCTTATGTTTGGGAGTCGATGTTTTATTCCGGCTTTCCTTTATGGTCATTTATGTTTTAAGACATGTTACCATGTCATGCTTTGATGACACGCCATAATTATCATGTAACGGTCTCCTTTCAAAGTGGGTCGTTACAAGGTAGCTTGTTTTAGCGGGAGAATTTGAAATGTCTAGACTATGCTAGCAAGTGTGGCTCGTCTATTTTCAGTACGGTTGATTTACTTTTTGTAGTCTAGTAGCCGCGGTACGACATGCGACTACTAGACTAGGGACATGATGCTGTATAGTCCCTAGTCCGGCCATGAGCCCGAACCACGGGTACTACCCCTGTATAATCCATTACGAATGGTTTAAGAGACAGCGATGTGGGCCCATAAGGCCCAACAGATGGTTGTCGCACACGGTCTTACGTAGACAACACTCTGGCCACATGCGGTTAGGGTCAAATGGAATCATAGTCTAATTAGGACTATGATTCACCCAAGTTATGAGGATATACACTCTTTTTAAATAACTGATAAGGATCATGTGTATAAGGTATTATCTCTTACTTAAGTCGCACGATTCAGTAAGGTCGACTAGGGTTTCGCCGAGTATAAAAGGAATCCCTCGGTTCCACAAAGGATACAATTCTCACAATCATTAAACCGTACCAATAACTCAATCAAACGGAATACTCACTCTCACGTTGGAGCCTAATCATGGGAGAAAATCCTACGGTAAGCCTAACGTCGATTTCTCTTAGTGTGCAGGATCCTCAATACAAGTTCAATTGGTGTAGGAGCCAAAGCCTCAACACCCGAATTACACCTAATTCGGGTCAATCATGGTCCATCCAACTTTTGTATCAATGGTGGAAAACTAGAAGTGGGGTTGAATATATTTACCGATTAGTTTTACTTATTTGCAACTTTGTATGTGATTACTAAGATTATATAGATCAAGTATGATTGAGTAATACCAGTGTGAATAAATCGAGATAAGGGAATAGATAATCAAACCACACTACACATGAGATTTATAGTGGTTTGTCCTAACAAGATTTGACTTATCTTGCCCCTACTTCCACTCCTCGAGTATCCACTCGAGAGTTCGACTTTCACTGATCAACAACCTCCTTTATACCGGTTGAGAAACCCTTACACGTCACTTACAATATTTACTGACACCTAAGCTAAGATGTCGTGTTCTTTCCAATGTTTCGGAAATCGCTGGGCGCTAGTCGGGCGGTCGACCACCTTCGAGGCGGAATTTGCCTAGGCGTCGCCTAGGCGGATTGGAATTTTGACATATAATATCATAAATAATATGTATAACTTGAAAAAAATACTTCAAAATCAACTTTTTCAAAGATCACATAGGTTTTAAGTTGCAAAATATACAAAGAAAGATAATAATTCAAGTAGTTAAAAATTCAAACATTAACATATTACTTCAAATGTAAATTTTAGATGCATGCTCAATTTTCATTTTGGCCATACTGTTCAAGGATTTGAGCTCCATCCGACTCGTATTCAACCTCCTCGTCTACTTCCTCCTCACTTCATGACATGAAATCATCCTCAAAAAGTTCTCTTTCTTTTCTTCTAGCACTTCTTCGAGGCCTAAGATCATAATTAACTTCTAAAGCATCACTATCAACTATCCATTCTTGTGCCTCACTTGCATCTTCTCCTAAAAGTATTTCAAGATTCTTCGCCTTTCTTTTCTTGTTATGCTCCATTAAATTTGCATTAGCTTGAACATAAGCAAGACTGTTCCATTTGGCTACCTCTAGTCTATTTATTGTTTTGGTGTGCACCTACAAAGTTCAAATTAAGCAATTAAAAATTAGGTACATAAATGAATATAAGAAATATATCTGTTACATTACTTGAGAATTAAGATTTAAAGTTATTGACCCCTTCAAATATGCTCCAAATTCTTTCACATCCCTATGAAATAGTGGTTAAAGAAAGTATCTTTATAGCAATCTTTCTCGAATTAGGAGCTGAGCCACCATAACTTTCCCACCAATTTGCTATAATTTTATAACAAACATGTTATTATATTGATAAATTTAAATTATTATACCATGTGAAAGAATTTCTTTAACATGGGTACAATAATTCCCTTTACACAACGTATTTTAAGGACTAAAGTACTAACCACACTATTACACAAGTAGTAGATAAATGGGTACAACAATGATGATTGTATAGGTAACACATAATACAATGACACAAGTAAACTTTGAAAGATCAAAGCTTGGTTATAGATTTCTTGTTGATGATCCTCAATGAAAGTAAGATTTAAACAACAAGAGACAAGAATGAGAATAAGAATTGGGATTAGAGAGTTAGAAATAAATAGAGTATTGAGTGAGATTATAGAGAAGAGGGGTGAGTTCCAAGCATGGAGAGTGTTTGGTATTTATAGGCAACAAGACCAGCATACCACGTACCCTGCGAACCCAAGTCATTTGGGCCTGTCTTTACCACGTTTGGATCCGTGGGAATTGACTTTTGTTTGCTCATAAATAAAACACCTCTTTTATCCAATATCTTAACACAATCATCATTACACTTGGTAGTTGACTATTCGTATCAAATATATGGCGTGTGTAAATTATTTTTTGTAAATTTATACAAATTCTTGTAATTGTAGAGAACGTTTTCATAAATGTGAGAAACATAAAAACATTAATTCAAAGCTTTAATTTTGTTTTTAATACAAGCTTAAAAATAGATTTGATGTTTTGTCGTTAACAAAACTTAAGAGACAATGATGTAAAACATAAGAGACAATGATGATTGTATAGGTAACACATAATACAATGACACAAGTAAACGTTGAAAGATCAAAGCTTGGTTATAGATTTCTTGTTGATGATCCTCAATGAAAGTAAGATCTAAACAACAAGAGACAATAATGAGAATGAGAATTGGGATTAGAGAGTTAGAAATAAATAGAGTATTGAGTGAGATTATAGAGAAGAGGGGTGAGTTCTAAGCATGGAGAGTGTTTGGTATATATAGGCAACAAGACCAGCAGACCACGTACCCTGCGAACCCAAGTCATTTGTGACACCCCAGGTAGGGTCAAAATATGCGGAAATATCCACGGAGATGTCACTAGGGTGGATCGATAGCATATAGTCCATAGAGCATAAGATAAAGAGTTATTTAAATCAAATTACATGTTTGTTAAATAAATAAATAAAAATTGTCTTAAACATGATGAAAGATGATTGTTTGTGTTTCCCAAATAGAACCCCTGACGAGTCCTATGATGCAGATTACTAAGATGCTGGAGACCATGCACACACCACGTACTAACTTCATATTCCTGTGCAAAACATACTAGAGGGTCAACATAAAGTTGGTGAATTTATAGGTTTTAACAATTAATTAGTTTGGACATACATTAATCATAGAAGTAACAATGCACAAAGCATTCTTACTAAAATTTAGATTACATTAGTTTATTATTAGAAACTGAAGCTTAACCTTCCATAGTCCTCAACAGATGAGGACGTAGTGTCTTATATAAAGACACCCAATCCAGTTCCAACATGGTATACGTCTGTTGTCCCGGCCAAGGCACAGTGAGCATGACTCACCTAGACAGGGATGGTCAATCCCTAATAGATCTATTTATAACATTCAGGCGATTTACAACAATTTAACAGTTCCAATAATAATCAATCATAGTCAAGTTTATATAATTTTATTATGTCCATTAAGTGTTTGCATATTCTCTTTCCCAAAAGGGAAAGTTTTATCAAAAGTTTATATGGGGCTGTAAACTCACCTGGGAGTAGGCAATAACTGTTTAATATGAATAACCAAATAAAGCTCACCCCAAAAGTTATGCCTAATCAAATAGTACAGTCTTAATAGATAGTACAAAGAACATATATGTATGCTTATACAGATTTTAGTCAGTTCATTTATGCTACGGTATTTATCTAAATAACCGTAGTTCAAGTATCAACAATATTCATTTAAACTTATTTATATAAGTTTCGTTTCTAAGTAAACATAAAATATTTAACTATTAATATCATTTAGCATATATGTATTTATAATAATAATTCAACTTACAATTAAGGATCTTATTTAAGTAGACATAAAATGTCCTACTTATAATATTAGTTTACCTTCTCCGTTCATGTATTATAATCACTCATTTACTATTATGTTTCATATTTTAAGTAAATGTAAGGTGTTTTACTTACATATTAGCATTCAATTTTTCCAACGTTCATATAATTTTATTTCCAAAAAAATATGTATTTATGTATTAGTAATACATGTCCATATTTTTTATACAATTTATTCTTTAAAGCAAATTTAAATATTTTATTTTGAAAAATAAAATAAACTATTTTATTTAACTATAAAGTTTCCATAAATTATTTTAACATTTATAAAATAATTTATTAATTACGAACTTAAGAAATTATACCTTAATTCTTATGGTCTAGGTGTTTAATTATGTTTTATTATAATTAAAATAGATTTTAGGCTTAGGGCTTGTTAATGTTTCGGAATATGGCAAAACTAGTCCCTCCATTTAATAAACAAGTATAACTTTCAGATTTTACATATTTGGTACCTAGGGCTTGTTAAAGTTTCGACTTATGGCAGATTTAGTCCCCCTAGTTATATCTAGGTTTTGTAACTTTACTAAAATTACAAAAACAACCCCTAGGGCTTCTTTAAGTTTCGGAAAATTACAAGAATGGTCCTTAGGGTTATAAAATGACAAAATAACTTTTAGAAACTTCCCAAAATGGTCCCTAGGGTTTAATTTTCCACGGATAGTATTTATTAAACCCTAGACTTTTGGATAATTACATTTTTAGTCCTTGTGTTTACTAGTTTATCAAAACAAGTTTCATAAGTTACGGTTTTAGTCCTTAGGTTTCATAAATTGTCATTTTAATCCAAAAAGTTTTTATAAGTTATATTTTTATTATAAAAACTTTTGTTTGAACATTCAAACATAATATGGGCTCATTAAATGGGCTAAACATCCAATGGGCTATTTTAGTGGGCTTAAATATATCTCAAGTCAACTAATTTATTTAAATGGGCCTTTAAATCTTTTATTGGGCTTAAATACATTTTAAGTCCTTTCATTAGTTAAATGGGCATAAGTGTAATCTTAAGTCCATTTAAGTTACTAAGATTTATCAAATGGGCTTATTGGGTCCATTAGGTTTTGGATTAACATTTCATGGACTTAACTAGTCCATTAACACTACTTTACATTTTATGTAAGTTTTAACTTAGGATATTCTTATAAGCTTATCATTCATATTTAGTTTTAAATCTAAATAGAAGAATAAAACTTATAGTTTGTTTTATGTGATGTTCCAAACTAGATCTAGGTGTGTTACAAGGTTGCATGCAAGTCATAAGCCCTAAAAGGAGCTTATATCTCATGTCTATAATTAGTTATAGCTTATTAGGATAAATCAAGTCTCATTTTAAGGTTGCATGTAATTATAAGTGTTTACAAAAATAGATCTAACTATGTACAAGTCAAGAAAACAAGTCACAAGTCCAAAATGAGATCTAAACTATGTCTAGACCTAAAAATCAAATATAGATCCATGTACATTCATATATAGCCCACGGCTATATTTCTAAATCTTGATATTTCCAAGATGAACACTTAAGCAAATTTTAAGTCTTTTAAATAATTACAAAAATATAATCATGATTATCTAGGTGTCATATATGTTTCCAAGGTTACCATTTTACCAAGGAGACTACATATAGCCCACGGCTATATTGTCTCTTCCCAAGGTTCCCATAAGATTTTATAAGCTTGTTTTTATGTTTAACATACTCAAGTTAATCTTTATCATTAGATCTATGGTTTATATAAGCATGCATGTATATCTAACCCATTTTAGGTCATATGTAACCCACGACAACATATATACACATAAGTTATATTTTATGATTTTTAATATTCCATTTAACATGTAACATTTCATATTCCATTATTAAAACTTAGTATACAAATCATATGGTCATTAATCATTTTAGCCGTGACCTTTAAGGTCATGGTTTTGATGATCTTTAAGTTACAAAAGTTCATTTTATGAGATCTATGGTCATTCGTTAACCGAAGTCACATAAAGCAAGATTTGTAACTCATGAAATGTTTAGATTCATAAAATGTTTCATATGGTTTTCAAATAAAGTTTAAAACATAGAATACAAACCATATGTTTCTTATTAAAAGATTTTTAATCATGTATATGATTTTTATAAATATGCCGTGACCTAGAATGGTCATGGCTTCATCAAATCTTGGTTTTAACATGTTATTTACTTGTGTTTATAGATGTATGATGATGCATGCATGATGGAATGAAAGAACATGTAGTGTATACCTTTCTTGCTTAAAAGTACCAAGGATGATCTAGATGAACAAGGATATTTGAGATCTACTCAAGATGGTGAAGAAAACCCTAGTTATAACTAAGTCGTGGCCTTAAAGATTCGGCTAGGGCTTGTTTATAGTGATTCCAAGAGGAATGATGCTATCAAATGATTTTTAATCAAGATGAGACAAAGATTTAGTTGATTTAATGAATCAACTTTGGATTTTTGTGGCTTGTAGACGAAACGTAGAGAGAGAGATGAAGAGAGAAGTGAGATTGCATGTATGAGAATGTGTGTGTTTGTGTTTCGGCTTAAAGAGGATAGAGGGAAAGGGAATGCAAAAGGCATGATTGCCTTGGTAAGAACATTTGTGCCAAGTGTAGGCTTTCCCATTACCAATGAACCCTTTCTTCTTCCACCTATGTGTTTTGCCGTGTAAACTTAGCCAAAGGGTAATGGGCTTTGGCTTGGGCTTGTTGTGGGCTTATCACAAAGGAGGGTGAAGGTCTTGGGCTAGTCCAAGAGTAGTGTAATATGTAGGGGATGTATACATATGCCTAAACGTCTAAGTATGCATGATGTAACATTCTTCTCCAATTTGTTAAGTGTGGCACACACACATTGCTAGTTATAACTTCATTACTTGTTTTTCCTAGTTGTATGTTCATAGTTTTAGGTTATGAAGTTATTTTCAAAAAAGATGAAAGTAAAAGTATAATTACATGATAGACAAGTTCACACACATCTTAAGGAGATATAACATATGATTGAGTGTTCTAGGATTATTAGGTGGAAATTTATTATATTTAATCATGGTAAAATCATGGATTTTACAGCACTACCTCGTTATATTAGCTTTGTCCTCAAAGCTACTAAAAACGTAGTTATCTTTTAAGTGAAAGATGTTCTTAGTATATGATTCATTTTAGACTCTCTCTCAGGTACCGATGACGGCATGAACGCGAAGTGGTCTACACCCAGGTTTCACTTATACGTCCGACTGGGCATTAATGAAGGCTTATGTTATTACGGGTGAACAAAATGGAGTGCAAAGAGATCTCTATTCGGGTTGCACCATTCATTCGATTGAGCAGTAAAGGAGGCTGCTGTTGTGGATGGATAGGCAGGGAGTGCAAAGAGATCTTTATCCGAATCACACTATACATCCGATTGAGCAGTAAAGGAGACTGTTGCTTTGGATGAATAGAAAGGAAATGCAATGAGATCTTTATCCGGGTTGCACTATACATCCGATTGAGCAGTAAAGGAGACTGCTGCTATGGATGGTTAGGAAGGAAATGCAAAGAGATCTTTATCCGGGTTGCACTATACATCCGATTGAGAGGTAAAAGAGACTGCTGCTATGGATGGATAGGAAGGAAATGCAAAGAGATTTTTAACCGGGTTGCACTATACATCCGATTGAGCAGTAAAGGAGACTGCTGCTATGGATGGATAGGAAGGAAATGCAAAGAGATCTTTAACCGGGTTGCACTATACATCCGATTGAGCAGTAAAGGAGACTGCTGCTATGGATGGATAGGAAGGAAATTCAAAGAGATCTTTAACCGGGTTGCACTATACATCCGATTGAGCAGTAAAGGAGACTGCTGCTATGGATGGATAGGAAGGAAATGCAAAGAGATCTTTATCCGGATTGCACTATACATCCGATTGGGCAGTAAAGGAGACTGATGCTATGGATGGATAGGCGCAGGCTTCCCAACGGGGGTCGCAGCTATACCCTTCCAGGATCTGGGAGAGGACTAATGGCGTTGTGGATTTGGTTAGGAGGACAAATCCATTGCAAATGGTTTCTGATATGAGGAGGACACGCCAGCATGTTTTATACGCTAGGGAAGCTAGGGATGTACTATATCTGTATCCTTTTCACGGGTGAGATACAGGTTATATCTCCACACCTGATGATGAAAATTGGGGGTTGAAGGTAAAACAAAACATTTTAACTATAACCCCTCCTATATCAACAGCTTTAAGAAAAGACTTACAATTATACTTCAAGCTTGTGGGATACAATCATTAGTTAATAGTACTAAAGTTTCTACCCAACAGAGAGGTTAAGATTATTGTTGATGGAGATTGGGTAAGAAGTTGCAAAGAATCTACTTCATTCGCCGCTGTGCTGAGCGAGCGAGACGCAGAAAAGAAGTACCTCAAATGGTGGAAATAAAAGAAGATACCAAGAATAAAGAAGTGTGCGCCTTGTAGGGTGCCGTAACAAGGGTCATGCATTCACTATTACTGGTTCAAAATTTGTACAAATCCTGACTTCTAAAGAGAGGAAATCACATCTCCCAGAGTCTGGTGGGTGATGGTATTGTCGAACTAACTGGACCCAAAGAGGAAAGAGGAATGTCCAAAAACATGGGACATTCAACATTTCTTTACGAGGTATGTCGAATTTAGCCCTACAGAATACACCTATTACGAGTTGGATGTGCCTTTCAGGTTTAGGGTTGGAGAAACAGGTTAGGGGAATGGGGCATCCCCGGACCAAGTACTCTCTGGCTTGTTGGTGCTAGAAATGCCACTAAATCTAGTGTTAACTATATCGGGGTTATGGCTTCCCAGTATAATCAAGGTTTCATCTCCCAAGGTACACGAACCAATTTTTGGTCATATATGATAATTGGGTGATACTTGCTAGTCAATTCATGCTAATGACGACATCAAAGCTATCAAGACTTTCTAGGATCTGATTGATGTAAAATGGGTGATTGGAAAGTTTTAAGGAACAACCACAAATGATGGTGTTAACCATCATAACTTTTTCGTCGAATTTTCTACTGTATAATAGGAGTCTAGAGCTAACGGAGGGATTCCAATATCTTACTAAATTTAGCAATTATAATGCTTTGGTCTACCCATGTGTCAAACAAGATAGATGCATATCATTGGTTTAGTAAGAACGTACCAGGCATGATGTTGGAGCTGGGGTTTGCTTGGGCATTGCGGGCCATGTACACTTGCGAAGGAGTTCCCTTGTTGTCCTTCTTCTGGTTGGTCAACTTGGGACAATCGGGTCTCACATGCCCAGGGGTTCCACACTCGTAGCATACCACAACTTTCTTTGGTCCACTACTACTTCCACCTGCGGGGTTTAGGTTTCCCTGCTGCCCACTTCCACTTCCACGTACGTTGGACTTGCCCTTGTTGCTGTTCCCGGGATTGGTATTGGGTCGACCTGGGGTAGCAACATTTGTTTGACAATCGCGAGCAAAATGAACTTGTTGGCCACAATTGTAGCATCCTTGGCATTGTCCTCCTGCAACATGATGGTAGTTGCACTTTGAACACTTAGGCTTGGTCCCTGAGTAGTTCTTGGTGCAGGTTGTGGGAGTAGTGTCATCAGCTTGCCCAACGTTTTGCTTTTTGGAAGGCTGCTGGTGCTGGCTACGAAATCTTTCATTGGATTTTCTCTTGTTGTTCGTTTGCCTCTCGGACAGATTGCGGGCTCGCTTGTTGATCAGCTCAGTCGCAAAATCCATAGCACCTTCTACGGTAGTGGGTCGTGAAGCTAGCACACTGTCATGAATGTTGTCAGGGAGTCCGCTGACATACTTCTCAATCTTGTCACTCCTTAGAGGGAACATTCTGATTCACATCAAGCTTAACTCTTGAAATCTTTGTTTGTACCAAAGGATATCATTGTTCTTACACTTTAGATCCCACAGCTCGACTTCCAACTTCTTCATTTCTCCTCTAGGACAGTATTTCTCAGTCATTCTCTCCTTGAGGTTGGCCGAGAGTATAAGCAATGTCATGTCCAAGGGTGGAGACCACAGAGTTCCACCAAGTAAGGGCGCTCTCGAGTAGGGTGCATGTAGCAAACTTAACTCTGTTCTCGTCAGCACAACCACTGATGCGGAAAACTGTCTCTAGTCTTTCAAACCACTGCATCAATTCAACAACTCCTTCTTTCCCTCGGTAGTATGAGGGTTTGCCTTTTAAGAAGTCGGGGTAAGAGCAACCCCTGTTGGTGTTGTTTCTGCGTGCATCAAAGTTTGGATCATTGTTTGCATTCGGGTCAGCTCCTCTAGCTGCCATGGCTGCTGTGATGCCTTCACTTATCATTTCTCGTAGTTGTGCGGTAGTAACATTCCGAGTAGCTTCTGGGGATTCAGCATTATCAGAATTGGAAGTGGTTGCATTATTAGGATTTGATCTCGTAATCACCATTTGTCTATAGTCATACACAAAATGAGATTATTAGTTCAAGCGTTAGTACAGTTTTTATATTATTTGCACGGGAAAAAATCATGCACTGATTTCATAACAAATTTGGATAACTTGTCAAGATCTCATAATATAATACATTGCACGACAAATATAATAAAGAAAGTGATTACATGTTATTTCCATGAGAAATTTAACATTCATCTAGCATAACACAATCTAAGTCACAGGCCGGTCGGGCCTAGTCCAAGGTAATGATACACACAGTCTTTAAAACATCACATCCCAAAGTTACATGTCCCAAAAGAAAAGAAAAGATAAAGTACAGAATTACATCACCAAAAGCTGAAAAAGAAACAAAAGTACAAAGGCCCTATGTCATGATAGCCGGGATGCAACCCGTAAGCTTATCATGACGTACAAGAAGTCTAGTACGTCTATACTAATCCTGACTGGATGGTCCACTAGATGATGCCGGGACTGATGGTGCTGATGGAGTTGGTGGGGCTGCAAAATTCCTCTTGGTGTTCCATAAAGTCCGAACTATCGTTTGGGTCTCCTTGAGCATACAGAGTGCCGATAGTAGCTGGTTCTGGAGTCTATCGACGACCCCTCGGAGATAAGCCATCTCCCCAGTAACCCCATCATGCCGAACAGTGGCGAGATCAAAGAAATTGGGTAATGATTGTTCCTGAGCAGAAAGAGCAGCATGGGTCTGATGATGCAGACCCTCCATGACCTGAATGCGCTGGTGGAGGCGGTAATTCTCCTCCAATAACCACTTGAGTGCCTCGTCCGTCCTAGCCTGGACGCCTTTTGCGGTCTGGGATTCTCCTCTCATAGTGCGAAAGAGAGTGTCAATACGATCGTAGATGACGACATGGCTTTGTTGACTGACTGTCAACTGGATGCGGAGGTCGGATATCTCCCGCTTCTGGCGTGCAGCCAGTGAGGCGATCTGGGCCTGGACGGAATCGACACGCCCTGCCCCGGATCCTTCCTCGGTCTCATAAGTGGAGACGGGTACGGGCCCGGAAAAATAGCCTGATGATAAGGATGGAGGCATGGAAAATGGTATGCTAGGAGGGACCCGGTCCTCCTCCATAGAGGTTGGGGCCAGTGTGGCTGATGCTGAGATGGAAAAAGGGTCCTCTGGGAGTACAACTTCGATGGTTGGGTCATCCTCTGAATCCGAGGCTGACAACCATCCACACTGCATCGATCGTGGAGATGAACAAACAACTGGAGTAGGAGCTACTACGGGTAGAAGAGTCGAGGATGCAGTAGGCGGAGTCATGGTGCTCTGAAATAGTATTATTTTAAGTTTGAAGTGAGTATAAGCTTACAAACAAAGAACAATATTATTTCAGATTACATGTTTTATGAAATATATCCCTTTTAAACAATTATAACAATGTTTTAAGGTTACATATATTAATACTTATATATATATATATATATATATATATATATATATATATATATGTTATCATTTAAGCAGTTCATTTAACAATTTGTAAGTGCAAGGTTAGGTTTAGTATTACCTATATTTTCATTTCAGTATTTTACTATGTAGTGTAAAAATTTCAAGTTTAGCATATCTAAATTTTCCATAGCAATACCTCACTAAACAGTATTAATAATCAAGTTTAGTAACAATATATATACACTTAGTTCACATAGCATAAAATGCCCTAAGATCTATATGCTTAACTAATACGGTCCCAAAATAAAATCCCAAAAATATTTTTTTATAAGTTATAGTCTAGTTTTAAAGAAAAGAAAAATCATTTTATTTTTATTTTATTTAAAAATTTATCTGGTTCTCTATAACTAATGCTCTGATACCATTCTTTGTGACACCCCGGGAGGGTCAAAATATGCGGAAATATCCACGGAGATGTCACTAGGGTGGATCGATAGCATATAGTCCATAGAGAATAAGATAAAGAGTTATTCAAATCAAATTACATGTTTGTTAAACAAATAAATAAAAATTGTCTTAAACATGATGAAAGATGATTGTTTGTGTTTCCCAAATAGAACCCCTGATGAGTCCTATGATGCAGATTACTAAGATGCTGGAGACCATGCACACACCACGTACTAACTTCATATTCCTGTGCAAAACATACTAGAGGGTAAACATAAAGTTGGTGAATTTATAGATTTTAACAATTAATTAGTTTGGACATACATTAATCATAGAAGTAACAATGCACAAAGCATTCTTACTAAAATTTAGATTACATTTGTTTATTATTAGAAACTGAAGCTTAACCTTCCATAGTCCTCAACAGATGAGGACGTAGTGTCTTACAAAAAGACACCCAATCCAGTTCCAACATGATATACGTCTGTTGTCCTGGCCAAGGCACAGTGAGCATGACTCACCCAGACGGGGACGGTCAATCCCTAATAGATCTACTTATAACATTCGGCCGATTACAACAATTTAATAGTTCCAATAATAATCAATCATAGTCAAGTTTATACAATTTTGTTATGTCCATTAAGTGTTTGTATATTCTCTTACCCAAAAGGAAAAGTTTTATCAAAAGTTTATATGGGGCTGTAAACTCACTGGGAGTAGGCAATAGCTATTTAATATGAATATCCAAATAAAGCTCACACCAAAAGTTATGCCTGATCAAATAGTACAGTCTTAATAGATAGTACAAAGAACATATATGTATGCTTATACAGATATTAGTTAGTTCATTATGCTACGGTATTTATCTAAATAACCGTAGTTCAAGTATCAACAATATTCATTTAAACTTATTTATATAAGTTTCGTTTCTAAGTAAACATAAAATGTTTAACTATTAATATCATTTAACATATATGAATTTATAATAATCATTCAACTTACAATTAAGTTTCTTATTTAAGTAGACATAAAATGTCCTACTTATAATATTAGTTTACGTTCTCCGTTCATGTATTATAATCACTCATTTACTATTAAGTTTTATATTTTAAGTAAATGTAAGGTGTTTTACTTACATATTAGCATTCAATTTTTCCAACGTTCATATAATTTTATTTTCTAAAAATATATGTGTTTATGTATTAGTAATATATGTCCATATTGTTTATACAATTTATTCCCTAAAGCAAATTTAAATATTTTATTTTGAAAAATAAAATAAAATATTTTATTTAACTATAAAGTTTCCATAAATTATTTTAACATTTATAAAATAATTTATTAATTACAAACTTAAGAAATTATACCTTAATTCTTATGGTCTAGGTGTTTAATTATGTTTTATTATAATTAAAATAGATTTTAGGGTTAGGGCTTGTTAATGTTTCGGAATATGGCAAAACTAGTCCCTCCATTTATTAAACAAGTATAACTTTCGGATTTTACATATTTGGTACCTAGGGCTTGTTAAAGTTTTGGCTTATGGCAGATTTAGTCCCCCTAGTTATATCTAGGTTTTGTAACTTTACTAAAATTACAAAAACAACCCCTAGGGCTTCTTAAAGTTTCGGCAAATTACAAGAATTGTCCTTAGGGTTATAAAATGACAAAATAACTTTTAGAAACTTCCCAACATGGTCCCTAGGGTTTAATTTGCCACGAATAGTATTTATTAAACCCTAGACTTTTGGATAATCACATTTTTAGTCCTTGTGATTACTAGTTTATCAAAACAAGTTTCATAAGTTACAGTTTTAGTCCTTAGGTTTCATAAATTGTTATTTTAATCCAAAAAGTTTTTATAAATTATATTTTTATTATAAAAAATTTTGTTTAACATTCAAACATTATATGGGCTCATTAAATGGGCTAAACATCTAATGGGCTATTTTAGTGGGCTTAAGTATATCTCAAGTCCACTAGTTTATTTAAATGGGCCTTTAAATCATTTATTGGGCTTAAATACATTTCTAAGTCCTTTCATTAGTTACATTGACCTAAGTGTAATCTTAAGTCCATTTAAGTTACTAATATTTATCAAATGGGCTTATTGGGTCCATTAAGTTTTGGATTAACATTTCATGGGCTTAACTAGACCATTAATATTACTTTACATTTTATGTAAGTTTTAACTTAGGATATTCTTATAAGCTTATCATTAGCTTATTCATATTTAGTTTTAAATCTAAATAGGAGAATAAAACTTATAGTTTGTTTTATGTGATGTTCCAAATTAGATCTAGGTGTGTTACAAGGTTGCATGCAAGTCATAAGCCCTAATAGGGGCTTATATTTCATGGCTATAAATAGTTATAGCTTATTAGGATAAGTCAAGTCTCATTTTAAGGTTGCATGTAATTATAAGTGTTTACAAAAATAGATCTAACTATGCACAAGTCAAGAAAACAAGTCACAAGTCCAAAATGAGATCTAAACTATGTCTAGACCTAAAAATCAAATATAGATCCATGTACATTCATATATAGCCCACGACTATATTTCTAAATCTTGGTATTTCCAAGATGAACACTTAAGCAAATTTTTAGTCTTGTAAATAATTACAAAAATATAATCATGATTATCTAGGTGTCATGTATGTTTCCAAGGTTACCATTTTACCAAGGAGACTACATATAGCCCACGGCTATATTGTCTCCTCCCAAGGTTCCCATAAGATTTTATAAGCTTGTTTTTATGTTTAACATAATCAAGTTAATATTTATCATTAGATCTATGGTTTATATAAGCATGCATGTATATTTAACCCATTTTAGGTCATATGTAACCCACGGCTACATATATACACATAAGTTATATTTTATGATTTTTAATATTCCATTTAACATGTAACATTTCATATTCCATTATTAAAACTTAATAGACAAAAAATATGGTCATTAGTCATTTTAGCCGTGACCTTTAAGGTCATGGTTTTCATGATCTTTAAGTTACACAAGTTCACTTTATGAGATCTATGGTCGTTAGTTAACCAAAGTCCCATAAAACAAGATTTGTAACTCATGAAATGTTTAGATTCATAAAATGTTTCATATGGTTTTCAAATCAAGTTTAAAACATAGAATACAAACCATATGTTTCTTATTAAAAGATATTTAATCATGTATATGATTTTTATAAATATGCCGTGACCTATAATGGTCATGGCTTCATCAAATCTTAGTTTTAACATGTTATTTACTTGTGTTTATAGATGAATAATGATGCATGCATGAAGGAATGAAAGAACATGTAGTGTATACCTTTCTTGCTTAAAAGTACCAAGGATGATCTAGATGAACAAGGAGATTGGAGATCTACTCAAGATGGTGAAGAAAACCCTAGTTATAACTAAGCCGTGGCCTTAAAGATTCGGCTAGGGCTTGTTTATAGTGATTCCAAGAGGAATGATGCTATCAAATTATTTGTAATCAAGATGAGACAAAGATTTAGTTGATTTAATGAATCAACTTTGGATTTATGTGGCTTGTAGCCGAAATGTAGAGAGAGAGATGAAGAGAGAAGTGAGATTGCATGTATGAGAATGTATGTGTGTGTGTTTCGGCTTAGGGAGGAGAGAGGGAAAGGGAATGCAAAAGTCATGATTGCCTTGGTAAGAACACTTGTTCCAAGTGTAGGCTTTCCCATTACCAATGCACCTTTTCTTCTTCCACCTATGTGTTTTGCCGTGTAAACTTAGCCAAAGGGTAATGGGCTTTCGCTTGGGCTTGTTGTGGGCTTATCACAAAGGAGGTGTAAGGTCTTGGGCTAGTCCAAGAGTAGTGTAATATGTAGGGGATGTATACATATGACTAAACGGCTAAGTATGCATGATGTAACATTCTTCTCCAATTTGTTAAGTGTGGCACACACACATTGCTAGTTATAACTTCATTACTTGTTTTTCCTAGTTGTATGTTCATGGTTTTAGGTTATGAAGTTATTTTCAACATAGATGAAAGTAAAAGTATAATTACATGATAGACAAGTTCACACACATCTTAAGGAGATATAACACATGATTGAGTGTTCTAGGATTATTAGGTAGAAATTTATTATATTTAATCATGGTAAAATCATGGATTTTACATCATTTGGGCCTGTCCTTACCACGTTTGGATCCGTGGGAGTTGACTTTTGTTTGCTCATAAATAAAACACATCTTTTGTCCAATATCTTAACACAATCATCATATCACTTGGTAGTTGACTTTTCCTATCAAATATATGGCTTGTGTAAATTATTTTTTGTAAATTTATACAAATTCTTGTAATTGTAGAGAACGTTTTTCTAACACCCCACCAAATGCTATGCGCAGCGGAACTACAACATTTGGGTGCTAGGCAGTTATCATCGCACACAAGATATATCGAACGACTCTAAAGAGACGTCAATTTTAAAACTTAAATTAAAAATTGTTAAAAGATACATGTCTACGGTTTTTCCAACACCAATTGATACAACAAAGTTTAGCGTTTACGGTCCCCATGAATCTCAACCCAAAAGTTACAGTTTTCACAACAACATAACATTAAAGTTAAAAATGTTTAAGTAATGACGGGAGGAAAAACAAGCAGACTCCAAGCCATACACACAACATCCATCCCATGCACGCTCCATGCTACACTTCAGCGGTTACCTGAAACACATGCTAAATTTGGTCAACGAAAACGTTGAGTGGAATTCATAGGTTTTACAATTCATTTTGAACATATGTGAAATAAAAACCATTCACGATCATTCATAGACTTGTCGATCAAACAATCTATATTCAAGATACTGGCAATTGTGTTTAAGCTCATGACACTAAACCGTTAACTCAATCACCCGCGTAATAATTACCGGCGTGATTCAGATGAAACCAAGGCCCCTAATAAGGCATCAGTTGTAATTATACCTTATCTCTTATCACAAATTATCCGTCCGCAGGGGGTATCAACGTACTAGCCCTCGTCTCGGATAGGGTAGTCAACCCCATAGTACTATCACTTTGTATAAGCGGCTATTTCTAATCCACGCTAGGACTAAACAATAGTTAATAGTTCATGAAATTAGGGACTTTTGCAACTAGGTACTCAACACAATTTCAAAGGCAACATTCGGGTCCAACAATCATTCATGACATATGTTCATTTTAAAAACTAGCATGCATTTCCCTCGCGGGTAAAATAGTTTGAAATAATAATAAGCGAGGCTATAAATTCACACCTTATATATCAAGTAGTCGATAGTTCGAGAGACGGTCACTGACGACGATACGGATGCCCGGGTAAATCAACACCTATCAAACCAAATAACGCGTAATGAGTAATCTCATTTTAAAACCTTATGGTACTGTATAAAATACATAAATACTAGTCACTTATGACAATTACAACTCACGCCAAAACAAAACAACAAGCGTTACTCATTTTACACCATTCGTCCTTATTATTAACGTTATCTATTTTTACTCATTTTCGCCGATACCTACCAAAAGTACGGGCTGTTTTACCATACTTAACCATCTTTGTAAAATTTGACAAAATTCTCAAAAATAATATAAGACCTGTAGAAAACACATATTTAATCCCAACAAAAATTTTTACTTCTACGACCCGTTACTCAACGCTTTTCCAAAAACTACGTTTTTCGGACTGAAATTGTACTTTGACCAAGTCGGACTCGTTTGACCCGTTTAAAATACTCTATTGACCCATTTGACACCTAAGTCCTATAGTAGACTCAAATGTGCAGGTTTGACACCAAAATTCAGTCCTTGACCATTTACCAAACTAGACTTATAGTCCCCGGGATTTGACCTAAAACCAATCATAACTTCGGATTATGACGGTTTTCATCTCCCGGTACACGAATTTCAAAACGTCGTAACTTTTGACTCGTTAGGAGTCGTAAGCTCTACTTTATACCAAATCGAAGCTAAGAGAATGCTCTACAAATCTATCCTATCCACAAGACCTGTTTTCAAAATAATTTTTACGAAAATGCCTTAAACTTTCTGCCTAAATTCAACCATACCAAAATCACACTAACGCTCGTTTCCAAACCCTTTTATCATCACTAGACATCATCCTAAGCATCCCTAATCACAACCAAACCATGTTTTCAGTTCCTAACCCCTATTGATCATCAACCTCATAAACTAAAATCCTAAAAACAAACATGCAAGTACTTGTACCCATCTAAAACATCCATAAACACAAGATTAAACACAAAACCATGCTCAAAACATCAATCACCATGGTCTCCCAAACACCCCCCCCCCCTTTGCCGTGGGGTTTGGGTGACCAAAACACCACAACCAAATCAATTTGGTGGGTTTGTTTAGTGATTATACCCCCATTACACATGAATTAAACATGCATTTATCCAATTAACATCAAAAACGAGTTTGAAAAATTCCTTTGATTCTTGAAAAAAAAATATGAATGCATGTTGGATTTGATTACATAGAAAGATAGGGAATGATTAGATTAGAGGTGGTCTAACCTTAGGTTTAATCAAAACCAAGTAGAAAAAAAAAATTAATGGTGGTTTATGGTGGGTTGGGGGTGACCGTCAGCCTAAAGGAGAAGAGAGGGAGAGAAAAAAAAATTTTGCAAGTGTTTTTGTGATGTATGTGTTTTGTTTCCCTTTTTGTAAAAATTGGAAGGACCCCTTGTGCAATTTAAGCTTTCTTTTGGCCGCAAGTAAAAACGACACTAAAACTTTGCGGGATTGACTCACTAGTCATTTTAGAAAATTTTACGGGAGTCGGAAATTATCCCAAACACTCCAAAATACTTTTGGGATACTTTAAATGTACCCGGAAAGCTATAAAACTCACCCGACTCGACTTAACACGAACCATAAGTAAAATTCTCAAAAAATTACATTATCGATAAAACGTCAATAATTATAGAAATTTGGGCATCCATCGGGATCGTATTCGTCATCGTCCTTCTTAAATCGTCAATCGTCAAAATTATAACCTCGAACATCGATTTCAACCAAAATACTAAAATATATAGCAATTAATATTTATTAAAAATTTCAAAAATTAGCGTAATTTAGGGTAATGTTAGTGACCTCGGTTCTAGGGTATCACATCCACCCCTCCTTAAAGAGAGCGACGTCCCGGCGCTCGCCTCTTCTTATACTCACATTTCGTGCCGCTGGAACAGATGAGGATACCTTTCCTTGAAAAAGTCCTCACGTTCCCAAGTGTATTCCGGTCCACGCCTAGAATTCCATCGAACCTTCACAATAAGAATTCTACTACGCTTCAGCCTCTTGACCTCTCGGTCCATAATTTCCACGGGTTCTTCCACAAAATGCATTTTGTCGTCCAGTTGAATCTTGTCCAAAGGAATCACCAATTCCTTATCCGCCAAACTCTTCTTCAAGTTCGATACATGAAACGTGTCGTGAATAGCACTAAGCTCGCTCGGCAACTCTAACTTGTACGCTACTGGTCCAATTCGTTTAACGATCTTAAATGGTCCAATATACCTCGGACTCAACTTTCCTTTCTTCCCAAAACGAATTACACCCTTCCACGGCGATACCTTGAGCATAACCATATCTCCGACTTCAAATTCCAACGGTTTCCTTCTGTTATCGGCATAACTCTTCTGTCGGCTTCTCGCAGCAAGTAGTCGGTTCTTGATTTGCACAATCTTCTCTGTCGTTTCTAAAACCATTTCGGGTCCAGTCAATTGACTTTCTCCTACTTCACTCCAACACACGGGCGATCTACACTTCCTTCCATACAATGCTTCGAACGGTGCTGCCTTGATACTAGCATGGTAACTATTATTATACGAAAACTCCACTAGAGGCAAGTGGCGTTCCCAACCTCCTCCAAAATCAATCACGCACGCTCGGAGCATGTCCTCCATCGTCTGAATAGTTCGTTCACTCTGGCCGTCAGTTTCCGGGTGATAAGCCGTACTTAAATTCAATTCAGTACCCATCGCACGTTGAAGCGATTTCCAAAATTCCGAAGTAAATCTACTATCGCGATCCGAAATGATCGATAACAGCACTCCATGTCTGCAGACGATCTCCTTCACGTACACACTGGCCAGCTTTTCCATACTGTCCGTCTTCTTCATAGGTAAGAAATGAGCAGATTTCGTTAACCTATCCACTATTACCCATATCATATCACATCCACTAGGAGTTCTAGGTAAACCCGTCACGAAATCCATAGCGATTTTCTCCCATTTCCATTCTGGGATCTCTGGTTGTACCAACAACCCAGACGGTTTCTTATGTTCTGCTTTAACCTTCGCGCAAGTCAAACACTTACTAACGTAACGAGCAATATCCGCCTTCATATTCGGCCACCAATAAACTTTCTTCAGGTCGTGATACATTTTGTCCGATCCAGGATGTATCGAATACTTCGACTTATGAGACTCGTTCATAACCAAATCTCGTACTCCAGGCTTTCCTTCCTCAGATGAACACAATGGTAACCAAATCCGATTCTCGAAATATCTCAATCCGTCTGACCTAATCACAAAAAGAGGTTTCAACATTCTGCCCAAGTTCTCAGCTTCAACATTCCCTTTCATTAATCCCCTCTCTTGAGCCTTCAGTATAGTTTCGGTTAAGTCAACGCTCTCAGTCATCACCAAAGCTCTGACTCTCAAAGGTTTCTCCCGTTCCTTCCTACTAAGTGCATCCGCTACAACATTCGCCTTGCCAGGATGGTAGCGAATTTCACAGTCATAATCACTCAGTAATTATACCCATCGTCTCTGTCGCATGTTCAACTCCTTTTGATCTAAAATGTGTTGCAAACTCTTGTGGTCAGTGAATACAACACACTTCGTCCCATACAAATAGTGTCTCCACAACTTCAACGCAAAAACTACAGCTCCTAATTCCAAATCGTGCGTCGTGTAGTTCTCCTCATTCTTCCTCAGTTGTCTTGATGCGTAAGCTATCACCTTTTCACGCTGCATCAATACCGCTCCATAACCTTTACGAGATGCGTCACAATACACTACAAAGTCTTCGGTTCCTTCAGGCAATGACAATATCGGTGCGGAACATAACTTGTCCTTGAGCGTTTTGAAAGCGAATTCTTCCTCATCTACCCATTCGTACACCCTATTCTTCTCGGTAAGCTTTGTCAATGGCTTTGCTATCAACGAAAATCCTTCAATGAACCTCCGATAATACCCAGCTAAACCAAGGAACTGTCGAACTTCAGTCGGCGTTGTCGGTGCCGACCATTCCCTAATCGCTTCGACCTTGGCAGGATCCACGCGAATCCCTTTGCTATCAATCACGTGACCAAGGAATTGCACGGATTCTAACCAAAACTCACACTTCGAGAACTTCGCATACAAATTCTCTTTCTTCAGCAGATCCAAAATCTTTCTCAGGTGCTTCTCGTGCTCCTCCTTACTCTTAGAGTAAATAAGAATATCATCGATGAAAACAATAACAAACTTATCTAGATACGGCTTGCATACGCGATTCATAAGGTCCATGAATACAACAGGCGCGTTCGTCAACCCAAACGGCATCACTCGAAATTCAAAGTGTCCATACAGCGTACGAAAGGCAGTTACAGGAATATCCTCCTCTCTTACACGTAGTTGATGATACCCTGATCTTAAATCGATCTTTGAGTATACACTAGAACCTTGCAATTGATCAAACAAATCGTCAATCCTCGGCAATGGATACCGATTCTTAACCGTCAGCTTGTTGAGTTCTCTATAGTCGATACACATCCGAAATGATCCATCTTTCTTCTTTACAAACAACACTGGCGCTCCCCATGGTGATGAGCTCGGCCTAATAAATCCTTTGTCCATCAACTCCTTCAGTTGATCCGATAACTCCTTTAACTCGGATGGTGCTAAGCGATAGGGTGCACGCGCAACCGGCGCAGCTCCTGGCACCAAATCAATTCGAAACTCGACCTCACGGGTGGGTGGTAAACCTGGCAGCTCGTCTGGAAAAACTTCCGGATATTCGCAGATAACAGGTACCTCTTCAATCCTCGCCTCTAAATCACCATCACTCGAAACTCGTGCCAAAAACACATCGCATCCACTCTCTACATACTTCATCATTTTCAAACAAGAAATCACTTTCAAACGAGAAGTGCATTCGTCTCCCTTCACGGTCAAGACTTTATTTCTCAACGGAATCTGAACTAATCTCTCGCCACAGACGATCATAGCACTGTGCGCCATCAGCCAATCCATTCCCACAATTACGTCAAACGATCCTAGCTCTATAGGCATCAAGTCGATTTTAAAAGCGTAATTTCCTAACTTCAGGGTACACCCTTTCAGTATAGAATTCGTACTAACAATTTTCCCATCGGCTAACTCAACGTTATATCTAGTCGCTAACAACACCGGTTTTCTATCGATATGACGACTAAATTTAACATCTACAAAACTCTTGTCGGAACCAGAATCAAACAAAATACTAGCATAACAAGCGTCTAGCAAAAACGTACCGGTAACCACGTTAGGACCCTGTGGTTTATCAGCCGTCCCTACTTGATACACGGCAGCAGCATTGTTACCTCCTTGCTTGTTTCCTGCCTTCGGGCAATTCCCTTGCATATGGCCTCTCTCTCCACATCTAAAACATCCCCTCACTCTTGTAGCATTCGCCCCAGTGGCTACCCCTTTCGTTCGGCAATCAGACATCCTGTGACCCGCTTTTCCACATTTGCCGCATGCAGGTGGGCAATTCCCTACATGGTACAAGTTGCACCTACCACATTGGGGATTCACTTTTGCTCCTCTGGGGTTTGTCACAGCTCTCATCCCTTCATTCCTTCGTTGGTTAAACTGCTGATTGCGGTTCTGACCATTGTTGTTTCGGTTTCCACCTCGGCTTTGACCCTGGGACTGATTGCTCTGTGCCGCTTCCCATTTCCTCTTATTTCCTTCAGCAATGAAGTTCTTCTTGTCCTGGAGTTTGACATCCATCAATGCGTGAGCCATCTGGACCGCTTCATCAAACGACCCAGGTTTAGACGAAGTCGTCTCACCCTTGATATTACTGGATAGACCTTTGATGTACTGTTTCATCTTCTTGGTATCTTCGGCAAAAGTGTCTGGACATAAAAGGCTTAGTTCATTAAACCTCCTGGTGTAAGCAGTGATATCATTGTTTTTCAAAGTCAGGTGCCTCAACTCATCTTCCAATTGACCTAACTCTTCTTCCGGACAGAACTTCTTGGTCAAAAGAGCTTTAGTTGCAGTCCATGTTCTTGCATTCGCTACTGCCAATCCAACAGTGGCTACTTGGGTGTTCCACCAACTTAATGCATCGTCAAGAAACGTAGCAGCCGCCAACTTGACCTTGTTCGCTTCTGAACAACCACAAATCTCGAAAGTACTTTCAACCTTTTCTAACCATCTCCTGAGTTCTAGAGCTCCACCAGTTCCACGAAATTGCGTGGGACCACATTTTATGAAACTAGAGTAAGTACATTCTCTTGGGGCTTGCTGTCTCCCCGCATTTCTGCCCTGGTCTGGATTCCTTCCTGCTCGGTCTGCTTCTAGCGCATTCGCAATGGCTTCCTGAATCATCGTGTTCACACGGTCGGCGGTTAGTTTTGGGGGCATGGTGCGTTATCAAATATATCTTTCTGCAAGACAGGGAAAATAGGAAAACAATGTAAGTATACACATCAAGATTAAGATGGATTTCTCTTTCAAGACATAATATAAATACAACGACACATCACTACAGAGTTACTAATATTCATCAATTCACATCACAAAAGATCAAATTTAAGACATATCACAGATCATGAAAGGTAAACGTGGATTGTATTGATAATCAACCAAAATTGTGAAAAGTATTGCCACTACAATCATTCACCATAAAACTTAAGTCCTCAAGTTTTTCGTCATAATGCCATCATACAAAAGTCTAAAACAGTTCTATTACAACGATCAAAGATAAAATACAAGACAAGCAACTAGGCATGTGGTGATCCACACGGCCTCTTGGATGGCGGTTCGTCATCATCTTCCTCGGGTTGCTCATCGCTATCATCCTTGTCCATATCATCCATTTTTCACTTTCATTTGTCGTTCGGCCCACATTCAGTCTCCTTTTTCGTCCCTGACGTAGACCCACACTCAATCGCTACCTGATTTCCCACAGTGATACAAGCACCTCTGGCAGGTGGCTGGATCATGAAGTCATTAGCTTCCATTTTCAAATTGTCCACAAATCACCAATCTGGGGGCAATGATGCTCTCACTCGATGCTCCCAACTCTGCATCCTAGACAATCTCACTTGATCTTCCCTAACACGGTCAAGACTGGCGCTCAAGTTTGCGATCATCGATCTTAGACTGTTGATATCACTTTTATTTGCATTTCCATCATACTCAATTCTTGCAGTCCTTTCCAACAGTCTTTGGTGTGCCCTTTCATTCTTATCAAACCTCTTAATTACCCTGGTCTCAACCACAAACCTCTCATACATCAACCTATCCATCCTCCTCAAACGACCCTCGGGATCCCAGTAGTGTCTTGGTCTCGGAAAGTAGACCCTTGCGATATTCTCATGAATAGATTGTGATTTTGATGAATTGCTGGACTCTGCACCGCTCCCGTTACTTACTCGAACAAATCCTGGCACTGTCCTCAAATAGTCCTTACAGTTGTCCATTGGGCGACTAAAGGGTTGTTGCTCATATCGATCGGTTGGAGGTACTTCATAACCTTTTGGCGAATTCGGAGATTGAAACAAATCAGGTTCGGTCTGACCTACAGCATTCTCGGGAATGCCATCATCCATCAGTTCCTTGGGCTCTTCCTCAGAATCCTCACTCTCATCACTACTGATGCTAAAGTTGTCCACCTCACTTTCATCATTGTCATTTTCCGGCCCTATTTATTCTTCTGGAGCGATCCATCCATTGTCATTATCCGGCGGGTTCGGAGGAAACGGTCCCCCTTCGTGACCCATGACGTAATCGTTTCCATTACCATTAGGCGGTACCTCGGCCATTCCTGCAATAACCGCGAATTTCGGAGGGTACGTAAGATAACTATACAATATTTATAAATACATGCATGCAAATGCAATGCAAAGGTGGTACATATGCCCAAAATGTAATAATATGATGCTCATGCATGATTAATACAAAAATTACGGTGTCGGATATTCCACGTATAATTTCAACGTCTACATATAGTAATTTCCATACTTACGTAATAATTACCCACATATACACTTCAACTCAAAAGTATACGTCAAATGCCATGAATACAAAAATAAATCTTACCGGAGCCATGCATGATAGTTGTGTGTGCTTGGACAATTTCTTACGACACCAAAAGTTATAGTTTAGGATTTTCAAAAACGACCTAGTTCTCTATAACTCATGGCTCTGATTACTAATCTCTAACACCCCACCAAATGCTATGCGCAGCGGAACTACAACATTTGGGTGCTAGGCAGTTATCATCGCACACAAGATATATCGAACGACTCCAAAGAGACGTCAATTTAAAACTTAAATTAAAAATTGTTAAAAGATACATGTCTACGGTTTTTCCAACCCCAATTGATACAACAGAGTTTAGCGTTTACGGTCCCCATGAATCTCAACCCAAAAGTTACAGTTTTCACAACAACATAACATTAAAGTTAAAAATGTTTAAGTAATGACGGGAGGAAAAACAAGCAGACTCCAAGCCATACACACAACATCCATCCCATGCACGCTCCATGCTACACTTCAGCGGTTACCTGAAACACATGCTAAATTTGGTCAACGAAAACGTTGAGTGGAATTCATAGGTTTTACAATTCATTTTGAACATATGTGAAATAAAAACCATTCACGATCATTCATAGACTTGTCGATCAAACAATCTATATTCAAGATACTGGCAATTGTGTTTAAGCTCATGACACTAAACCGTTAACTCAATCACCCGCGTAATAATTACCGGCGTGATTCAGATGAAACCAAGGCCCCTAATAAGGCATCAGTTGCAATTATACCTTATCTCTTATCACAAATTATCCGTCCGCAGGGGGTATCAACGTACTAGCCCTCGTCTCGGATAGGGTAGTCAACCCCATAGTACTATCACTTTGGATAAGCGGCTATTTCTAATCCACGCTAGGACTAAACAATAGTTAATGGTTCATGAAATTAGGGACTTTTGCAACTAGGTACTCAACACAATTTCAAAGGCAACATTCGGGTCCAACAATCATTCAAGACATATGTTCATTTTAAAAACTAGCATGCATTTCCCTCGCGGGTAAAACAGTTTGAAATAATAATAAGCGAGGCTATAAATTCACACCTTATATATCAAGTAGTCGATAGTTCGAGAGACGGTCACTGACGACGATACGGATGCCCGGGTAAATCAACACCTATCAAACCAAATAACGCGTAATGAGTAATCTCATTTTAAAACCTTATGGTACTGTATAAAATACATAAATACTAGTCACTTATGACAATTACAACTCACGCCAAAACAAAACAACAAGCGTTACTCATTTTACACCATTCGTCCTTATTATTAACGTTATCCATTTTTACTCATTTTCGCCGATACTTACCAAAAGTACGGGCTGTTTAACCATACTTAACCATCTTTGTAAAATTTGACAAAATTCTCAAAAATACTATAAGACCTGTAGAAAACACATATTTAATCCCAAAAATTGTTTTTACTTCTACGACCCGTTACTCAACGCTTTTCCAAAAACTACGTTTTTCGGACTGAAATTGTACTTTGACCAAGTCGGACTCGTTTGACCCGTTTAAAATACTCCATTGACCCATTTGACACCTAAGTCCTATAGTAGACTCAAATGTGCAGGTTTGACACCAAAATTCATTCCTTGACCATTTACCAAACTAGACTTATAGTCCCCTGGATTTGACCTAAAACCAATCATAACTTCGGATTATGACGGTTTTCATCTCCCGGTACACGAATTTCAAAACGTCGTAACTTTTGACTCGTTAGGAGTCGTAAGCTCTACTTTATACCAAATCGAAGCTAAGAGAATGCTCTAAAAATCTATCCTATCCACAAGACCTGTTTTCAAAATAATTTTTACGAAAATGCCTTAAACCTTCTGCCTAAATTCAACCATACCAAAATCACACTAACGCTCGTTTCCAAACCCTTTTATCATCACTAGACATCATCATAAGCATCCCTAATCACAACCAAACCATGTTTTCAGTTCCTAACCCCTATTGATCATCAACCTCATAAACTAAAATCCTAAAAACAAACATGCAAGTACTTGTACCCATCTAAAACATCCATAAACACAAGATTAAACACAAAACCATGCTCAAAACATCAATCACCATGGTCTCCCAAACACCCCCCCTTTGCCGTGGGGTTTGGGTGACCAAAACACCACAACCAAATCAATTTTAGTGGGTTTGTTTAGTGATTATACCCCCATTACACATGAATTAAACATGCATTTATCCAATTAACATCAAAAACGAGTTTGAAAAATTCCTTTGATTCTTGAAAAAAAAATATGAATGCATGTTGGATTTGATTACATAGAAAGATAGGGAATGATTAGATTAGAGGTGGTCTAACCTTAGTTTTAATCAAAACCAATTAGAAAAAATAAATTAATGGTTGTTTATGGTGGGTTGGGGGTGACCGTCGGCCTAAAGGAGAAGAGAGGGAGAGAAAAAAAAAATTTGCAAGTGTTTTTGTGATGTATGTGTTCTGTTTCCCTTTTTGTAAAAATTGGAAGGACCCCTTGTGCAATTTAAGCTTTCTTTTGGCCTCAAGTAAAAACGACACTAAAACTTTGCGGGATTGACTCACTAGTCATTTTAGAAAATTTTACGGGAGTCGGAAATTATCCCAAACACTCCAAAATACTTTTGGGATACTTTAAATGTACCCGGAAAGCTATAAAACTCACCCGACTCGACTTAACACGAACCGTAAGTAAAATTCTCGAAAAATTACATTATCGATAAAACGTCAATAATTATAGAAATTTGGGCATCCATCGGGATCGTATTCGTCATCGTCCTTCTTGAATCGTCAATCGTCAAAATTATAACCTCGAACATCGATTTCAACCAAAATACTAAAATATATAGCAATTAATATTTATTAAAAATTTCAAAAATTAGCGTAATTTAGGGTAATGTTAGTGACCTCGGTTCTAGGGTATCACAGTTTTCATAAAAGTGAGAAACATAAAAACATTAATTCAAAGATTTAATGTTGTTTTTAATACAAGCTTAAAAATAGATTCGATGTTTTGTCGTTAACAAAACTTAAGAGGGATTAAAAATATATACATCATTTTAATGCGATATTTGTATTAACAGGGGTAATAATGAATCTTCCGTGTTATTATTCAAATTGACAACAACATGTTTCATTAATCACTTTAAAACTGTATACAAATGAAATAAAACTATGGCTTCGATGATGGTGGTTGTCCTAACCGGGTTTTCATCAAGATTATCAACATTGTGGTTATGCAATGAAACAATGGTTTCAGTGGTGGTGGTTTTCCTAACCGGGTTTTCATCACAATTATAAACATTAGGATTTTGCTATAAAGCAATGGTTTCGATGATGGTGGTTATCACAACATTGTGTTGGCTGTTGGAGGGACTGATGAAAGGGGTTAGTTGAAGATCAAAATCATCTTTATTTAGTGATAATACCCAATCATCATCATCATTTTAGGGGGAATTCATTTTAATCGCTAAGAAGTGGTCAGAATACTTCGTTGGTCCCTGAGGAGAAATGTCAGACGAGTGGTTAATCCAAGGCTTTACTGGTGGGAATATGGTTTCAAGGACAAGTTTTAAACAATGGAAAGGTGGGGGTGTGCTATCGTGATTGGGACGAGTTGAAAGGACGAAATTGGCTTCACGTGGATGACAGGTGAGGGAGATAATGACTAATAACGGCTTAATGGTAAAATTCGAGTTAAGGGTTTTTTCGTATGAAAATGCAGAGTTCATGGGCATTTTTACGACCTTTTGTTTTAGAAGTATGATGAGACTGCAATTATACATAGTCTCATCGTTCTTTTCAGGCTTAAAATGTGTAAAAATATCATAAAATACCATAAAATATGCTTGTATTTTTCATTGTGTATTTTAGGTACGAATATCGTGAATTCAACAAAGGATCAAAAGAAACAAGCAAAAACAAACATGGGAAACAAAGCCGCACAAAGAACCGGACCCGAGCAATGAATTTCCAAAGAAGTCCTTGAAGTTTGAAGATTTGTCAAGATTGGTCCCCCAACTATTAAAGACTTGTTATATTATACCCTTGTAAAACTCACTTATTACATAGAGGTCCCTCATATTTCAAGAATATTCAAAACAAGTCCATGAAGAATGGTCAAATTACAAAGGAGGCCCTTATACAAAGTTATGAAACTTTATTGTGCCAAATTTGACAAAGGGTACAAACTTATATTCAAAGAAAATAAAAAGATTATGCTCAAAACATGTTATACCACAATTTAGAGAGTGTAGGGACCATTTATGCTAAAACCTAAACCCAAACCTGGTTTAATACCCACCAGCCCACCATAATACCCACAAGCCCAACCATTAATATCCCTTAACCCGATAGAAAACCAACCAAAACCAATAAACTGACTCGGGTTTATTAATAATTAATTGTGATTTAAACATATTTTTAATTAATAAACTATAACAACCAATAGTTTTGGTTAATGTAATATCCATGTTCATAAATAAAAATGTTATTTTACTCTAAAATTTATGCATTTTCACTTCATGACTGACTTATGGATCTCAATGGCCACATCAACATATGCCTATATGTTGTAAACACCATGTATATACCAAGTCTGAGTTCTAAAAGTTATCATATGAATAAACAATGAATAAGAACAACTCAAATATAACAAGGATACCCTAATTTCCCATAGAAACCCTAGAAATCCCTTATAAACTAATATTTCAAGCAATGTAACCTCAAAATAACAATGTAATATTATTAAACACTCTACACAAATTCTAATCCACCAAATAAAGGAAAGTTAAATAATTATAAAACACTAATATTCACTAATCACAAGCTAATTACAAGAAAATGACCTAAAACTAAGATTAACATATAAAATCCAATCTATAATGAATTAGACTCTAATATTTTGCAACAAAACAAAAAACTCAACTAAGTATCATAATATGATCATACATTTATTTTGAACCAAGTTACAAATTATTAAAGCATAAAGTACAAGTTTTCAAAGCATAGAACCTAAATCTTATTTAAATAAACCTAGAATATGATCAACTTATATAAACCCTCAAACTAAGAATGTAGAACCCATAGAAGTCATAAATATATCATATAAGCCCTAGAATAAGCATACATAAGGATATAAACCCTAATTACCCAACTTAGAAAATCACTAGGATTAAGGACCTAAAAAACCTAATATTAAGAAATGTACATGGAATCACTACCTAGTTCTTTTTGAACAAGTTTACAAATACTAGTAGGATATCATTAAGATTATAAGATGATATTAATACAATGTACAAGTACCCTAATGCACAAGGTACAAGATTTCAATGCATGACTTGTAAATTAGGTCAAAAAAGGTATTTTCACTCTTTAGACATGTTTACCCTAACTAAACCCTTAAACCAAGTGTGAGAAATCATTGGACACTTAAGTTACAAATTCTAGGACCTAAATTAAGTTTACATAAGTAGCTAAGAGGAGGATAATCACATTTTCAAAGATTAAACCCTAGATCATTAGAAAACCCTAATCTACAAATGTATACTTCTCATTTTGACATCAAACCTTTGTTAAACTTCAAACAAAGGCCCCAAATATCTTAAATAGAATGTATATACCATAATTAATCCCTAATCCTTCACTAATCACTTTCCTAAGCCCTTAATCACCAAAAACACAAAGCATAAGTTACAAGCCCTAGATTTTGAATCTGGTTTTACAAATTCCATCCAAAACTCATTTTCAAACCATTTCCCTCAATTTCAAGTTTGAAAACCAGATATTCATCCATCCTAAGATATTTTAGGAGTGTTACAAGTAGGTTTATCACCTCCTTGCTTGCTACACATCACCATTCCTATCTATATGTTGTCGTGACTTATTTTAGACCACAAGGAAGGATTGGGACCAAGCTACAAGCTATGAACATGTGTAGATCTTCACTATCCTTTATTGGTCACCCCTATATTCTTCTTGCACGTTTGAATGCAAAACTTAGAGGCTAAGGGCCATTTCAAGTATAAATAGGGGCGTATACCTTCATTTGAAACTTGTACCCCGATTCCTTTGTATCTCATACCCATTCTCCTTTACCACCTCTATATACGTCTTAGGACATCCCACAAGACCAAAAAAAGGTCTAGAAACTAGCCATTGAAGCTCTTGAAGCTTTGATAGCAAGTTGTGTTCATAAGAAGCCATAAGGAGCCATTTTAGAGCTACCTAGGTAAATCTATGTTAACCAAGGATTTGATCTTGTTATAAAGTTTATTTAGACTTTTTATAATGTCAAAATTATGTTAGAAAGATAATAAAAAATAAAATAAGTCATTTCATCATTTTAAATGAAAGTTATAAGTTAAAGATGTCTTAAAACCCTAGTTTTGTAATCTACATGGAATAATAAGCAAAAACACATTTCAAAAGCTATAATTCTAAATAATGTTGTTATTATGATTATAAACATTCTTAGAAACTTTGTTTTCAAATCCTAGATCATTTGGATTATTTTTGAGCTTGTTATGTGATTTTTACATGTTTAGGGACTAAAACTGTAATTTTTGAAACTATAAATCATTTTGGGCCAAAAGTGTCATTTTATGAAAGTAAAAGCTATAAGAATAAATGTTGGAAAGTTTGAGACCCTAAGGTTAAAAATTAAAGGTTTAAATTACAATTTATTAAACTTTATACTTAAAGGATAAAAAGTGTAATTACACCAAACTATAACAACAAGGACTATTTTTGCCAACCTTAAAACTCAAAATGTAATAAAACATATTTTGTCATTTTAGTAGGGAGCTTTGTACAAAGATGTTCCATCTCGATATTACGTTCTGACTAAGTGGTTGGGTTTACGATTTAAAGTGCCCTCGCTCCTCAAACGTTTATAGAATGGCTTCTGAGTATGATGGCCCGAACACTGATACTATTACTCCAAAAATTAATTCAATCAAGGAATATTAATTAAAGAGAATGAACTCATGACTAACACTTGATATAAATGCATATTGTGTGTCAGTCCAGATCCCGTGAGAAGGGTGTGGTTTGATAAATCAAAAGACTCTATAGGCTAAGGTGAGTTTATGGCCTCACATTTTAAAAGCTTACAAACAATTTGAAAACCCGTGAGGGGGATATATTCAAAACTGAAATACAAGTGTTTTTGTATACTGCCTACATGATTATTGAAACTATGTTTACTTCTTGCCATCCCAAGTCCCTTTTTAATTGTGAATCGCTAATCATTTAATGAGCGCTAATATCGTGAATAGTAATATTGGAGACTGACATCTCCTATCTGGGCAAGTCGCACTTGCTAGCAGCTAATGGTCCATTCCTAGGCTAAACAGATATACTTTATTTTGCATAACTCAGGATAGTCTGGCAATCTTCCTGGTTAAGGGCACTTTGTTGGATTTTTTTGATAATGTCTAGTCGCGGGTCATGAGCTAGTGCAATAAGAATCGATGAATTTAAAACTGGGTGTATAACACTGTAGCCCGAGAGTCATACTTGTATTCAATCGATGTTTAAAACCTATAAATTCACTCAACCTTTGTGTTGACTTTAAGCATATACCTCAGGTGAATGAAGACTGACATGCTATGGAGGATGGATTCTTGAATAAGTTATCATTATATAAATAAAATTAGATCTTTAGGAAACCTGTGTTTGTATAGCGTATGTATAGTTTTTTGTTAAATTCTGATTTAAATAAATGAATGATAGCCTTTGTTTTATAAAAACGTCTTTTTAGCATTTTCTACTATTGTGACTATGATACTATGAATTAATACCCCAGATCAATATTCCGCTATGTAAAGGTAAAAACGGGGGTGTTACAGATTGGCGTCAGAGCTTGCAGTTATAGAGAAAAAGGTTTTCCTAAACTATAACTGAGATTTTAAAAGTTCAAGACTATCGGCCATCAGCAGCGCCAACGTAAGATTTTTATCTCTTTAGAAGCATGTCTCATGTTATTATGTTATAAAAACTACAAGGATGTCTACTTCCACCTATATTCTCATCCCCGACGATGATGAAAGAGAAATTCTGATGTTCACTCCATCTCCCATAGATGTGCGTGTTCTGAATTTGTCTTTTTACGATACCCCTGAAGTACAAGAATATTTCTCACATCAAACTGAAGTGATGAATAGTATAACTTCACCTACGTCTCATTTTCTGTTACCTGAGGATCTTTATTCGTCTCCCAATCAAAGTCGTGAAGAGCCTTATGAAACTAAAGAGGTCTCTAGAGCACCGATTGTGGAAAAGCATGACCGGCAATTAACTGCCATTGCAAGTCATCTCGATGCAATTTCCTTAGAAGCTTTTAGAAGAGTCGAAAGTAATGTTAGAAATTTGATAAGAGGAAGAGCAGAAATTGAAGAGCATTTTAGGCAGTTAGAATATAAAATGGACGTTACCCGACGCCAAAATATTAAACTAAGTAAAAGAATGCATCATTTTTAAGTAGCGATGGCAAGACTTGATAAGGAGAACACTTAACTGAGAGAAGGACTACGAGAACTGGGCTTAATTTAGAAATACTCAGTGAAGATCTCAAAACTACTCAACAATCTGACTCCGGATATATTTTGGACAGAATCGAGGAGATTAAAATGAGGAATTAAGCTTAGAAATCTAGTCTCAGTTTGTAAATATGTACAGTTTTCTTTATGTAACAGTGATGCTTATTGTGTAAATATGAACGATAAGTTGTTAATAAATAAAGAAGTGTGCTTTTATTCTTGAAACTCTTGTCATTTTATAATAATTGTATTATGAATCCTCATATATATGAAATTCCCAAAAGAATAAGAACTCGACAATGATGTATTAAATTTATTACATACTCCACGTATGAAAATTTAATATCCAATTATTATTTTGTGGTAGGATAGCTCCTACCAGAGCATCAACATATGCGACAATATATATGACACTTGAAGAAATAAGGCAATTGGTTGCTGAGAGTGTGACTGCAGCTTTGCAAGCACAATCCACCAATGTAGTCAGACCAAGTAATGGAAACGCTGTTAGAAGAGAAATTCCTGTTGAAAGAAGATGTACTTACAAGGATTTCATGAACTGTTAGCCTTTTAACTATAAAGAATCTGAAGGAGCTGTTGGACTTATCCGCTGGTTTGAGAGAACTGAATCAGTATTTGTTCGCAGTGACTGTTATGAAGATTGTAAAGTGAAGTTTGCTACGGGTACATTAATAGAAGAAGCTTTGTCTTGGTGGATTGTGTGACAATCTAACATTTTCAGGTAGTAAATTATTTTCTCGTATATTATTTTGAAACTTATTTTTGTGTTGGTTGATGAACTCACAATTTAAGGATTTAAATTTGGGCTTACGTGCATAATTTAACGTCCTTTACGACTAAACCGGAAACCCTAGGATTACGTATTTACGTTTTTGAACTCCGTTCTTGATGAGACAATTTTTATTAGATTCGTTTTGTGCCGTTGATTCATAATTTATAAAAACGTTTTTCGCAAAACAACCCGAGGGCACTCAAATCGAGGAAACTAGAATCGAGGAATACCCGCAAATTAGTGGGATGAGACAAGTTTACACTTACCTCACCCTACTCATGGGACGGCTAAATAAGCTACACCACACCCCTTCAGGTGTCAACTTGTAGTTAACAAGTTTATACTTGTCTTGCTTAACCTTCCAAGTTAACTAAACATCAAAACCACTAGCACCACAAACCATTTGTTCATTTCATACATGAAAAAACCACCAACTCTTCTCTTTCTCTCTCACTTATGTCGTCCAAACTCAACCCAAAATACCCCATTTGATCAATTTTTAACCACAATATCTTGTGTTATTCACACAAATGATGGAAAAATCTTGAAGCTTTGTTGATTGGTGGTCATTTTAACATCCAAGGAGGTGATTTGCTTGTGTCCAAGGGCTTATTTTTCCACAAGAGTTCTTGGTGATAGGTGATCTTGAAAATAGATTTGGTGTACCTCAAAGTGTTGTCATCCAAAGTCAAGTTATAATCTTGGTTGATAAACAAGATCATCCTTCCCATTTTCATTTTTATTTTGTAAATGTAAAATTTATTTTATTTCCTAATATATATGTATATGATGATATATGATGATAAAAATATTGTGTGGGGATCATGTGTTGATAAACTTGGTTAAAAAGATTGAAAACTACATGTAAAAAGGTTAGAATCTTGCTTAAATAAGTAGGCTGTATAAAAACAGTAAAAAACCTTATGTTAAACTGATAAAATTGCATAGATGAATTAATATACAGTAAGTATTAAGACTTTTACACATGTGAGAGTTGACCATGCAATGGAATCATTATAATGAGTGAGATATGATCAAAACAAAATTGAAGTACCAATCTGAATAGTCTGTTTTGTATGGACTGTTAGGGACACTTAGAGTTAGATTGAGCAGTAGCTAAAACTAAGTTAATTGTAGCACATAATATGAAGTTTATGTAATCCAAAAATTATCTTCTATCTACTTGTATAACTCAAGATATGATAAAAATGGTGAAAGTAAAAATAAAAATCATATTTGTGAAATAAGAGTATATAGTATAATATTAGCACTCAAATAAATATAATATAAAATGTAAACTTAAAACCCACTAACTTATATATTACATAATAATAAGTATGTACATTAATAAATAACTGAGACATTTTATAAAAATGGCAATTTGATAAGTTTTATAAGTTATAAAACTATAAACATAAGTTTTACGTCTTTTCGGCTAAAACCGTAAAATTAACGTTTTTGTCAATTAAAACTTAGTCGGTCGGACCCGTCTAATGTAAATTTTTTATAACTCATATACTGATATATAAGTACATATTACAAGTAAAAGCCGATAAAAACCCGAGCTTTATAACATATGGACATTAACGGGCCAAATTAGCGTTATTGGACTATTAATCCAACTAATTTGGCTAAACACTTATGAACTTACTTATTGGGCTTAACCCACTTGGGCCCAACATGTATGTATAGGGCTGATGTTAAAAGTGTAAAATGGACTAAAATAACGTAATGGGCTTATAATGGTGTGACAATCCGTCAATTTATGGTTGATATTTTTTTATTCTCAATATTTATTTGAAAACATTATTGTAATGTTACAATATGAACTCACTTACTTTTGGGAAGTAATTTGGATTTACGTCTTGAAGTAGCATCGACTACGTCTAAATCGGAGGATTCAACGTTACGTGCTTACGTTTACATACACCGTCTTTGGTGACAGTCCGACATTTCAGAAAATAAATTTATCCGTGAATATTATTTTGAGATTTTAAATTTGTGTTAGTTCATAAACTCACAAATTTACGAGAAGAGATTAGGACTTATGATTTTATTTTAACGTCCTTTACGACTAAACCGGAAACCCTAGGATTATGTATTTACGTTTTCGAACTCCGTTTTTGATGAAACAATTTTTATTAGATTCGTTTTGTGTCGTTGATTCATAATTTATAAAAACGTTTTTCGTAAAACGACCCGAAGGCACGCAAATCGAGGAAACTAGAATCGAGGAGTACCCGTAAATAAATGGGGATGAGACAAGTGGGACACTTGCCCCACCCCCACTCAAAACCGGCCTAAGTAGCCAACACATCTCATGATGTGTCAACTTGGTAGCAACTAAGCTAACAAGTGTTAGCTTAGCTTAAAAGCTACACCATTCTAACACAAAACAACTTCTACCATACCACTTCCTCATTTCAACATGCAAAACCACTCAACATTCTCTCTTCCTCCTCCATTGTGCCGTCCCATTTCTCCCCTTAAACACCAATTTTGATCAAAATCAACCATGAAATCTTATGTTATATACACATATGTTGAAGCCCTTTTGAAACCCTATTGATTGGTGGTGCTTATAACATCCAAGGAGGAGTTTTCATGGAGTAGTAGGACTGATTTTCCACAAGGAGTTTATGAAGATTGGTGGTCTTGAAGATGGTCATGGTTATTCACAAGTTTCTCCATCAAAAACCATGTCCAAATCATAACCTACATCAACTTGGTGGTATAAAGATTGTCCTCCTCATCCTCTTGTTATTTTTATTATGTAAACATGTATTTTATTTCCTATTGTATATGTTTATGATGATTATATGATGATAAAAGTATTGTGTGGGGATTTGGTGTTGATAAACATGATTAAAAGGTGAAAAACTATAAAGAACAAGGCTAAAATCTTGCTTAAAAGTGATGGCTGTATAAAACAGTAAAGAAACATGTCATGAACTGATAAAATGATGATTTAGAATTGATATACAGTAAGCTATGAGTCTTTTACACATGTGAGAGTTGGCCATGCAATGGAATCATTGTAATGAGTGAGATATGATCAAAACAAGTTTAAGGTACAAATCTGAGTTCACTGTTTTGGACGATTTTTAGAAAATACTTAGAGGATGATTTAACAGTAGCTATAGGAGTGTTAAATGGAGCACATATCATGTAGTTTATGTGATAAAAATTTGAGCTTCTATCTCCATATAGAACTCAAGATATGGCAGTTTTGGTGAAAGTGAAGATAAAAATCAGATTTTGGAAATTAAAGTATAATACTATTATATAAGCACTCAAAATTTAATAGTATAAAATATAAATTAAAACCCACTAACTTATATAATACATTTATATAAATATGTACAATGGTAAATAAGTGGACATTTTATAAAAATGGTAGCTTGTTAAGTTTTATAAGTTATAAAACTATAAACATGATTTTTACGACTTTTTCGGCTATTACCGTAAAATTAACGTTTTTGTTAAATAAAACTTAGACGGTTGGACCCGTCTAATGTAAACTTTTATAAACTCATATACTGATATATAGACATGTATAACAAGTAAAAACCGATAAAACCCGAACTATAGGACATACGGACATTAACGAGCTAAGTAAACATATTGGACTAATAATTGGACTAAATAAGTTAAACTCTTATAAAAAGAACTTATTTGACTTAACCCATTTAGGCCCAACTTGTAAAGTGTAGATACTGATAATATAAGTATAACATGGATTAAAACAAGTTAAAGAACTTATAATAAGTTTATTGGACTTAAAACACGAAAATAGGTGAAACTAGTAAACTAGTATAAAAGTTATCGACATATAACACTAAAACGAGTAAACGAGAATATGTAAACCCACTTGATCATCATATGTATATAATCATCATATGTATACATAATTGTTATTTTTATAAAGTCATTGGACAAACGTCTAAGACCGAGTATTATTTGTCTAGGTTTCCGTGATTGAAGCACGCACCGTACGTCCGAATTGCCGATCACCCGCCTTCCCACATCAACGTGAGTTCATAGCCTCGCACTCTTTTAAATGTTTTTATAAATGTTTTATAAACCCGTGAGGGAGATAACATGTTAGTTTTTATAAAATTAGGACACCATTTGTCCCGATTGTTTGTTTATTGATTTGGACCCGAATGACTGTATGACCCGAATGTATGACCCGATAAATGATTAAAGGACCCGATAGATGAAATCAAATGGATTATTAAAGTTAGGTTATGTCACTAAAAGTCCCATTAGCATGAATTGTGAACTACCAGGAGTTGGTAGACGCTTATGCATTTAATAGTACTATTTGGGGACGATCACCCCAGTTCGCGCCTTGACGGTTAATCCCTGTCATGCCACATTGATTGGTAAGCGAATTTATGTATGAGAAGATTTTCATAGCGTGACCTTTGTGACGACACGCTACTTTAGATGGGCAAATTGAGAATCGGGTTAGCTACCCGTTGTTGGTTTAGTAAGGTAACAATGTCATGCGGCTTATAATAATCCAAACTAACGAAATACTACTAGACGCTCCGAATTACGATGTATTACCTGACTAGCAATACAGGGTCATACTATTGATATTATGTTCGTGTTTTGGTTTTTATAACCATATTCATATAACGGTTTTTATTTAATCTATACAACGTTGCAAAACGTATTGTATGGTGTTTTTAACGACAATGATTCGTATAATGATTTTTAAGGCAAATGCCTATATTATGATTTTGATAAAGATTTGTATAAAATGATTTTGGCTATTTTATGGCCTATTACAATGGTTTGTACGAAATGATTTTTGGTAATAAATTTATACCAAAATTACATTGATGGAATTTATTAAACTCTATGAATTCACTCGGCGTTATCGCTGACCTTTTCTTTTAACATGTTTCATCTCAGGTACTTGAAGGTAATTCTCGGGAAGACGACAAGAATTCATGGCCCGCACATAAACAATAATATCCATTCAAATACTTTGTAAAACTTTGTATGAAATAATATGACTTGGGACCTATGTAACTTTGATATTTAGGAATGGAAATGCTTTATTAATAAACGACGCAATTTTTATGCGTTGTCTATGATGTGAGTAATGTGCTATCCCGTAACACCAACTAGTCTTCCGCTGTATTGAGTTGTATAAATTTGGGGGTGTTACAGTTTGGTACCAGAGCTCTCGTTATAGAGAACGAAGATTTTCAAAACCAAAGGTTTTGAATAAAACATTTCAAAATCTTTTTACTAAAAACATTTTTCTAAAAATGTCTAAAAATCTTTTGACTATAACGGTGCCGAAGAATTCCCGAGTTACCGACAAGGCCAGACTGAGAAGTGTTATTTTAATATATATATATATAACTTGGATTATATATATATATATATGATGTAATTTTATTACATGATTGTTTGATGATTATTTTGATATTTATACGAGGTATTTATACGACGTAGATTGTCACAAGTAACCCTAAATCCCCTAGTAAATTAATCGAAGCTATTCTCGTAGGAATTCTAGCTATCCTAGATCTAAACCAAGTTGTGGATATTTATAATCCAAACAAATGGTTGATATTCGTAGAAATGTAGATATTATTTGATTGTGACATTGAAGAAGAATTGGCGAGATTAAAACTGATATCGATGTCATGACGATCTTTTCCAATCACTACATCCGGTACTTGTAATGAACATTATGAGTTTCATGTGATGACGTTTGGATTGACTAATACACATGTAGCATTCATAAATTTGGTGAATCACGTGTGTAGGCTGTAAATTGATAAATTCATGCTTGCGATCATTAAAGGACCATTTGTTTGTTTATAAGAATAAGAATGAGTTAATAATTATTTATAGACTGCCTTAAATTGGCCGAACAATAAAAACATGTACCTTGAATACTTAACATAAGACCTAAGACTTAATCCTTTATATTATTTGACCGTATGATTAATAGAAAAAGGAATATATTGACTCTTCAAAAATTGGAACCATTAAGGCTTTGGGTTTTACCAAAAAGAAAATGGAAATATGTTTTGACAAATGTTTTAACGAAGGATTTTTAAGGGATCATTCCCTTATAACCAAAACATTTAACTAAACTCTTGTTTAGGGGTAAATGTTTCTGTATACTTCTAGACATCTTAAGAAGAATTGAGGAAAACATTTAAACCATGACTTGAAATTTGAAACGACACTTTTTGCTTTTCAATTAAGAAAACTTTGACCAAAGTATAAACAAATGTTTTTCGAACATTTATGAATCTTATTAAATATTTTCGATAAATCAACAAAAATCGTGTTAATTAAATTCAAATTTATTTTTGAACATTTTATATAATTGGTCGAACTAAGAAATTTAAAATTTTTACGTTTACGCTTCATAAAAATTAACTAATAATAATTTAATTAATTGTAATAATTATCGACGCTTTAGACGTCAGATTGAGTAAAACGGATAAAGATGATAGCTGAGAAGAAACTAAAACTCAGAAAATGTGAAGAAATAATTTTTGAATAAATATGGACATGATAATTATATCATCAGGAAAAATGAATATAAATACTGACACATTATGTAGAAAATATAAAGAACCAATTAGGAGGTGTTCCTTAATAATGAAGGTGCAAAATAAATTGCCGAACAATTTAAAATATAGCCGATGCTTATAAAAAGGATAATATAGATAATAAAAGGGGTTCGCGACTAAAGTGAACCATTAAAATTGAGAAGCCAATAGCGTTAAATGTTTTAAAGGCCACTTGTGGTTGCCTAAATATGGAGATTATGAGATATAGTTATGTTGGAATTTGTAAGTATAAGTATTCTATTTATGTCATTGATGACTAAAAATATCTTTGTCTAAAGAAGTTGTACTGATGGCAATTATGAAGGCAGACATCGCCTCATACATTAGTAGACGTCTAGCTATTACAAAGGTCATCATCTGAACTTAATTCGATTTGGGTCATCGTCGACAGACTGACCAAATCTGCTAATATCATTCCCGTTAATGATAAAGGCAAAAGAGTTATGTAAACAATAGTGTGCCTGTATTGAACATCTTTATCAAGATCCTCGCTTCGCATCGAATTTCTAGACATTTTCTCAGAAATCATTGAGAACGAACCTTGATGAGAATACTATATACCACCCCAAATCGAAGGGACGAGGTAAAGTAACGATACAAAGTAATATAAGTGTTGTTTTATGTTTGAATGATTAACCTTTGGTAATAGACCGTATAATCGTTTTCCTTTGGAAAGATTATCATTGATAATCATCGTATTAGGATTGAGATCGAATCTTGTTAGGATCTAAATATTAGAGCATCTGTAAGCAAGAGTTGAGATAAAGACACCCGACATACACCCATTGTGAGTTGGACATGTCTTCTAGGTTTAAGGTTTCCTATGATGGCGAACCTAACCTTACAAAATACCCGACCCGCGAGACCTGAAATGATTGGTGAAATTAGGATTTGATTATTGACTGCCGGTAGTGGGCAAGAGGTTATGTGAATATGAAATGTAGATCTTGAAGTGCCAAATGGGTAGCGAAGTTATGCCACAATTTTTAACCTTGGAAAAATGAATTCATGATCTGACAAATCATGGGATATAAGTCCCCGTTGTATGGGACCATTGAGATGATGTAAAAGATTGGTTTGAAAGGCATATAAGCTGGATCTACCCTAGGACTTCAAGAACTGCGTGAATTATGTTTCGTAAATCGAACTTGATGGAATATCTATCAAGTGAAAAATCTGATTGTTCTTAGTAAAGCTTAGATCGGCGAAAAGTTGCATTCATCAGAAACCCGTGAACATCATGGATAGAGAAAGTAAGTCAACATTTATCCTGATCTTATTCCCGTAGTTATGTTCGATGAAACTCGCGTATTATAATGGATTACACTTGTGAGAAAAGACCAAATGTGGAAGAAATACCCACATGGCTTTAACTCTATAAGAAGCGAGTAGTAAGGTAAGATGATCTTTGAGGACAAAGATCTTGTTTAGGGGTAAATGCTGTGACAATCCGTCAATTTATGGTTGATATTTTTTTATTCTCAATATTTATTTGAAAACATTATTGTAATGTTACAATATGAACTCACTTATTTTTGGGAAGTAATTTGGATTTACGTCTTGAAGTAGCATCGACTACGTCTAAATCGGAGGATTTAACGTTACGTGCTTACGTTTACATACACCGTCTTTGGTGACAGTCCGACATTTCAGAAAATAAATTTATCCGTGAATATTATTTTGAGATTTTAAATTTGTGTTAGTTCATAAACTCACAAATTTACGAGAAGAGATTAGGACTTACGTTTTTATTTTAACGTCCTTTACGACTAAACCGGAAACCCTAGGATTACGTATTTACGTTTTCGAACTCCGTTTTTGATGAAACAATTTTTATTAGATTCGTTTTTGCCATTGATTCATAATTTATAAAAACCTTTTTTCGTAAAACGACCCGAGGGCACGCAAATCGAGGAAACTAGAATCGAGGAGTACCCGTAAATAAATGGGGATGAGACAAGTGGGACACTTGCCCCACCCCCACTCAAAACCGGCCTAAGTAGCCAACACATCTCATGATGTGTCAACTTGGTAGCAACTAAGCTAACAAGTGTTAGCTTAGCTTAAAAGCTACACCATTCTAACACAAAACCACTTCTACCATACCACTTCCTCATTTCAACATGCAAAACCACTCAACATTCTCTCTTCCTCCTCCATTGTGCCGTCCCATTTCTCCCCTTAAACACCAATTTTGATCAAAATCAACCATGAAATCTTATGTTATATACACATATGTTGAAGCCCTTTTGAAACCCTATTGATTGGTGGTGCTTATAACATCCAAGGAGGAGTTTTCATGGAGTATTAGGGCTGATTTTCCACAAGGAGTTTATGAAGATTGGTGGTCTTGAAGATGGTCATGGTTATTCACAAGTTTCTCCATCAAAAACCATGTCCAAATCATAACCTACATCAACTTGGTGGTATAAAGATTGTCCTCCTCATCCTCTTGTTATTTTGATTATGTAAACATGTATTTTATTTCCTATTGTATATGTTTATGATGATTATATGATGATAAAAGTATTGTGTGGGGATTTGGTGTTGATAAACATGATTAAAAAGGTGAAAAACTATAAAGAACAAGGCTAAAATCTTGCTTAAAACTGATGGCTGTATAAAACAGTAAAGAAACATGTCATGAACTGATAAAATGATGAAGTAGAATTGATATACAGTAAGCTATTAGTCTTGTACACATGTGAGAGTTGGCCATGCAATGGAATCATTGTAATGAGTGAGATATGATCAAAACAAGTTTAAGGTACAAATCTGAGTTCACTGTTTTGGACGATTTTTAGAAAATACTTAGAGGATGATTCAACAGTAGCTATAGAAGAGTTAAATGGAGCACATATCATGTAGTTTATGTGATAAACATTTGAGCTTCTATCTCCATATAAAACTCTAGATATGGCAGTTTTGGTGAAAGTGAAGATAAAAATCAGATTTTGGAAATTAAAGTATAATACTATTATATAAGCACTCAAAATTTAATAGTATAAAATATAAATTAAAACCCACTAACTTATATAATATATTTATATAAATATGTACAATGGTAAATAAGTGGACATTTTATAAAAATGGTAGCTTGTTAAGTTTTATAAGTTATAAAACTATAAACATGATTTTTACGACTTTTTCGGCTATTACCGTAAAATTAACGTTTTTGTTGAATAAAACTTAGACGGTTGGACCCGTCTAATGTAAACTTTTATAAACTCATATACTGATATATAGACATGTATAACAAGTAAAAACCGATAAAACCCGAACTATAGGACATACAGACATTAACGAGCTAAGTAAACATATTGGACTAATAATTGGACTAAATAAGTTAAACTCTTATAAAAAGAACTTATTGGGCTTAACCCATTTAGGCCCAACTTGTAAAGTGTAGATACTGATAATATAAGTATAACATGGATTAAAATAAGTTAAAGAACTTATAATAAGTTTATTGGACTTAAAACACGAAAATAGGTGAAACTAGTAAACTAGTATAAAAGTTATCGACATATAACACTAAAACGAGTAAACGAGAATATGTAAACCCACTTGATCATCATATGTATACATAATTGTTATTTTTATAAAGTCATTGGACAAACGTCTAAGACCGAGTATTATTTGTCTAGGTTTCCGTGATTGAAGCACGCACCGTACGTCCGAATTGCCGATCACCCGCCTTCCCACATCAACGTGAGTTCATAGCCTCGCACTCTTTTAAATGTTTTTATAAATGTTTTATAAACCCGCGAGGGAGATAACATGTTAGTTTTTATAAAATTAGGACACCATTTGTCCCGATTGTTTGTTTATTGATTTGGACCCGAATGATTGTATGACCCGAATGTATGACCCGATAAATGATTAAAGGACCCGATAGATGAAATCAAATGGATTATTAAAGTTAGGTTATGTCACTAAAAGTCCCATTAGCATGAATTGTGAACTACCGGGAGTTAGTAGACGCTTATGCATTTAATAGTACTATTTGGGGACGATCACCCCAGTTCGCGCCTTGACGGTTGATCCCTGTCGTGACACATTGATTGGTAAGCGAATTTATGTATGAGAAGATTTCCATAGCGTGACCTTTGTGACGACACGCTACTTTAGATGGGCAAATTGAGATTCGGGTTAGCTACCCGTTGTTGGTTTAGTAAGGTAACAATGTCATGCGGCTTATAATAATCCAAACTAATGAAATACTACTAGACGCTCCGAATTACGATGTATTGCCTGACTAGCAATACAGGGTCATACTATTGATATTATGTTCGTGTTTTGGTTTTTATAACCATATTCATATAACGGTTTTTATTTAATATATACAACGTTGCAAAACGTATTGTATGGTGTTTTTAACGACAATGATTCGTATAATGATTTTTAAGGCAAATGCCTATATTATGATTTTGATAAAGATTTGTATAAAATGATTTTGGCTATTTTATGGCCTATTACAATGGTTTGTACGAAATGATTTTTGGTAATAAATTTATACCAAAATTACATTGATGGAATTTATTAAACTCTATGAATTCACTCGGCGTTATCGCTGACCTTTTCTTTTAACATGTTTCATCTCAGGTACTTGAAGGTAATTATCGGGAAGACGACAAGAATTCATGGCCCGCACATAAACAATAATTTCCATTCAAATACTTTGTAAAACTTTGTATGAAATAATATGATTTGGGACCTATGTAACTTTGATATTTAGGAATGGAAATGCTTTATTAACAAACGACGTGATTTTTATGCGTTGTCTATGATGTGAGTAATGTGCTATCCCGTAACACCAACTAGTCTTCCGCTGTATTGAGTTGTATAAATTTGGGGGTGTTACAGTTTGGTACCAGAGCTCTCGTTATAGAGAACGAAAGATTTTTAAAACCAAAGGTTTTGAATAAAACATTTCAAAATCTTTTTACTAAAAACATTTTTCTAAAAATGTCTAAAAATCTTTTGACTATAACGGTGCCGAAGAATTCCCGAGTTACCGACAAGGCCAGACTGAGAAGTGTTATTTTAATATATATATAACTTGGATTATATATATATATGATGTAATTTTATTACATGATTGTTTGATGATTATTTTGATATTTATACGAGGTATTTATACGACGTAGATTGTCACAAGTAACCCTAAATCCCCTAGTAAATTAATCAAAGCTATTCTCGTAGGAATTCTAGCTATCCTAGATCTAAACCAAGTTGTGGATATTTATAATCCCAACAAATGGTTGATATTCGTAGAAATGTAGATATTATTTGATTGTGACATTGAAGAAGAATTGGCGAGATTAAAACTGATATCGATGTCATGACGATCTTTTCTTATAGAGTGGAGTTTGACAAAATTTTACCACTTAGAAAGATGTCATCTGATTTGTTTTCATCCAATTCTTAAATTGAAATCGAAAGGGTGAATGTTGCACTTGAGGCTGTCATTGGAACCATTACCCAAAAGCCTCATGGCACTAGTACCTTTCCGAGAAGTCTAGTTGAATGATCAAGTCATTTCATACTAGTGACTCATTTGATAATTGTGTTGTAAGAGTTATAGGATTGGAAATTAAGTGTTGATCATATCGAGCTTTTATTGTCCTTTTAAGGCCTAAAAATAAGGTTGAAAGTATTGGGAAATGAGGTAGGATATCAAATTGAGTATAAGTTGATTGAAACTTGAATGAAATAAAATTTAACTTGTGTGAAATATGAGATTTTTAATAGAAGTCGTTAAGTTTTGTGATTGAATTATAAGGTTTTAAATGATTGTTGATTCGTTTTAAGGGTTGTTCCTAGGCCATTGTCCACTAACGAGGATGCCCAGTGTCCAAGAAATAAATTGAAGAAATCTTCTTTTGAATTGAGACCGATGGATCTTCTGGGACATGTGGAACACCTAATGACTCTTGTAGATTAGTATTCATTGTGGTATATTTTACAAATCCCTAACTTAACTGAGATATCAGTTGGTAGGATGAGTTCTGAGAATTGTATGACATAGTGACACGTAATGTGTTACGGTACAATTTTGACTTGTTTGTGATTAATGAAAAGACTACCTTTGATTGCTAAAGTCTACATGTATCGATGATATCTATCTTTTAGTGCTTCATCCTAATGTTCACATTAGTGATGCAACCATTGAACAAGTACTCATCTCGATTTGAGTTACATTGTGGATTATTCTTTTGAGTGCCATCGAGATCATAAACCTCATGATTAATTGGCTAAGCTCATTTCCTAGCATATCGTAGTTAATTCTTGGTGAACAAGCTTTCATCACTCTTCTGTAGATCACTCATTGTTTTTATAAGATAAAACAGTATCCTTTGAGAAAATTGAATTTTCATCACTATATGGATTATTTAAAGTGAGACTTATAAATAATCATTATTGAGATAAAGTTGTTTTAGAGACGATTTGGAAACTTAATTATTTTCTATAACAAAGAAAATCTTTGTAAATTTATTCTTAATTCTTATTTAAGAATTAAGCATGAAAATGTTTTTATTATAAACATGATGATAAAATTTTGACGAACTGAGTATTGCATCGTTAATCTTGAAATTGTATATAGTTGCGCGCCTACATACAATTTGGAATGGACCATGCAAGGCTGATTAGTAGTGACCATAAAACTAATGAATAAACACTACATTTTCTTTGAAGATTGTGAAAGATTAAATTTTATGAGATCTGCAAGAAGTGAAAAATAGGGACATAATGTTAGGACACCTACATATGTGCCTGTAGCATCTATTCTTCTGAGTCGAATTTACTCAATTGTGGAAATTGTCTTAATTGAAAATTGATATTCCCTCTTTGTCCAATTCTCTCGTAGTAAGATTCTTAGGAAAAGTATCTGATTATCGAGTGTTGATACCCGACTGGACGTATTGACGTTCTTATCATTTCTGATGATTTGATTTCATTTGAATGACCTGGGTAACGATCCGAGGAGCTTTTGAATGCGTACTCAAATTATGAAAACATGGGATATATTCATATTCATTAGATGCTTTCGTCTGTATCTGATTTGAAATTCTCTCGCATAAATCATGCGTTGACCTTACTCTTTTAATAGTAATTATATCTCCATATATCCTTGAATTTGTGAAGGATTATGAGTTATTATTAGTCATTTGAGAAGTTCACATCTTGTAAACGGCAACGAAACTGAAAAGTTGATAGTGCCAGTAGAATGGATTGATTGATTATGACATGACGACATTGTCTTAATTGATGGGAACTCGAGTAGAATTCTCCTAAAAGATAAGATGTTGATTATCAAAAGTGATCTAAATAATTCTTGGTGGATGACGATATCCTGTATTTAGACTTGAAATTATACCGTAAATGGTTGTGAATTAGTCATAGATATTATAATCTAGAAGGAACCTAATATGTATTTATTAAAAGATGTTTAGGTTATCTGAAACTTTAGGAGGTATTATTGGTGAATTACCTAGACTTTTGCCATTAAGGCAAGTTGAAAATGGTATTGATTATATTTCCGGTGCTGCACTTGTGGCTTGTGCACTGTACGTCAGCACCATCTGAATTTAAGGAATTACCGTACAACTGAGAGAGTTGTCGGAGAAAGATTTTATTCTACCAAGCCTGTCATCATGAGGAGCTATTGTGTTATCATTCCTTATATTTATAGATTACTGTTAACTGAGTAAATTGACAATCGAAAACGATATCCATAACTCGAAATGGAAGATTTTTTCGATCAATTACAAGGTTTTTGATCCTCAGCATGGTTATCATCAACTTCGCATCTGTGAAAAGGATTATCTATTCCAATCACTACATCCGGTACTTGTAATGAACATTATGAGTTTCATGTGATGACGTTTTGATTGACTAATACACATGTAGCATTCATAAATTTGGTGAATCACGTGTGTAGGCTGTAAATTGATAAATTCATGCTTGCGATCATTAAAGGACCATTTGTTTGTTTATAAGAATAAGAATGAGTTAATAATTATTTATAGACTGCCTTAAATTGGCCGAACAATAAAAACATGTACCTTGAATACTTAACATAAGACCTAAGACTTAATCCTTTATATTATTTGACCGTATGATTAATAGAAAAAGGAATATATTGACTCTTCAAAAATTGGAACCATTAAGGCTTTGGGTTTTACCAAAAAGAAAATGGAAATATGTTTTGACAAATGTTTTAACAAAGGATTTTTAAGGGATCATTCCCTTATAACCAAAACATTTAACTAAACTCTTGTTTAGGGGTAAATGTTTCTGTATACTTCTAGACATCTTAAGAAGAATTGAGGAAAACATTTAAACCATGACTTGAAATTTGAAACGACACTTTTTGCTTTTCAATTAAGAAAACTTTGACCAAAGTATAAACAAAGGTTTTTCGAACATTTACGAATCTTATTAAATATTTTCGATAAATCAACAAAAATCGTGTTAATTAAATTCAAATTTATTTTTGAACATTTTATATAATTGGTCGACCTAAGAAATTTAAAACTTTTATGTTTACGCTTCATAAAAATTAACTAATAATTATATAATTAATTGTAATAATTATCGACGCTTTAGACGTCAGATTGAGTAAAACGGATAAAGATGATAGTTGAGAAGAAACTAAAACTCAGAAAATGTGAAGAAATAATTTTTGAATAAATATGGACATGATAATTATATCATCAGGAAAAATGAATATAAATACTGACACATTATGTAGAAAATATAAAGAACCAATTAGGAGGTGTTCCTTAATAATGAAGGTGCAAAATAAATTGCCGAACAATTTAAAATATAGCCGATGCTTATAAAAAGGATAATATAGATAATAAAAGGGGTTCGCGACTAAAGTGAACCATTAAAATTGAGAAGCCAGTAGCGTTAAATGTTTTAAAGGCCACTTGTGGTTGCCTAAATATGGAGATTATGAGATATAGTTATGTTGGAATTTGTAAGTATAAGTATTCTATTTATGTCATTGATGACTAAAAATATCTTTGTCTGAAGAAGTTGTACTGATGGCAATTATGAAGGCAGACATCGCCTCATACATTAGTAGACGTCTAACTATTACAAAGGTCATCATCTGAATTTAATTCGATTTGGGTCATCGTCGAAAGACTGACCAAATCTGCTAATATCATTCCCGTTAATGATAAAGGCAAAAGAGTTATGTAAACAATAGTGTGCCTGTATTGAACATCTTTATCAAGATCCTCGCTTCGCATCGAATTTCTAGACATTTTCTCAGAAATCATTGAGAACGAACCTTGATGAGAATACTATATACCACCCCAAATCGAAGGGACGAGGTAAAGTAACGATACAAAGTAATATAAGTGTTGTTTTATGTTTGAATGATTAACCTTTGGTAATAGACCGTATAATCGTTTTCCTTTGGAAAGATTATCATTGATAATCATCGTATTAGGATTGAGATCGAATCTTGTTAGGATCTAAATATTAGAGCATCTGTAAGCAAGAGTTGAGATAAAGACACCCGAAATACACCCATTGTGAGTTGGACATGTCTTTTAGGTTTAAGGTTTCCTATGATGGCGAACCTAACCTTACAAAATACCCGACCCGCGAGATCTGAAATGATTGGTGAAATTAGGATTTGATTATTGACTGCCGGTAGTGGGCAAGAGGTTATGTGAATATGAAATGTAGATCTTGAAGTGCCAAATGGGTAGCGAAGTTATGCCACAATTTTTAACCTTGGAAAAATGAATTCATGATCTGACAAATCATGGGATATAAGTCCCCGTTGTATGGGACCATTGAGATGATGTAAAAGATTGGTTTGAAAGGCATATAAGCTGGATCTACCCTAGGACTTCAAGAACTGCGTGAATTATGTTTCGTAAATCGAACTTGATGGAATATCTATCAAGTGAAAAATCTGATTGTTCTTAGTAAAGCTTAGATCGGCGAAAAGTTGCATTCATCAGAAACCCGTGAACATCATGGATAGAGAAAGTAAGTCAACATTTAGCCTGATCTTATTCCCGTAGTTATGTTCGATGAAACTCGCGTATTATAATGGATTACACTTGTGAGAAAAGACCAAATGTGGAATAAATACCCACATGGCTTTAACTCTATAAGAAGCGAGTAGTAAGGTAAGATGATCTTTGAGGACAAAGATCTTGTTTAGGGGTAAATGCTGTGACAATCCGTCAATTTATGGTTGATATTTTTTTATTCTCAATATTTATTTGAAAACATTATTGTAATGTTACAATATGAACTCACTTATTTTTGGGAAGTAATTTGGATTTACGTCTTGAAGTAGCATCGACTACGTCTAAATCGGAGGATTTAACGTTACGTGCTTACGTTTACATACACCGTCTTTGGTGACAGTCCGACATTTCAGAAAATAAATTTATCCGTGAATATTATTTTGAGATTTTAAATTTGTGTTAGTTCATAAACTCACAAATTTACGAGAAGAGATTAGGACTTACGATTTTATTTTAACGTCCTTTACGACTAAACCGGAAACCCTAGGATTACGTATTTACGTTTTCGAACTCCGTTTTTGATGAAACAATTTTTATTAGATTCGTTTTGTGCCGTTGATTCATAATTTATAAAAACCTTTTTTCGTAAAACGACCCGAGGGCACGCAAATCGAGGAAACTAGAATCGAGGAGTACCCGTAAATAAATTGGGATGAGACAAGTGGGACACTTGCCCCACCCCCACTCAAAACCGGCCTAAGTAGCCAACACATCTCATGATGTGTCAACTTGGTAGCAACTAAGCTAACAAGTGTTAGCTTAGCTTAAAAGCTACACCATTCTAACACAAAACCACTTCTACCATACCACTTCCTCATTTCAACATGCAAAACCACTCAACATTCTCTCTTCCTCCTCCATTGTGCCGTCCCATTTCTCCCCTTAAACACCAATTTTGATCAAAATCAACCATGAAATCTTATGTTATATACACATATGTTGAAGCCCTTTTGAAACCCTATTGATTGGTGGTGCTTATAACATCCAAGGAGGAGTTTTCATGGAGTAGTAGGGCTGATTTTCCACAAGGAGTTTATGAAGATTGGTGGTCTTGAAGATGGTCATGGTTATTCACAAGTTTCTCCATCAAAAACCATGTCCAAATCATAACCTACATCAACTTGGTGGTATAAAGATTGTCCTCCTCATCCTCTTGTTATTTTGATTATGTAAACATGTATTTTATTTCCTATTGTATATGTTTATGATGATTATATGATGATAAAAGTATTGTGTGGGGATTTGGTGTTGATAAACATGATTAAAAAGGTGAAAAACTATAAACAACAAGGCTAAAATCTTGCTTAAAAGTGATGGCTGTATAAAACAGTAAAGAAACATGTCATGAACTGATAAAATGATGAAGTAGAATTGATATACAGTAAGCTATGTGTCTTGTACACATGTGAGAGTTGGCCATGCAATGGAATCATTGTAATGAGTGAGATATGATCAAAACAAGTTTAAGGTACAAATCTGAGTTCACTGTTTTGGACGATTTTTAGAAAATACTTAGAGGATGATTCAACAGTAGCTATAGAAGAGTTAAATGGAGCACATATCATTTAGTTTATGTGATAAACATTTGAGCTTCTATCTCCATATAGAACTCTAGATATGGCAGTTTTGGTGAAAGTGAAGATAAAAATCAGATTTTGGAAATTAAAGTATAATACTATTATATAAGCACTCAAAATTTAATAGTATAAAATATAAATTAAAACCCACTAACTTATATAATACATTTATATAAATATGTACAATGGTAAATAAGTGGACATTTTATAAAAATGGTAGCTTGTTAAGTTTTATAAGTTATAAAACTATAAACATGATTTTTACGACTTTTTCGGCTATTACCGTAAAATTAACGTTTTTGTTAAATAAAACTTAGACGGTTGGACCCGTCTAATTTAAACTTTTATAAACTCATATACTGATATATAGACATGTATAACAAGTAAAAACCGATAAAACCCGAACTATAGGACATACGGACATTAACGAGCTAAGTAAACATATTGGACTAATAATTGGACTAAATAAGTTAAACTCTTATAAAAAGAACTTATTGGGCTTAACCCATTTAGGCCCAACTTGTAAAGTGTAGATACTGATAATATAAGTATAACATGGATTAAAACAAGTTAAAGAACTTATAATAAGTTTATTGGACTTAAAACACGAAAATAGGTGAAACTAGTAAACTAGTATAAAAGTTATCGACATATAACACTAAAACGAGTAAACGAGAATATGTAAACCCACTTGATCATCATATGTATATAATCATCATATGTATACATAATTGTTATTTTTATAAAGTCATTGGACAAACGTCTAAGACCGAGTATTATTTGTCTAGGTTTCCGTGATTGAAGCACGCAACGTACGTCCGAATTGCCGATCACCCGCCTTCCCACATCAACGTGAGTTCATTGCCTCGCACTCTTTTAAATGTTTTTATTAATGTTTTATAAACCCGCGAGGGAGATAACATGTTAGTTTTTATAAAATTAGGACACCATTTGTCCCGATTGTTTGTTTATTGATTTGGACCCGAATGATTGTATGACCGGAATGTATGACCCGATAAATGATTAAAGGACCTCATAGATGAAATCAAATGGATTATTAAAGTTAGGTTATGTCACTAAAAGTCCCATTAGCATGAATTGTGAACTACCGGGAGTTGGTAGACGCTTATGCATTTAATAGTACTATTTAGGGACGATCACCCCAGTTCGCGCCTTGACGGTTGATCCCCGTCGTGCCACATTGATTGGTAAGCGAATTTATGTATGAGAAGATTTCCATAGCGTGACCTTTGTGACAACACGCTACTTTAGATGGGCAAATTGAGAATCGGGTTAGCTACCCGTTGTTGGTTTAGTAAGGTAACAATGTCATGCGGCTTATAATAATCCAAACTAACGAAATACTACTAGACGCTCCGAATTACGATGTATTGAATGACTAGCAATACAAGGTCATACTATTGATATTATGTTCGTGTTTTGGTTTTTATAACCATATTCATATAACGGTTTTTATTTAATCTATACAACGTTGCAAAACGTATTGTATGGTGTTTTTAACGACAATGATTCGTATAATGATTTTTAAGGCAAATGCCTATATTATGATTTTGATAAAGATTTGTATAAAATGATTTTGGCTATTTTATGGCCTATTACAATGGTTTGTACGAAATGATTTTTGGTAATAATTTTATAGCAAAACTACATTGATGGAATTTATTAAACACTATGAATTCACTCGGCGTTATCGCTGACCTTTTCTTTTAACATGTTTCATCTCAGGTACTTGAAGGTAATTCTCGGGAAGACGACAAGAATTCATGGCCCGCACATAAACAATAATTTCCATTCAAATACTTTGTAAAACTTTGTATGAAATAATATGACTTGGGACCTATGTAACTTTGATATTTAGGAATGGAAATGCTTTATTAATAAACGACGCGATTTTTATGCGTTGTCTATGATGTGAGTAATGTGCTATCCCGTAACACCAACTAGTCTTCCGCTGTATTGTGTTGTATAAATTTGGGGGTGTTACAAATGGGCTTATTGGGCCTTGACAAGTAAGAAGATAAACTAGTAAAACTAGTATGAAAATTTACCAACACATAACACTATAATGAGTAAATAAAGATGTACAATCCCACTTGATCATCATCATATATATAAAATCATCATATGTATACATAGCTATTATTTTCATAAAGTCATTGGACAAAAGTCTAAGACCGAGTATTATTTATATAGGTTTCCGTGATCGAAGCACGCCCGTAGCCGATAATCCGCCTTTCATTATCAACGTAAGTTCATAGCCTCACACTCTTTTAAATGTTTTATAAAATGTTTTGTAAACCCGCGAAGGAGATAACATGCTAGTTTTTGATAAAAATAGAACACAAGTAGTCCCGATGGTATGCTTAATGATATGGACCCGAATGATGCTATAACCCAATAAATGAGATGAAAAGGATTATTAGTAGTTAGGTTATGTCACTTAAAGTCCCATTAGCATGAATTGTGAACTATCGGGATTTGGTAGACGCTTATGCATATGCTAGTAATATTTGGGGAAGATCACCCCAGTTCCCGCCTTGACGGTTGATCTCCGTCGTACCACATTGATTGGTATGCGAATTTATGTATGAGAAGATTTACATAGCGTGATTTTTGTGACGACACGCTAACTTAGATTGGAAAATTGTTTGGCGGGTTCGCGGCCCGTTGTTTGTGATAGTAAGGTAACAATGTCATGCGGCTAATATAATCTAATGTAATCTAAATATCCAATATGATCTGATATAAATAACGATAATAATATTACCTGTATAGGTAATATTGAGGCTACGGTCTCATGGACGGTTTAAGATGTATGCTTTGAGATATATTGTCTGACTAGCAATACAAGGACTTACTTATGATCTTATACTTGTGTTCTGATTTCAATGATTGTTTTATATAACGGTTTTATTAAACTCTATGAATTCACTCGGCATTCGCTGACATGATTTATGCATGTTTTTATCTCAGTTGCTTGAAGGTAATTCGGATGGAGATCGACTATGATGGCCCACATAATAATAAAACTGTTCATTCGATCTATGTTTTGTAAACTTAATGACCTGTATAATTTGGGACCTGTTGTACACTTGAAACTTTTATTTCGAATGAATGTATGTTAAACCTTGTACAACCATTTTTATGTGTTGTTTATGATTGGAGTTATTGTGCTATCCCGTAACACTCTAAAGACTCTTCCGCTATACCAATATGAAATTTGAGAGTGTTACAGTTTGATACCAGAGCTCTCGTTATAGAGAACTAAAGATTTTAAAAATCAAGGTTTTGAACAAAACTTTTCAAAATCTTTTAACTATAAACATTTTGAGAAAATATTTGAAAATCTTTTGACTATAACGGTGCCAAAGATCTCCGACGTTACCAACAAGCCTTATTGAGAAGATATATATTTTGATATATATAATTTAATTTATATATGTATATATCGTGGTTTCAATATGTAACTGTTTGATAATTATTTTTATGCTAATACGAGATATATATAAATGCAGATTGTCATGGCTGACCCTAATATTCTTGTAGAGAACCATGCTATTCCCGAACCTAATGTAGATGATAACCCTTATTTATACTTAGTGGATTATGATGTAAATGAGGATATGGATGATGATGAGGAGGAGCCATTTGAGGATCCGGAGCCCGAGATAGGACTAGGAGATCAGATTGCCCCTCACCTTGATGTTGTAGAGAATGATAATGATAATGTTGGTATTGAGAATGATGATGAGATTGGTATAGATAATGTAGATAATGAGGATGACGACGAGGATGTCGAGGAGGAGATAGGTATAGATGATGAGGTTGATGATGATGATGAGGCTGAGCTTATTTTCCCTTATGATGTAGCGGAGGGTGAGCCCTTACCCCCTCCAGTTTATTGGTCTGATTCTGAGATTGAGCTACCTAGAGATGAATTATCTGAATCATCTGAATCTGATTCTGAATTAGAGGATGATGAGGATGATTGATACAAGGCTTTTGCCCGTATAAAAATTAAGTTTGTTGGAAATACGTTTTACGTATTTATGAAGGATCGGTCGCTCCAACGATAATCATGTAATGGGCTCGTGATCCACTTAGTAAATGTATAGTCCATATAGCCCACATGTAGGGTGGGCTATATATATCCCCTCCTAGCATGTTAGGAGGGGTTGGTCATTTTCACATTTTCATTATTAATCTTTATTTTCTCTCTTTACTCTTCTCTTTTCTCTCCTTTCTCTCTCTACTCCCTCATCTACCTTCTCATCTTTCTTATATTTATCATTTAATCATCCATCTTTATCAATCTAATCAATCATTTAGGATAGGCCAAAGATCTCGTAGACCTTCAATTGGTATCAAGAGCCAAGGTTTGATTGGTTTATTCTTGTTTTTTCTTTTGTTTGATTTTGATGGATTTTGATTTAATCAAGCTTTTATCTTAAAAAGTTTGTATTTTTATGCTTTAAATCATGTCAAATCTTTAGATTCACTTACTTTTTAGATAAAAATCACAAATTTTTATACAAAAATCAAAAACTTTCACTATCAAATCTTAAAAAGTTTGTGTTTTTATAAAAAGTTGGTGTTTTTCTCTTTTTTAATTTTGTATTTTTATTGATAAAACCCTTTCTATTTTGATTGCATTTTTGTTTGAATTCTTTAAATTGGACTTTTAACCTATCCATTTTGATTGACTGTTTAATTGAAAGTTTTAATTGAACTTTTATTTTTTTATTTTTTTATTTTTTATTTTTTTATTATTATTTATATTTTTTATAGTCAAAGTTTAATCTTAATTTTTTTTTTCTTATCCTTAAATAAACTTTTGATATTCAATTTTTTGTCATTTTTTGTCATATCGTCTTGGTCCTTTTGTCCTTCGTACAGTGTTCTGTCCAACAAACCTGTCCAAAACTGTCCATCATAAGTGTTCTTCCATTCATATTGTTCCGAACGAACAAAAGTTCCGGATCAAAGAAAGTTCAGAATCAAGTATACTTCCGAACGAACTTCCGAACGAACTTCCGAACGAACTTCCGAACGAACTTCCGAACGAACTTTCAAACGAACTTCCGAACGAACTTCCGAACGAACTTCCGAACTGTAGAATCTTGATAACCTATGAATCTATGAAGTGGGTTGAAGATTCCTAGAGAGAGAAACTAGTGAGAGAAAGTGAGAGAGAAACTATGTGTATTTTATTCAAATGAAAGTGTGGAATGAACAACAACCAACCAACCCCTTTCCATGGTGGAAAGGGGTATTTATATCCAAGGCCTTTATTTGGGCTTGGGCCGACCCATGACAAGCCCATGGGTCGGTTTCTTACTTAACTTAATAAGAAACATTAACTACGAGCTATTACAACATAAATAATATTGTGGAGTGACCGATACTTCTAATATACGTTAAAAACGTATTTCTAACAATCTCCCCCTAAGGGAGGTCACTCCACGTTTACAAAGTTCTAAACCTAGCATACTATACTAAGTCTTCGTTCTTCAGCTCGTAGTCTTTTCTTCTTTCTTTTTGTTGTGAATATGTTGATTTGATCTTTTAGGCTTTGGCTTGAGAGCATTGTTCTTTTGACCAATCACGTGCGATCTTTGCCTTCTTGTGAAACTTGCCTCATCGTGACTCCATGTTCCACACACTTATGTCTTTTTGTTGAATTCTCGAAAGCTTCAGAGTTTGGTACAGCGGAAGACTTCATTTTGCACTTTCTTGAATTTTGCTAAGCTTTGATGCAGAAAAACATAAGCATGTGGGAACGACTTCAACAGGTACACCGCAACGCCACCGTCTTCAACTGGTACACAACAACGCCACCGTCTTCAACAGGTACACAGCAACGCCACCATCTTTAACAGGTACACAGCAACGACACGAATAAAATGGCTTTGACATTTTATTCTAATTCGGTAGCATTTTACCTCCGGTCGGTGGAGACCGTTGGACGATATTAGATATCGTACCCGTGACGGATAGTTTCAATTAAGTAACTTCCTGACAGGATTTCGCGGGTAAACCCGTTCTCTTTATTCGACCGTCCAAAGGTGACTGCGAACATAAAGAGTGAATCATTTGGATTAAAAATCCTTATGATTGAAGCCGTCAATTCATGAAACCTGGAACAAGTGAATTTCAATTAAGATTTTCACCATCGTTGCTTTCCAGTTATCACGAGCTTAATTCATAAAGAATCTTGCACGTCACCTACCAAGTGCTGTTTGATGTTAACACTAGAAGGATTTCCACTCGTCACTGTGATCAATAAAGAGTCACTCTGAGTGTTCTGGAAAGATCATATGATAATGCGTAGAGGCCTGGAACGAGTTTAATTTCAATTAAGAATTAAACTGCTGTTTCTTTCCAGTTTTTCACAAGATTGGTTCTAAACGAACCGCACGTGTAACCTACCATGAGCTTGTTTGATGTTGGCTCAAGCAGGATTTCCATCTTCATTGTAACACTTGCGTATTACTCGGATGTTCTGGCAATATTACAAGAATACTGCGTAGGAGTCATAAAAATCTCTTACTTTTCACAGTGTGTGAGAAAGCAAGGAATGAATGGAAAGTGTCCTAATGAGACTTTTGATGATCTCGTGGCTCTAGACTCGATAGTGCGTTTTGATTTAGTGAGCGATGGCTGGAGAGGAGTGCCACCTTTTCAATATCAGTCTATTCGGAGTGAATAAACCAATAGATAACGTGTTGATCTCCGTGTGATTAAAACAAATACCTTTTGAGAGATATTTGAGTTAGCTGGGGAGGGTTGTGCATTGCATCACTGGGTCCATGATGTCTTTCTTCAATATCGAGAATCATTAACAAAAATGATCTCAATAGCATATGTATTGACCCGGTTTCTGCCTATAGTTGTAAGGAGGGCTTCTTTCTTTACACCCTTTATCTTTACAATTCTTTTTCATTCTTCAACCCCTTCAATGCTTACCAATACGTCATAACTAGCACCTTGTTGTGATTGTTCCAGTGCTAGCTTAAGTACTTGGTCGGCATTCAGCTACGTTCACAATCTTTCTCCAACTTTCCTAGGACTTCTAATTCTATCTAGGGAATTGTCCTTGGGAAGATTCCATCGGCTCTGATGAATCATTGGACTAAACCTATTCCTACCACCCTTTTGTCACCACATTCGTCGTGAATTAAGCGTGTTTTGGGAAAGTATAGCCACCATGAAAAATCCTTGAAAATCACCTAAGGTACTTGTGATATTGAAATCAAAAGTTTTGTACCTTAGGTCTTTTGTTCATAAAAAACGCTCCCCCTTAATACGTGCTGTACACATATTAAGTTGGATTATCGTTAAGTCTTTTTCATCTTTTAGCCAAGTATCATTTAAGTCTCCTTAATCCCATTTTTCTCCCCTTATCCAAAATGTTAACCATTAATATTTGGGATATTGAATGGATTAACCAGTCTTTGGGTAAAAATGAGATCGATGTTTGGCCATAGAACATGTTAATGCTCCCCTTAAATTAATAAGGGATAGTTGTAGTGCTTTAGTATGATATATTTTGAAAGATTTAGAATCTCGTGAGAAATTCTTGAAAAATTATCATACCTTAACACTACATCAAGCCGTAAAAGCACAATATTCACAAATTTACATATTCACAATTAAAAACCAATATAGAGTAGACCTGAGATGTACAATCCATTAGATGGATCGTTGCAGTAACTTGTGGTGCACTCCATATGGTCTACCACCAACGAATCTTTCTAAGCTCCTCATCAATCTACGTTCACAGAGCTTTTGATCAATTTTCTTGATCACATACTTCGCCATTTGCCGATAACCCTGATGCCAATCCTCAATCATCTCTGGTAAAGACCCACCCGAATTGAGATGATCCAACTTTCCTCTGACGTATATGAGAGTCCCATCACTGTACTTATAAAGCTCTCCTACCCTCATAAACTTCATTATCCCACGGCTGTTCAAGTAGAAAATCCCATAATTCGGAACAGTAATGCCGGTATAGGGACATCTAGCAACATCTTGAGGTAGAACTTGATTCATTAGACGGGTGAGGTTAAGCTTCCTTTGGTAGCTTTCGACTCCCAACTGAAGATCTTCAACTCGTTTCTTGATAACAACGCTTCGTGTGAACATACGAAGTGCTGTATTCAAGGCAATGATGTCTTCACGAGGAATATGTGTGAGTTGATCCTGGGTCATCATAAGCAACATGTCTTCGATATCCTCAAGGCGAATGATAGAAAAATCTCCCTGCTGGATTTTGTATTCTCTGTCATCCTCCCTTTTTAGACGAATCTCCGTCACATGATAATAGCCATTCTTGGCTTCAGTTTTCAGTCCCAAAATGCTGGAGATGCGAATATAGGATATAACGTTGCTTCCTGAATTGGCTAAGCAGCAACCTCTGTACGCCCTTCGGACTCGTTCTTCCCAATGAGATGCACCTATAACAGCATACATATCATAATTACGAGTTACCTTTGGGACCCAGAGTCGGTTTACCTTTTCCTCGATCCAGGGTATTGTCCCCCAGTTGGCAGCTTTCAGCAAGGTCAGGGAGGTTGCGTACTTTGATGAACCCTTGAGGAGATAATCAAGATCATAAGTGACGAACAAGTCGAGAGCAATTTGATTATCATGAGAAGGATCAAGTGGAGGTGGAGCTCTTTCTGATTCATGGAGGCCTGGCCTTTGAACGGTATTAAGAGCTTTCAGAACCTCGTCAGCATAATACTCGTACTCCATTCGGGTTAACCTGGTTTTGGCGCGGATTCTCTTATCCTTTAGCGCTCTCTTCACCAAAGACGGAGTGACCGAAGTCTTATACTCATGAGCCAGAAATGCACACAAGTCAATCGGACTACGAATACGGAGATATAGAACATCTCTGTCAGCGTCTGTGATTGGATCATATTGAGCCGCTGCCGTGATCCAAGCTTGTGGCGGTGCAGTCTCGTCAATCTCCAATGTGTCTGCCCAGTCTCGTGTGCTTGACTCAGGAATAGTAGATTGTGGTTCTTGTTGTAGAGGAGTAGAGACAGGAACACGTGCTGGTTCTGATTCAGGCATCTCGGCGGTGTCATGAACCGGCGAGTGTTGTGCAGCTTCAGGTTCAGTCACTGACTCTGCAATCACATGAGCAACAACAGAACTAACAGGGTTAGTGGTAACAGGTATAGACACAGCAATAGATGTACCGGGAATCGAGGACGCCGTAGTAGCATTCACATCGTGGCGCCACTTGGATCGTCTTGATTCCGTTGAGGTGGATTTTTCCTTCTGCGCAGCATCTTTTTGAGACTTGGTACCAGACTTAGATGGTTTCTTTGTGCTGACTACCTTGTCCCCCTTTTTAGGATGTTTACCATCATCATCCTCATCGTCACCCTCGTTGCTTCCCTTTGCACTCACCTCATTTCCATCACCACCATCATCACCATCATCATCATCATCATCCTCATCATCATCATTATCCTCATCATCATCACCATCATCGTCACCATCATTATCATCTTCTTCTTCTTCTTCTTCTTCACCTTCTTCTTCCCCGTCACCCTCTTCTTGTTCACTCTCTTCCCTTTCTTCCTCAGGCAGAATGTGGTAAGGTACCACACTTCCAAATGTTTTAAATAACCGATCATCCTCCATGATAGCATCATTTAGGGACTTGTAGAGTGTCCGCTGAATTTTGGACTTATCAAAAGATCCAAGTTCCCTCATGCGAGCTTTGAGGATCTTCTTTAATTAGAAATCCGTTAAATCATAGGCAATTTTGTAGGCGGATTCAGAAGGATTGGATGACTTGATCATCAAGTAATCAGCCGCGAGTGTCTTCAACTCATCAAGCAGTTTTGGCATAATAGACTCAACGGATTCTTTCACTCTCTCTTCAACAGAAGCTTCAAGTGTTTCTTTCTGCTCCTTGTATTTATCCCTCATAGCTTGAAGTCTCGTGATTCATGCAGCATGCTTATTAGCTTCAGCCTGCTTAACCTGAGCTAGTTCTTCTGCATGAGCTTTACGTGTCAACTCCATCTCTGCAGCGAACTTAGCAAGCATCTCTTCTTGGGCTTTCTTAGATGCTTCTTCACTTTGAACTCGTCTATGTAGCTCTTCGCGAAGATTATCCATCTCTTTTCGTTGATTATCCGTATGTTTATCCAACATTTCTGCCATTACAAATGCCGCCATTGAAGATGATGCAGAGCTACTCTGGGTTGGTTGAAGAGGCTCGGTTGTTACTACAGTACTAAGGATGGGAGTTATTTGTGGTGGAAGGAATGGTGTTGAGACCGGTCGGGTTGGTAAGGGTTGTATTGGTGGAGGTTGAGTTACTAAAGGCTGAGTAGGTACCATGATTGTGGGAGCACCGGACTCCTTTTCAACACTTGCTGAAAAAGGGATGGATGTCTCCTTCGAAGTAGAATACCGTTCAGGTGATCCAAACTCATAAACATCCTCTGGCTCCTCGTACTCTTCTTCAATATTCATCTGTGCACCCAAACCACTACCGCCCGTATCTTTCCTACTCCTTTCAATGGCTATCTTCATTAATTTTCTCTCAGCCTTGTCAAGAGTAGGATCATCAACATCTTCTTCGTCGCGGAGAACTAACTCATCAGCCGTACCCTTTCCCTTCTTAGCCTCAGTCTTCTTCTTCTTGGTTTCGGGTTCAGATAAAGCAGCTGGTTGCTTGCGTTTACCTTTACTCTTGACCGTAGTAGACGAGTCTTCTCCTGTCTGAAGGCTTGCTTTTAGCTTCTTGATTTCTAGTAGCAGTAGTTTGTAATCAGCTGAAGCTTTAATTCTATCCGTCAGAAGATAATCGGGAATAGGACCAGGAATCACAGCACCAGATGGTCCTTCGTGCCTTAGATCCACAGTGTGATCAACCTCTTCAGTGTGATGACGACTTGCTGCACGTCTATCAATAGTAACATCATTATTCATAAAATAATTAATGATAAGCTTGATAAACCGAGGGTAAGGAAAGAAATTAGTCTTCAGCTTCTTGTTTTGGAAGAGTTGAAAGGTGAATTCTTCCCATAACAATAATGCATAATCTACATTTGAACCTGTGTACATTCCATGGAAGATGTTCATAATTGGACTACGCAAAGCATCATGCCCACTGGTTTTAGGTGTAAGACATCTACTGAGAATACCCAAGATTGCTCTCCAAGGTTGACCTACTTTAGCAGTGGTAAACTCAGACACAACTCGTATGTCAGGACATCCAAGAGCATCGAACATCTCCATGAGTTCGTCATTAGTAGGATCCCTCGAAAATGCCATACCTTTGGGTGTATCCCGAATGCCAAATATCTGACGGAAGTCTGAAACAGTAAGTGTTTGCTGCTTGTTGTCGAGAGTGAAGGTGATCTTGTTTGAATTACTTTCCTTGGTGGCCCAGAACTCAAACATGTAATCATATGGCACCGAGGCAGTACTCCTAAGAGCATTCTTAAAGTGAGAGTGATCAAGGATTGCTATGGCTACTTTAAATCCATGGTGAGTAGATTTTGAGACTTGCTTCAGCCGGTAATTGTTTGGTATGAATTTGAGGGTTCGTGCTTCGGCAATTGCGGCTGCTCTAGAGTCTTGGATTGCTTGTACTGTTGGATTAGTCATCGTATCTGCTTAAGATAAGACATAAAAGGTTGATGCACAAAAAATATATAGATATATATCATTATGACTTCTAAGCATAATACATTTCAACAAGTACTTATAACAGGCAAACAACTATCAATCCAACAACTCTTCATTCGAAACTCTTCATTCGGAACTCTTCATTCGGAAGTCCTTCATTCGGAACTTCTTCGTTCGGAACTCTTCATTCGGAACTCTTCATTCGGAAGTCCTTCATTCGGAACTCTTCATTCGGAAGTCCTTCATTCGGAACTTCTTCATTCGGAAGTTCGTCCGGAACTTCTTCATTCGGAAGTTCGTCCGGAACTTCTTCATTCGGAAGTTCATCCGGAACTTCTTCATTCGGAAGTTCACTCAAAACTTCTTCATTCGGAAGTTCATTCGGAACTTCTTCATTCGGAAGTTCATTCGGAACTTCTTCATTCAGAAGTTCATTCGGAACTTCTTCATTCGGAAGTTCACTCGGAACTTCTTCATTCGGAAGTTCACTCGGAACTTCTTCATTCGGAAGTTCATTCGGAACTTCTTCATTCGGAAGTTCACTCGGAACTTCTTCATTCGGAAGTTCATTCGGAACTTCTTCATTCGGAAGTTCATTTGGAACTTCTTCATTCGGAAGTTCATTCGGAACTTCTTCATTCGGAAGTTCATCCGGAACTTCTTTCATTCGGAAGTTCATCCGGAACTTCTTTCATTCGGAAGTTCATCCGGAACTTCCTTCATTCGGAAGTTCATCCGAAACTTCCTTCATTCGGAAGTTCATCCGGAACTTCCTTCATTCGGAAGTTCATAAGTCTTGTTCATCTGGAACTTCTAAACGCACCCTATAAATGATTATTCTAGGCGCGTGTGTAAGATTTAAGGCAATCTAAGGCAACTTAACACAATCTAATGATATTCCGAATAAAACCCACTTAAAACCCTAATCAATTAATCCTTAATTTAGGCAAATGAACCCTAGTTTGATTAACCTTAATTCAAATGACTTAATTAAGTGGATGTCAATGAATTTAGGCGAATTAAAGATCAAAGATTGATGTCTGTACCTTGTTTGAATGAATGGAACAGATTGGATGATTTAGACGAGAGTTTTTGAGAGCTTAAGTGTGTGAAAATGGCGGCAATAGACACAGTGAAGAAAAAAAGAAAAAAGGACGGGGGTTTGGTTTTGACTTAGGTCAACTTTTGACAATTTTCACAAATTGTCACCTTTAACCCTATAGTTTTCAATTTTACTTTTTATTCCTTGTGTTTTCTAATCTCCCTAACCATTGTTAAATTTCACCAACTTAACCTTCACACAACTTTAAGCATCGCAACCTATTAGCAAATCTCCAAGATCTTAAAGCTATTCCAATCACATTGATCGAGCACAAGTCGTATTCTAAAGCAAGACCACTCGTTAGCCAATTAATTTTCCACAATCACTTTTGAAAATCGCTTTGATGATGAAAATGATTTAATATTTTCTCCCCCTTAAACGATGACCCGTTTTCTATTTAAAGAGCTGTAGTCATTGTTTATAGAGTCAAATATTGATGAAAACATTTCCAATTAATGTCTTGAAAAGATTGATTCGCGGTGGCAATAAGATTTCTCTTATTTTGACAAATTAATGCACTGAGACGTACACTAACTCGTGTTAGACAAAGTTGTAAAGTAAACTTGATCCCTTTGCATGATTTGGCTTGTAAATCATGCCCGAGAAAATTAATTCCCGTTGTGAGCCAACGTTTTCTAAGGAAATACGTGACTTTAATATGAAAACCGGGTTGCAGTCTGAAATAACTACAAGCCATAATGGGCATGTTTTTAAAAAATATACAACTTTGATACGGACTCTATTTATGGCGCCGTGTCAATATTGATCGACATTTCTAAGGCCGTAAATATTACCGTACTAAAAGACATGCCCAATTTTAAAAAATGAAAAATATTTTTTGTTTTTCTTGATTTTATAATTTTTATGGTTTTTGTAGGTTTTATATTTTTTATGGTTTTTGTAGGTTTTATATTTTTTATGGTTTTTTTCTTGGTTTTATAGTTTTGTATTTTTCTTTTTATGGTTTATATATATATACGATAATATACATGATCACGAACAAAGGATACGCCTGAATAGTTTACCACCACTATTCAGCTGATTCTTCTGCCAATTCTTTGAGAGACGCTGGAGTGAATGATTTCATGCCAAGCTTGTCGATCAAAAACTCGATTCGTCCTCGATCTAGGGCTTTGGTGAACATATCTGCCAGCTGGTACTCAGTAGTGACAAAATACAGCTCGATCACTCCGTTCTCCACCTGCTCTTTAATGAAATGGTAGCGAATGTCTATGTGCTTGGCCCGGGAGTGTTGAACATAGTTGCAGCAAAGGGAAATGGCGCTCTTGTTGTCACAGTACATCGGGATTTTGTTGAATCCCAAACCGTAGTCAGTTAATTGTGATCTCATCCAAAGGACTTGAGCATAACAACCGGACATGGCGATGTATTCAGCCTCCGTGCTAGAAATTGAAGCGCTTTTCTGCCTTTTTGAAGACCAACTGATCAATCTGTCTCCAAGGAGTTGCACAGATCTAGAAGTGCTACGCCTCGTGCTTGACACCCAGCATGATCGGCATCTGCGTATGATATTAAAGCAATAGAGGAATCTTTCGGATACCATAGACCACGATGAAGTGTTCCTTTTAGATACCGAAAGATCCTTTTAACAACATGTAGGTGCTTTTCGGTAGGCCGAGCCTGATACCGGGCACACATGCATACGGCAAATTGCAAATCAGGCCTGCTAGCAGTCAGATAGAGAAGGGTGCCGATCATCCCACGGTAAAGTTTTTGATCGACAATAGTCCCATTCCTATCTTCATCTGACTTGGATTTCTCCACCATTGGAGTGTCCACGGGGTCACAATTTTCAAAGTTATATTTCTTTAAAGATTCTAGAGCATATTTGGATTGATTAATAAAGATGCCTCTGGGATTCTGGGAAATTTGTAATCCTAAGAAAAATGAAAATTTTCCTATCATTGACATCTGAAAGCGTGTGGACATTATCTTCTAAAGCAATTGGACAATTCTATGTTAGAGGCAGCAAATATTATATCATTAACATAAATTTGTACCAGAATAATGTCGTTGTCCTCCTTGAGAGTGAATAGAGTAGGGTCCACCTTGCCTTTGGAGAAGCCTTCCGAAATGAGATATGTTGAAAGGAGATCATACCACGCGCGTGGAGCTTGTTTCAACCCATAGAGAGCCTTCTTAAGCTTGTACACATGATTAGGAAACTTCGTGCTAACGAACCCATCCGGCTGACTAACATAGACTTCTTCCCTTAGTTCACCGTTCAAAAATGCCGTCTTCACATCCATTTGATAGACGATCATGTTCATATGAGTAGCATACGCAAGGAATAGTCTAATAGCCTCCAATCTTGCAACAGGAGCAAAAGATTCTTCAAAGTCTATACCCAAGGCTTGTTTGTATCCTCTAGCAACCAATCTAGCCTTATTCTTCAATACTGCACCCATCTCATCGAGTTTAACCTTATAAACCCACAACAAAGTAAGGATGTTAACCTTGTCAGGGAGAGGAACTAATTCCCATACTTCAAGTCTTTGGAATTCATTTAGTTCCTCCTGCATGGCTTTAATCCAAGATGATTGAGTCATAGCCTGTTGCCAATTTTTAGGTTCAACTTCGGAGAGAAATGCATCAAAGTAGCAATAGAGTGCACTCTCTTGTAATTGATGGCGTGTAGAGACTGGTCGATCTAGATCTCCAATGACATTCCTAATTGGGTGATCTTTTGTCCATTTGGTGCTATGATTTTTAATCCGTGGTGGTCTGGAGTGAACAACTGAAGGAGCTACTTCTGAGGTAGACGCGGCTGAAGGGTTTTCAGGTATCGGTACACCAAAGAAAGGAAGCTCTTGTAGGTGAGCATATTCCAAATCGTGATCAATAGAATCCTCTTCAACATCATTAGGCACAAGTAAGGGCGACGATTCAGGTGTAGTTTGAGAATCACTTGGTAAAGGTGCATCGGTTCAATGTTAATTGAAGATGCATTAGATAAAGCTTCATTTGCTTGAGCAACAACTTCAGGGATTGGAGCTATCACTACAGGTGCTGGAACTTCATCATTTGGGGGATCAAAGAATTCATCAAACAACGGTTGAAACAGTTTATCCCACTCGGGCCTTGTAGGTGGTAAAAATGATGTAGAAGTAGGATTATTGGGAACTAATCCGGAACTAATAGCACCGGTTCCCATCTCATGAAGCGCGGGTTCAGAGCTGCGTTGCTCAGAAACCATCGCTGTCAGCTCATCGAAATCTGCGTCCATAGTTTCTACGATCTTACCAAGACGACGGTTGTAAATTCGGTATGCTTTCTTGGAGGGTGAGTAACCAATGAAAATACCTATATCGGCTTTCGGTTGAAGCTTGCCCAAGTTCTCACTATTAATGTTGGATAACAAAGAGCACCAAAAACACATCAAAGAATGAAACATCGGGTTTATGATCATGTAGAAGCTCGTAAGGTGTTTTTCCATGGCGTTTCCGAATGATAGAACGGTTTTGGGTAAAACATGCAGTAGATATAGCTTCTGCCCACAAGAACAATGGAGCGTTCGCATAAATCAGCATAGTCCTAGCAGCTTCCATAAGCGTACGATTCCGTCTTTCAACAACACCGTTTTGTTGTGGAGTGCGTGCAGCGGATGTTTCATGTGAGATACCAACTTCTTCATAGTAATCACGAAGAGTCTGGTTGACGAACTCTGTTCCATTATCTGTACGAATACTGCGGACAGTAGTATTTAAACGTACCTGAATGAACTTCAGAAAAGTGATGATAGCCTTCGGTGCTTCATCCTTTGTACGTAGAAATCTAACCCATGTAAACCTGGAGAAATCATCCACAATAACAAGAATGAATTTCTTACCGCTCACACTTTCAGTTCTCATTGGCCCACAAAGATCCATATGCAAAAGATGAAGTTTTTCTTGATTGGTGTCTTCAGCTTTGGGCTTGTATGATTACTTGGTACTTTTCCCCCTTGAACACACGGAACATAAATGGTCCTTGTGAAATTTGAGCTTTGGAAGACCACGAACTAATTCGTTTTTAGCCAGATGATTAATAGCATCAAAGTTGAGATGAGATAATCTGCGATGCCATAACCATGACTTGGTCTTAGATGCTTTAGAGAGAAGACATACTGGAGAGGCGGCCATCATGTCTTGTAAGGACAAAGTATAAAGATTTGCACCACGAGACCCCTTCAACAAGTCTTTTCCTTCCAAGTTGCGGATGAAACAAGTATGTTGTCGAAAAGCAACCTCTAGGTTGGAATCACAAAACTGTCCTACTGAAAATAAGTTATGACCAAGACCTTCTACATAGTATACCCTTGAAATCGTAACGTTTCCAATCTGATATTCACCATACCCCATTATCTTTGCAATATGATCATTACCGAATTTAACCGTACCAAGAAACTTGCTAACGAAATTTCGGAGCATCGAGCGATCTCCGGTCATATGCTTTGAACAACCGGAGTCCAAATACCAGAGGATGATTTGGACCACCTGAAAATATCACCAGACGAGGACAATGTAGAGGTATCGAAATCTGAATGTTCCTTGTTATTAGCAGGTACAGATTTAATAATCTTAGATTTGCTAACTTTAGGTTTCTTAGATTTCCTAGCCTTCTTCCTAGTTGGCGGTGTAGATTCAAGTTGGCTTAAATCCTGAGGTATTTCTTCACTGATAGGCACTATAGTGGGGGCTGACCTAACTAAAGGGCGCGGTTTCCATACTTTAGTGCTAGTGTGCCTAACTAAAGGACGCTGAGACCTAACCTCAATGGATGCATTCCTAGTTAAAGGGCACATTTTTCCATCTAATGTAAAGATCCTACCAGTGGGACGCCATTTCCATCCAACTTGGGCACGAGTTATACCAGTTGGCTTCCATTCAAGATTATTCCTAACGGCATTCATTTCATTCACATGATCAATAAGACACAAATCATGACGTTGGGAAAATATGCACTCATTACAATTCCAACAATTCAAATTAGAATTCACGAATGGTTTGGGCTTCTGCACAGGCGCAGAGCTTTTAGTCTTAGCAACATGATTCTTTTTATTTAAAACTGAACTAACATTCCTATGGTGAGCTTGTACTTTCTTCTTGTTTGTACTACTAGTGGAGGGCTTGATCTTATCTTTCTTGAGTGGCGATCCTTTAGCCTTAGTAGACTCTTTTACTCTTGTAGAAGGCAAAATGGGAACATTAGCAACAGATTTTAAAGGTGCCTTACTTGATGGTGCCAATGACGGTTTTGCTCCTGGGGTCTTATTGAATGGAGTTACAGCAATGGGTCGATTAGTGAGTAGTGCAGAACCTGGTTTACCTATATATTGCAAGCAGGCTAAGCAATATTGAACACGCTTAATATATTCATGGGCTGAATAATAGTAGCTACTTGAGGGATCTAAGGCATAAAGATCGTCTAAGATATCCCTAACAAGATCTACATGCTTAATTGCATTCCTCATATAATCATCGTAGGTAACCGGGTTTTTCTTATGGAGCGGGTTCTTATAAAGCACTACTGACTTGGTTGTTGGAGCACGAGAGGACGGTGCAGAGTCGGTATCTAAGTTATCAACAACTTCTTGTCGGGTGAGAAGAAGTGTCTCCTTTAACTCGGCCAAAACCATGTTTTTGTCAATGAGCTAGATGTTTAAGTCAGAGATTTCCTCACACTTTTGGTTCAGTTGTTCAACATAAGATTGTTGCTGTGCAGCATTAAAAGCTAAGCGTTCTTCTATTGAACCATAAAGAGCGGATAGTCCCTGTCTTGCCCGATCCATCTCCCCTAGAATAGACGAAAGTCTAATTTCTAAGTCCTGGTTTTTAGACTCTGCAGCCTCTAGTTCCAATTTTAGTGTTTCATTTGATGACACATCTCTCTTCAATCTCATAATCTCTTCCTCTAATGCCTTAACTATTGCAATCATCTTGTCACTCGTCTCAACACTGTTTTCACAACTATTTGTTATCAAAAGATCCTCATTTTGAGTTTGTTGTTTTAATTCTAAAGATATACAATGTTGTTCAAGTTGATTAAAACGTTTTGAGAGTAAATTGTAAGAATCTTGAAGCTTTAAATATTCAGCGTTAGATTCGTGACAAGAATGATTATCTACCTCATTTACAGTATCAACAACATTTACAGAGAGATCACACACATCATCACATATATTCACAGCATCACAGTTAATCATAGCGGATGTAAGCTCATTCGAATAATTAACATTCACAGTAGTAAGCACATCACACGAAATTACTTGGGACAAGAATCGGTCATATTCGGATAAAATCTTTTCCTTTTCAATTAGTTGCAGTTCGTAAGCGGTGTCCATTTCATAAAACACTTTTTGAACTTCTCCAATTTCAAACTCAAGATTTTCTTTAAGAGATGCAAAACTTCCTTTTAGACTTTCGACAAACGGATTGATCTCATTCTTAAACACCTCGTTCATGTGTTCGAAAGCCCATTCTCCGGCGTTTAGGTCATTTGAAGTCGTACATTCCAAAATGACCTTGTCAAAACTAGCAAAGTATTGATTAATCTCTTGCAAGTTTAACCATACAGTGCTAACAGGTGGAAGATCCTTTGGAATTTCCTTAGGTCCTTCCATTTTTACAAGTGTAGGAAGTGTACTAGGGTTTCTTCATTTAACATGTAGGTTGGTGCCGTGATGAGATCTTTATCCATATGGAAGCGAATTCTAAAATCCGTTTTTGCAAGCTCCTGATTCATTTTATAATAATCACAATCGGGATAGTTTGCAAAGTTGTATGACCGATCCTCATCAACTAGATCCTTACTTGTGCGATCATCGAAAATAACAATCGGGTCTAAGACCAATCCTAATTGGGTTGCATTATAAAGTCTTGGACTATGGCTTAAAGCTTGTTTTGCATACCGTGGGTTAGGGGGAAGGCCTTTTTGACGTGATAAGTTAAATTCTCTAAACGATGCATCAAATAGGTGCACTAGTTGAGAGGCAGCGTATTGTCTTAAAAGCAAATAATCTAGACTTCTAATCTTATTAGCTGCATTAATTTCCATTTCATTCTTCTTAGACTCGAGTAATTCAAAATCTGTTTGAAGTTTTTGAAAATTAATGACCACTAACTCTTTTTCTTTAAGTTCGTTAGAAAGATCTGCTCTTAAGGTTTCAATTTCTTGCAAATGACCCATTTGTTTGTTTCGAAAATGATCATATTCGGGATTTGTTAGAACACTAGACGAAGGAACTAATTCCAAAGTTTGAACTTTCTCGTTGCATAAGGCAAGCTCATCAGACAAATTCTTATTCTTAGCTAGGGTTTCTAAGAGTTCAGCATTCATTTGGCTAAGTAATGTAGCAGGAACCATGACCAAATCTTGTTGAGCAGGAGTATGCGTATGCGAAATGGCTCCTGGTTGTGATTCACTCAAAGTATGGGGACTCACATTGGTATTACTATCATTGATTGTCTCCTCATTTGAAAGACTCACCACCGAAGACTCATTCGAATCAGCACTCTCTTGCACAACTTGATGTAGTTGAATACTAGTATTAGTGGTATTATCAGTGGTATTAATAAGTACCTCAGATCTTTTTTCTGGCCCTAAGCTGGAGATAGTTGCCATAAGAGCTGCCTGTGCAGATTGAAGTTCATCACAGTCTGATTCATACGCATCAAGATCATCTGCTTGGTATGCTGCATTCTGTGTGGTGACAACGTCTTGTTCAGCAATCCCTGGATCAGCAAGAAATGCAAGCTCGTCTTCATCAAGTTCCCTTCCTTGTGCCTGAGCGTTTACCAGATAAATCTTCTCTGCAAACCATTGACCATCCCTTCTCCTCTTGGGTTTTTTGCAATCCCTGGACATGTGACCTTCTTCCTTACAGTTGTAGCATGTAACCATTCTCAACTTGCCTGTGGAATTAGCCCGTGGAGGAGTGTTGACCATTGGGGCAGGATTGACCGTGCGTGCATTGGTGGTTGATGTAGTAGGTCTCCCCTGATAAGTTTGAATAGGTTGAACCATTACCTTGCCATTCTCAATAGTAGCTTGTTGGCGAGAATTGGATGAACTCCTCAGCTGATTGTTAGTAGGAGCTGGTCCTCTAAATCCTCGTTTGCTTAAAGTCCTTGTGAGATAAGCATACATAGTGGCTAACACTTCAACTGGATAAGTTCCTTGTTTGAATTCAGGAATGGGGACTTCATCATTATCACAATACAGTGCTTGGTCTTGTTGAGATGCATAAGCACTAGAAGGAACACTCATGTGGTCAGAGTAGCTTGATGGATATGCTGCATTCTCTTGATAAGAAGAATATGAAGACTGAGCATAAGGTGCAATGCTTGCTGGGTGAGGTTGTGAAGCATAGTGTGATGAAGGTGTATTAAACCGATATTGTTGCTGATGTGAGGTGGGTGGTTACGGTAGAATCGAATATTGGGGGAATCTTGGTGTCATGTAAGGTGATGGATGATAGGCTTGGTGTCCCAAGATATAAGGAGTGTTGTTGTGTGACAAGCTTGGTTGATTCGCCATCAAAGCTAAAGAATCAGGGTACATACCTCGAGGCGAACGGTGCATGATCACATGTTTCTCATGCTGTTGAAGAAAAGCATAGAGTTGATCCAAATTGCACTCATGCAAATCCCTGGTTAACTTAACATCGGTAATATACTCACCCCATTCAGCTTGAGGTAAAGTATTCAAAAATTTGGTGTTAACCTGGAATGGAGCAATCACGAGATTGTATACATTCAGATCATTCATGAGAGTAGTGAATCTGAAGTAATAGTCGTGAAGCGTTTCCCCTGGGCTGTACGTGAATATATCAAACAGATCATACAACTGACATTCCCTTTCCTGTTTGGTGAGAGACGTACCTTGTAGCAACACCTTTAGACGTTCCCATAAATCCTTTGCCACCGTATACTGACTTACCATTCGATAGATGTCACGTGGAAGAGCTTGGAGAATGGTTTGAAGAGCCTTTTCGTCTGCATCGGCAACAAGTTGTTGAGCTGGTGTAAGTTCTTCAAACTCCATTGGTCGAGTCACATTGTTAACCACGATGGTACCATAGTCAAGTGGACCATTTAGAATTGACTTAACCATAAGCCTCCCATATGTCGGTTTTCCCTTAAGGTATGACATCATACGGCCTTGCCATGCTTCAAAGACTTCTTTAATGAGCATTGGAGGGCGATTATCCGTTCCCGTAATGACGGAAATGTCCGTAAGTGATGTCATCTGAGGCATTAATGAATTCGGATTCATTTTGTTCACTTCAAAGAAACAAAGATTATCGGTTGATCGAGCAGTGAAGTAAAGCTTGTGAATTATGTTGAGTTTTTGTTGTAAGAAACCAAGATTAAATCTTCTAAAAAATCGTCGAAAAAACAAGTAAAATATCCCTTGATTCGGAACTTTTGTTTATTCGGAAGTGTTGATTCGGAAGATTTTTGCTCGGAACTCCTTGATCCGGAACTTTTGGTTCGGAAGATTTGATCCGGAACTTTCCTTGATCCGGAACATTCCCTTGATCCGGAACTTTCCTTGATCCAGAACTTTCCCTTGATCCGGAACTTTACCTTGATCCGGAACATTCCTTGATCCGGAACTTTCCCTTGATCCAGAACTTTACCTTGATCCGGAACTTTCCTTGATTCGGAACTTTCCTTGATCCGGAACTTTTGGTTCGGAACTTTCCTTGATCCGGAACTTTCCTTGATCCGGAACTTTTGGTTCGGAACTTTTTGATCCGGAACTTTCCTTGATCCAGAACTTTTGGTTCGGAACTTTTTGATCCAGAACTTTTGTTGATCCGGAACTTTTGGTTTGGAACTTTTACTGGGAAACAGAAACCTTGTTCGAGTAATCAGTCGATCAAAAATATGAAGAAAAAACCCAGATTTTTACCAAGTTACCCAAAAAGTTTTGTGATTTCAACTAAAATAAGTAAAAACTAATACTTATCTACTAATCCCAATCACAAAAACACCAAAAACTCCAAGAATCAAGATGGATCTTCTTAAAGAACACTAGTACAATCAAAAACTAAATAACAACACAAATCATTACCTTAAATCACCCCATAGCTCTTGATACCAAATGTAGAATCTTGATAACCTATGAATCTATGAAGTGGGTTGAAGATTCCTAGAGAGAGAAACTAGTGAGAGAAAGTGAGAGAGAAACTATGTGTATTTTTTTCAAATGAAAGTGTGGAATGAACAACAACCAACCAACCCCTTTCCATGGTGGAAAGGGGTATTTATATCCAAGGCCTTTATTTGGGCTTGGGCCGACCCATGACAAGCCCATGGGTCGGTTTCTTACTTAACTTAATAAGCAACATTAACTACGAGCTATTACAACATAAATAATATTGTGGAGTGACCGATACTTCTAATATACGTTAAAAACGTATTTCTAACAAACGAACTTCCGAACGAACTTCCGAACGAACTTCCGAACGAACTTCCGAACGAACTTCCGAACGAACTTCCGAACGAAGTTCCGAACGAAGTAAGTTCCGAACGAACGAACTTCCGAATGAAGCATTGACAATTCAAACAAAACGGGAAACATTTTGACTCGACACCAATACTCGAACCCTACACTCGTCACGACTCCAAATCCCTCTCGGGCACCACTCAAACCCTCGACCCTCCCACAAACTCTCGACACCCATCCTCTCGGTCACCCTCACACTCTCGACCTAGACTCACCTCCCTCGTCCCACCTTCGAATACTCCCCCTCACCCATCACTCCTCACTCCTCTCCTCACCCGTCGTCTAACACCAAACACCCTGACGCTCACCCTCCCTCGACTCGCACAAAACCAAGACTCTGACTCGTCAACACTCCACTCCCTCACCTTACACCCTCGTCTCACTCTCGACTTCGAATCATCAAACCAAAAACTTCACTCGACACCAAATAATTACCCACACTCCCTTACCCATACCAGACTCAAGACCCTCGACAACCAAAGAATCCATTACCCACAACCGACATTTGACTCTGATCAAAACAGACCAACTCGACAACAAAATCATCTAGACTCGTATATCTATAACTCATCTTGATCTCAGTCTTAATTTCGTGATATAACGACATGCTTGTCAAGATCTATTAAAATCTATATTCACGTAAATCAGTACATCATTGATCTTTGTGGGTATTAACCCTATTGATATTCGAGTTAAAGAAAAGTTTATAACAAGGTTGTTATATCTTTTTCTCTGTTTCGTTGATATTTAAAGAACCAACAAGGACTCTCTTTTTCAAGACTCAACCCAAGACTGACAAGAATGACTCGACAGATGAGAGAAAGATTATGATTAATCGAAAAACAAAACCTACCCGAAACCAATTATATGATCTTGAAGCCACGCCTTGTGTTCGTTCTGGTTTAAATTCATTTGTTTCACTTGATTCGTGGGGTGTGATGATCAGAAATCACGTTTGAGATTTAGCTTTTTGTTTTTGATATGTTTAGGATTAAGAGGTGAGAGATACTGTTTTGGGAGAGAAGAAGTAATAGAATAGAGGCGGAGTTTACAAAGTAACAGAGTGAGATTAGGGTTAGTATGTGAGAAAGTGATTTTTTAGAGGCTTTAAATATCAGGCGGATATAACAAGGTTAGACTTTTTCGTTTGACTGCCACGTGTGTGAACGATGTTTCTGTTTCATCCCACGTTTGTTAATAGTCTTAAATAGCTGTTAAGAGTATTTTGGGCCTCGATTTTGAGTGGTGTTTTATTTTTGTTTTTGTGGTGGATTAATTTGACTGAGACTTTCTACACTAGAGGGCAATTATTAGAATTTAAAAAAAAAACGTTTTATTATTTTGTCTTTTAAAACTATTTTTAGTTTTCTAATTTTATTTTCTATTTTTCAAATATTAGATTTTATTTTATTTTCTATTTTTTAGTTAGTTAAACTTATTTTTGTATTTTGTCACTTTTATATTTCTAGTTTAGTATATTTTGTTTATGAATCTTTGGCAAATCGTGTTGAGGCGGGTATTTTAAAAGTTAACGTGGAAAAGTATTTGTCGGGTTAAACGTTATTGTGGCCGGATTTAAAGACAAACGTGACGAGTCAAAGTAACGGGCTTCATTTATATCATCAATCGAGGAATTTTAAGTGTTATTTACGGGTCTTTCGTTTTTTCACGAATTCTAAAATCCCGAAAACAACAACATCCACGTCATTTTTAATTGATATTTAATGGATTCGTTCGATTCGACATGTCAAAAGGGAGAATCGCATTTAATGCAAAACAAAGTTAGGAAAAGTGGCATCACTTCATTTCAAATGCTTCAGTCCCATCTTGTCACTCTTTCGAGGATTCAAGGAGGGAGCGAATTTGTGACCATCTTTGGACAAGATCGTCATATATTCATCGACTCAATATTCACCACTTTGACCCAACTCGCCGAGCAACTCAACCATGACAACCTTAATCACTTTGCATCGGCACTTGCATATAAGGATATTGTGACACAACTCACGCCTTTCCTCGAATTCAATATCATCAAGCCTGAAAGTTCAGTGATTTGCCAATCATTTCTTCGAGATACACATACCGAGTTTCGAGTTTTCCGTGATACAATATTAAAACTCATGACATCGGTCTCGTCTTCGATTTATCAAAGATCACAACTTCAGCAAGTGTATGATAATGGAGTGCAAGAATCAATGACGCAGATGCAAGAAGAGAATGGTCATACGGTTGACAACTTGGAGCCTAACGATGGCAAGAGCACGGAATCGGAAGGACAACATGATACCAGTGGCACGTCAGGGAATGTTCACGAGATCTCTGTTGTTGACACCTTACCCGTTTATGACGAAGAGCCGGCAAACATGGTACAATGTAATGTTTTTTATGATGTATATGCTGATGACATGCCGCATATTGAGCATTCTGAACCTAATTATGACAAACATGGGATGGAAAAGAGTGATAGAAATACCATTTGTGATTCATCCGATGTAAGTCATAATGGGGGAGAGATTGTTCAGAATGCTATAGTACATCATGATAATTGTATTATAACTGCTTCATTGACTGCTTCTGATTCCATGATTAGAGAGCTCGAAACGATTGTAGCTCAACAATCAAAAGATCTTGAGGATGCCAAAATTGAATTTTCAAAGAAAACGAACAAATTTGAAACATATTTTGAAAAACTTGAAAAGTCAAACGTTGTTCTTGAAAGAAAATTAGATCAAAAAGTTTTGGATTCGAAAGCTGAAAAGGATAATCTTTTGAAACAAATTCAGTTACTAGAGTCTAAATTGGCATCCCAAGATAGAGTGCTTAAAGAGAATGAGACTTTAAAGGCCCAAGTACAGGAAAAGGTTTTTGCTATAGCCGCGTTGAAAAACGAGTTAAGGAAAAATAGAGGACCTAGTGTGGACACTAAGCTTGAAAAACCATCAATCTTGGGGAAACCGCCTAAAAATCAGTTCGTCAGACAACCGATTGTCAGACAACCTACTGCATTTAGATCCGAGCGACCACAATCCTCGAGACCGCGGTTTGCCTCCCAAGTTGATTTGGTTCATCTTTCTAGACCAGTCACTCCAGCAACTAGGCCCTATGTGATCACTCCAGCTTTAGCAAGACCAAATCATATGATTGCCTCTAGTTTCCCTGAAAACACCAAGACCACGTCTAGAACTAGTTCAAATGACGTTGGCCATAAATCGGGTCTAAGGGAAGTTATGCAAAAGACACATGTAAGAGATAGCAATGTCAATCCTAGTCACATGCCTTCTAGATTACCCAACACTGCTAACCGTAGCATGTCATCTCCTAGGAGCATCGATCAATCATCTAGAAATTACTCGGACATTAAATATGCTACCTGTAAAACATGTAGAAAATATGTCTTTAGAGCCAATCATGATTCCTGTATCAAAAAATTACTTGATGAGGTGAACTCCCGTGCTAGAATTAAGTCACAGTGGATAGCTAAAATCAAACCCTTTGGTAAAGTTTGGCGCCCCACTGTTAGAACTTTCACTCTTGTAGGAAACGAGTGCCCTTTAACTAGGATAGTCTCCGATTCCACTAAGACTACTAGGGAGGAAATTGATAAAGATGATACTTCACTTAAGCCTAAACTTAAGGTTTTCTATAAAAGGAAACGTTTGCCAGCTAAGATAAGTGAATCATCTACTCAGGTCGCCTCTAACACAAGTAAAGCCAACTGTGAACCCCCACGTGCTTCTAAAATTGATATCGCTAACCCATGTCAAAGCAAGCAAATTCCTAATGAGAATGCAGGTACCAAAGTTGATGTTCCAAAAGAACGAAGCGGTCCAATCATTGTATACCGTTCAACTAAGGATACTCTCAGAGTTTGGTTGCTGAAGAAGCAAATATCAGAGAAACAAGTATCTCAGGGGACTCATGGTTAAGATTAACTGCACAAGGACTTACAGTCACATCACAGACTATAACTCGCTCTTCAAACAAAGGAAAGTTTATCGCCGATGGTAAACTTATCCTAACAACGAGAAATTAATTTCTCTCGGGCATGAGCTTATATAAAAAACATTCCAAGTTTTTAAGCTCATGCACAAAGGTTCCTCGTTAAATGACAGACGACGACCCGGACTTCAGAGACAGGGAAGTTTATCTACGCAACGATAACTTACCCTCTTAACAAGAAATTAAGTTTTCTTGGACACGAGCTTATCCTAAAACCATTCAAAGGTTTTAAGATCGTGTATATGGTTTATCATTAAATATCAGATGGTAACCCGTGCTTCAAAGAAAGGAAAGTTTATCGCCGATGATAAACTTATCCTAACAACGATAAATTAAGTTTTCTCGGGCATGAGCTAATATTAAAAACATTCGAAGTTTTTAAGCTCATGCACTATGACTTACAATTAAATGTCAGACTCTAACTCGAATTTCAAATAAAGGAAAGATTATCTTTTATGATAACTTATCCTCATAACGAGAAATTAACATTTCTCGGTCATGAGCTTGTATTAAAACATTCGAAGTTTTAAGCTCGGAAAGGAAAGTGTATCTTTTAAATAAGAGAACTTTTCCTCGTAACGGGAAATTAACCTTTCTCGGTCATGAGCTTTCCGTTAAAATAGTCAAAGTTTTCAAGCTCATGAACATGACTTCTAAGTAAATGTCAGCTTAGGACTCGTTCTTCAGATAAAAGGGAAGTTTATCGCCGATGATAAACTTATCCTTAACAACGGGAAGTTTACAACTTCTCGGACTTGAGCTCATTTTGTAAGATATTCAACATCTTAAGCTCAAGTAATTGGTTTTCAAAACTTTGAACACAATTTTTCGAGAATTTCTCAAAAGGTTTTTCTAAATCTTTCAAGATTGTGTGTTCAAAAATGTTTTGATAAAAAGAGCATGTCTTCTGGAATCGATAATATTTACGATACTAGAAATGTCATTCAATAATGACACGGGGTTGTAAATAAAGTTCGAGCAGAAGTTCAAACTTTTAAAACATGCTCAAAATGGTTTGCTATTATTTCCGATAGTAACCCGCTTTTCACATTGAAGTCAAGCATTTCACCGGAAAGCTTTGACTCTACAATCTGAAGTTATCAACTCCACAATCCGAAGCAACTTACAATTGATATCTACATACTCGACGATGCGACTACTCAAACGGTGACTACAGCTCTTTCAATAGAACACGGGTCAACTATTGAGGGGGAGCAATTGTCCAGCATTCAGAATCCTTGATGCCGAGAGTGCCAAGTTCACATATTGGTGTTAAGACAACGATATCAATCATACACATGGAGTCAAGAGATAACTTTAGAAGTTACGAGGAAGACCAACATTCGTGAACAAGAACCATGTGCTTCTTTCATATGATGTTCTCCATCATTCAGGTCCAACCTCGTAAATTGCTAATATTGTGAATTCATTATCATATATGATCTTTGCACGTGTTAAATACCTTACACTTGTGTTTAAAAGGTATTTAATTTACGTTTCAAGTAGACCCTCATTAATTTGAGGGGGAGCTTGTGTAACTCATGAAGATAATTGGATTTGCATTTTTCTTCCCAAATTTTCTTAAAATGCTATTAAATCAATTGATATTAAAAACATCGATTGGGTTAATATTTTTAATATGGGGGAGAAAATGTGATTTAAAATGGGAAATAATTAATCAAAAATGGTTTGACTTAACGTGCTAGCTCATCCCGACATGTGCGAAATGTTTTCGGATATCGTGGCATATGTTAAGGGGGAGCAAAATGGATTTGCACTTCAAAATGGATTTCATGGTGACATACACTTACCCAAAACATCTCTATTCACGACGATGAAGATTATGGTGACATAAGGATGGTAGGATAGGTTAAAGTCCAATGATTCCTCTAGAACATGAGGAATCTTCCCAAGGACATTCCATAGCTAGAAATAGTAGTCCTTAAGAAAGATGGAGAAAGATTGTGAATGTAGCTGAATGCCGACCAAGTACTTAAGTTAGCACTGGAACAATCACAACAAGGTGCTAGTGATGACGTATTGGTAAGCATTGAAGGGGTTGAAGAATGAAAAATAATTGTAAAGATAAAGGGTGTAAAGAAAGAAGCCCTCCTTACAACTTAGGCAGAAACCGGGTCAATACATATGCTATTAAGATCATTGTTTAATGATTCTTAATATTGAAGACAGACATCGTGGACCCAGTGATGCAATGCACAACCCATCCCAGCTAACTCCGATATCTCTCAAAAGATATTTGTTTTAATCACACGGAGACAACACGTTATCTATTGATTTATTCACTCCGAATAAATTGATATTGAAATGGTGGCACTCCTCTCCAGCCTCCGATCACTAAAAATCCAAAATGCACGATCGAGTCTAGAGCCACTTGAGATCATCAAATATCTCATTAGGACACACTTTCATATTTCCTTGCTTCTTCACACACTGTGAAAAGTAAGAAAGATCTCAAGAGTCCTACGCAAAATCTTCATGATCTTGCCTGAACATCCGAGTAATACGAAAGTATTTACAATGAAGATGGAAATCCTTCTTGAGCGAATATCAAAAAGCTCATGGTAGGTGACTTGTGCGATTCTTTATGAATCAAACCTGTGATAACTGGAAAGCAACAGTGGTTTAATTCTTAAATGAATTTAAACACGTTCCAGGCCTCTACGCAATATCTTAGTGATCTTGCCAGAACATTCAGAGTAATACTATTAAGTATTCACAGTGACGAATGGAAATCCTTCTAGTGTTAACATCAAACAGCACTTGGTAGGTAACTTGCAAGATTCTATATGAATCAAGCTAGTGACAACTGGAAAGCAACGACGGTGCGGTTCTTAATTGAACTTCACTTGTTCCAGGAACATGAATTGACGGCTTCAAATCATGCGGATAAGATTATCCAAATGATTCACTCTTTACGTTCGCAGTCAGCTTTGGACGGTCGAGTAAAGAGAACGGGTTTACCCGCGAAATCTTGTCAAGGAGGTTCTTTATTGAAACTACCTGCCACAAGTACGATATTTAATATCGTCCAACGGTCTTCACCGACCAGAGGTAAAATGCTACCGAATTAGAATGAAATGTTCAAGGCCATTTCATCCGTGTATAATGTTTGTTGCTAACTGTCTTATGCAGCGTAACAAGAAGGTGGCATTGCGGTGTACAATCCAAAAGAAGTCGTCACCACATGCTTATACTACATACAATTAGTACTTCAACAAATTCAAGAAAGCCTGAAGGTCAAGTCTTCCGCTGTATCAAACTCTAAAGCTTTCAAGAATTTAAAAGTATAAGTATGTGGAACATGAAGTCACGAAGAGGCAAATATCACAAGTGAAGAATGCACAAGGTCAAGGCAAGGAAACATGCTCAAGACTAAAGTCAAAGATCACATCAAGCATATTCACAAGAACAAGATCGAAGACTCAAGCATAGATGCTAGGTTTAAGATTTTGTAAAAGATGTGACCTCCCTTGGGGGAGATTGTTGGAAATACGTTTTTCCCAATAAAGTCTCGGTCACATCTTAGTTAGCATAGATCACGAGATATAGACTATTTAGAACTTTGTCTCTTGGAGCGACCTCCCTTAGGGGGAGATTGTTGGAAATACGTTTTACGTATTTATGAAGGATCGGTCGCTCCAATGATAATCATGTAATGGGCTCGTGATCCACTTAGTAAATGTATAGTCCATATAGCCCACATGTAGGGTGGGCTATATATATCCCCTCCTAGCATGTTAGGAGGGGTTGGTCATTTTCACATTTTCATTATTAATCTTTATTTTCTCTCTCTACTCTTCTCTTTTCTCTCCTTTCTCTCTCTACTCCCTCATCTCCCTTCTCATCTTTCTTATATTTATCATTTAATCATCCATCTTTATCAATCTAATCAATCATGTAGGATAGGCCAAAGATCTCGTAGACCTGTTGGAAATACGTTTTTCCCAATAAAGTCTCGGTCACATCTTAGTTAGCATAGATCACGAGATATAGACTATTTAGAACGTTGTCTCTTGGAGCGACCTCCCTTAGGGGGAGATTGTTGGAAATACGTTTTACGTATTTATGAAGGATCGATCGCTCCAACGATAATCATGTAATGGGCTCGTGATCCACTTAGTAAATGTATAGTCCATATAGCCCACATGTAGGGTGGGCTATATATATATCCCCTCCTAGCATGTTAGGAGGGGTTGGCCATTTTCACATTTTCATTATTAATCTTTATTTTCTCTCTTACTCTTCTCTTTTCTCTCCTTTCTGTCTCTACTCCCTCATCTCCCTTCTCATCTTTCTTATATTTATCATTTAATCATCCATCTTTATCAATCTAATCAATCATGTAGGATAGGCCAAAGATCTAGTAGACCTTCAAAGTTCGTTGTGTTGGTCTAATCGAATTGATCCGGTTAACTATGCGACTCGGTCGTTCTTTGGTGAAACAAAAGTTGTGTCGTTGTAGTATATTAAAAACTGCAAAACAATTAAAGTAAATGACGTTAACGTAAATCTAACTCTAATTTAAAGTAAAGTACAAGTATTTAAAAAGCGTGACGAAATTTAAAAGGCACTAAACGTAAATAACGCAAACTTAAATCTATCTAAGGCAAGCTTAAAACGCAACTAAAACTTAAACTAAGGCAAGGCTAAAATAAACCTAAGGCAAATAAACTAAAAGTGCAACTAAATAAAAAGGCGGGAAAAATAAAGCTTGAAAATTAAAAATAGAAAATTAAAAACTGAAATTAAAGGAACCTGAAAAATAGCTCATCCGGAATAATACCCTCATTCAGAATAATCACTCATCCGGAATGTCACCTTCGTTCGGAATGATTCTTCTTTACTCGGAATATTTACCAAATCCCTTGATCCGGAATAAATCCTTTATCCGGAATATGTCACTTATCCGGAATAAAGTCTTGATTCGGAATGTTGGTCCTTGATCCGGAATGTTGCTGATCTGGAATAATATTCCGAATAGAACTCCTTGATCTGGAATATGTCACTTATTTCGGATGGAAGCCCTTGATTCGGAATAATGCCTTGATCCGGAATATCTTGATTCGGAATGTTCAGTTGATCCGGAATGTTCTGTTGATCCGGAATACTCTGTTGATCCGGAATAATTTCCTTGATCCGGAATATTGGATATTCCGGATGAACCTTTTGCTAACCCTTGATCCGGAATGTTAGGTTATTCCGAATAGAACACTTGATCCGGAACAATAAATTATTCTGGATGAACTTGCTGATCCGGAATATACTTGCACAAAATCCTTCACTCGGAATAACTGGGGAAGATCGATACCTGGGAATACAGTAACAGACACACGAAGAACAAGGAACCAAGATATACACGAATCTAATAAAAACTAAACAAAATCAACCACAAGATTAAATGAAACTAATGAATAAACATCTATTAATCATAAACAATCAATCCAAAACAATCAAACTAACAAAACTAATCAAAATAATCAAAACCCACTTAAATAAATCAATAAAAAATCAAGAACATGAACATAAACAATAAAGCATGAAGATTAAGATCAAATAAAGAAAGGTAGATAGGAGATTGACATCAAAAATAAAGATTGACAAGAATTAAAAATGGAAACTTACTTGAAATTAAAGGTATTTAAGGTGCAAGACATGTATTTAAATTTGACAATAAAGTAAATGACATGAATTTAGATGTGCAAAAATTAAAGTGGAAGAGCATAGTTTGTCAAACTAGCCAACAAAATGAAATGATTAACATCCTAATCTATTTATAGGGGAGGATTAGGGAGTGCTTAGGAAGCTTCCTCCCCTCTTTCATTTCTTCTTAATTGCAAGCTTAAGTCCTTGATCTTCTTAATCCTTTGTTAATCTTCTTAATACTTGGACTTTAATGACTTGTCACGGGATTTCTTTGAACTCGTCTTGTAATTCTTCAATAAATTAGACTTGAGTTCTTCGGCTTTTGGTAAACTTCCGTATTTTGACTTTTTCTTCGATAAATCTTCAGAATTTGTCTTGGACTTCCGTTCTTTTTGCACTCTTGACTTCGTCTTTCGTCTTTTTCTTTGATAAAAGCCCGTGAATGCCCGTGTTTTCTCCACTTTTCACCTTTTCGTCCTAAATCACAACAAAAACACAAACCACGCATAATTTCGACATAAATGACATAAAATACACGTTTTGGCTCGGTTATTATTGTAATTAAGTGGTAAAAAGGATGGGTGTTTACACACCTATCAAATCCCCTACACTTGACCATTGCAATGTCCTCATGCAATGCATTAGTTACAAAGCATGTTTACATTCTTCATCATAATCAATCCACGTTGGCCTTTATTAAAGAGATAGAAAATAACAAAACAAGTAAAGAAATCAAAAGCATACCTTAGGGTTTTGGAAATGTCATGAATAATCATCATCTTCAAGTTTTCACTTTCTCCAAACCAAGCTTAAAAACGAGATCATTGTTATTATAAGTTAGCAAACTAACACAAACTCATGTGGGCAAATTATTTACTTAGACTCCCTTATTCCTAGGTGTATCTCTCATATTTTATTATTGTCTTGAATGATCACGAGGATGCATTGTTGACTTATTTAGATAGTTATTTAGGCCGAAAATAAAGTGAAAGATTTAATCAGTAGTTAGCTAAAGGACAAAATCTTTTAAAACTGGTTATCGGGACCTCATAAAGTTCATATCTTGGCATAACTCGCTTCGCGATTTGAGACCTTTCTCGGACCGATATTTGGCAGCGACTTCATACTTCAAACCTTGAGAGAGGTTCATGAAATAATGGTCTTCTCTTCATAATAGGAATTTATTCACTTGAAGTTTTGAGAGATTCTTCATATTAGGACCACGACTTCTTCATTTTTCTCCAATCTTTATTTTGGACTTTGATATACAACGATCCGCCTCCTTTTTGGACTTGGCTTTATTTATCCTCATACCTTGTCAGGGTCTTTTTGGATAGACTTCTCCATTACTTTTGGGGAGTTTTTGCTTTTCGTCGTGTGTCTCGATCCTTCATATTGATTTTCGATAAATGATTCTTCACATCACTTTAGATCTTTAGCAACAAAATGTAGCCCTCATGCCTTGTTAGGACCTTTTTGGACTCGCCAATCTTCGCATCCCGCTTGAATAAGTTATGCCTTGGCTATGAACTCTAATCCATACCGAGCAACTTTTAAACGATCTTGGGCTAGAAGCTAAGTAACTTTTCAAATCGTACAACCTTATTTATTGCAGATAAATTTATTAAGAAGCGATGGGAGAATAGGCTTATAATTAACTCACATAAATTCACGAAAGAATACCAAACTTATAATTGACTCTATCATCTCTCGTTCTCCACAGTTTAAAATCTCAAGGAATGAGACTCGTGGATGCTTAGCCTATTAAATCAAAGTTTTGGGCTTTCGAGTCGTCTATAGGATCTTGCAAACTCTTAGACTCTTTCAAGTTTAGAAATCACATTTTAAAGTTCCCTTGATAAACGACCCTCTAGGATCAATTATAGGAACTTGCGAAAAGTTCTTGTTCTTAACCCGTAAGAGTTAAGACTTTCGCGTTTTATAGCTCCCTATATAAAAGCCTAGCAAAACTTGACTTAAACACGTTAAGGATACTAGCTAGAGTAACTAAGATAAGTAAACTCGGGTTGAGTAAAAAGATTCACAACGTTTGAAAATTAAAACCACTTTATTAAAATTTATTCTAGCAAGGAAAGAAAATAACTATACAAAGGGAAAACTAATAGGCCAAAATAGATCAAAAATTTTGAAAAATGTCGAAAAATTGATTTTCCGGTTAAAATGAGGACAAATACAAGGAAAAGGCCACTTAACTTCGATAGAAGTCCCCCCCTACACTTAAGATAAACATTGTCCTCAATGTTTAAGCATGTGGGAGTAAACTCCCATACACTTAGGACATTGTGCACTTTGTTTAAATCTCTCTAAGGAAGAGACACCTAACGAGATTCCTATTTTAATATTGAGAAATATAAAATAGTGAATCGAAAAGAGTGTAGGATAGAACCGGGAAGAAGGGAACACGGAATCACGGTCATCAAGAATCATCAAGAGTGGATCATTGAGCGCTCGAATCCCTAATTGGAAGAGAGGAGAGAGCAAACACCAACGGGTCTCCCCCAACACTTATGGTAAAAACAAAGAAAAAGATTGATAGATAATTGGGTTGCCTCCCAAAAAGCGCTTGTTTTTGTTAACCGAGTCACGAGCCTGACTCGTCCCCGAATTAAATGGTCCATGGGGAAGCCTCGAATGTGATACCGGGATCGAAGACCTTTTCCTCGTTCCCGGAGTAATATAATAAAGGAGAGGCAGGAGGATAAGTCTTGAATGGTAGGAAGGTCCTTTCAACATACGAGAAGTATGTGAAAGCCTGATCCACGGGAGGTGGGGTGGGTAAAGGAATCACATTGTCATCCTACAAAGACAATGGATGCTGACCAATTGGCAAAGCCGTAAGGTTATCAATCATAGAATGGTCATTTTCACCTCCCGGGTCAAAGCACTCATCCTCATTTCCCGGTACGAAACGAGGAGAGTAAAAGCGATACATCACCCGCTGGGGTGTGCACGCGGTAGGAGGAGGTGGTAATATAATATGAGAAGTATGAGAACAATTACCTTCCATCCGTGTCACCTGTCCAGTAGAGTCAAATCTCTCCACCTCTGCAATAGAAGGGGGCATGGCTAACAAAGTATGTTCAGTAATAGCAGGAGAATAAGAGCTATCAATGTCCTCAATCCCTTCGTCAAAGAGAGGATTCACCTCACTAGATATGTAAGCGTCATCAAAATCAAATAAAGGGTTCGAATAAATCTTGAAAGTTTCCTTCAGAACGTCTTCATCGGATAGTGACTCGTCATCACTAGAAGTAAAATCATCATCTTGATCAAAAAGAGGATTAGAGAAAGCCAAAGAATCCTCTCCCAAAGTGTTGGTGGAAGGAACATCATCAGAAGAAAGTGCATCATACTCATCGTCACTGTCGGATGCCAACTCAGATTCACTTGGAAATGGGACAAGGTTATCAGCACTAGACTTATTGAATTCGTCGGATTCCTTTGCAGGAATTGTGCTAAGATCCTCATCCCCTAGGATGGGTGAATCCGTAGGCTCCAGAGCCGGCAAGTCGGGAGAAGGAATAGAATTCTCATCGTTCCAAGAAATAGGACTCTCATCGTCATCACTGTCATAATAATATGGAGGCACAAGAGGAGGAGTATAAGCATTAAGGTTAGATACCTGCTCTTGTTGCTGATCCGCTTGACATTTCTCCATCATCTTGTTGCAAGCTTCTTGAACTTTTTGAAAGGTGTCAAAAAGTGTGGCCATTTCCTCAGGAGGAAGTGCACACAAGGGTTGATGATTGACGGTGTGACGTGGGGGCTCAAATTTATATACACTAGGGTGATAGCACGGAACTTTCTCAAAGACCTTCGACGGATCACAAGAAGAAGCATCGTGGGGGCCCCCATAAATATAGCACCACGGGTATGGAGAAAAACCCGGTGCATCTTGAGGATAGGGATTGTCATAGACGGGAGAGGATGGGAAAGTATTGTAAGAGGAGAAGTATGAATTTGTTGAATTGCAAAATGGACAAATTCCAAATTGTGTATCGTCGATATCAAAACCACACCGCTCACAAGTACACCATTGACATGTTGGAAAACCACTCCATTGTCTCCCACATCATACGTAAGACGAATCCATGAAGAATTATAAATAAGAAGGGTAAAGAAAAGAATTAAACATAATAGAGGATAAAGAGGAATATTTTTGGTGCAAAACTTTGAAAAAGAAATGCTTTTTATGATTTTTCAAATGTTTTTGGGATTTTTTTTGAAATTTTTTGACACGAAAAATAACGTTCACGAGTGAACGGATCCCAAAAAGCAACGCGTCTTTCACATAAAACCGTTAATCTTTACGAAAAGAGCCGGCAGCGGCGCCATTTGATACAAGGCTTTTGCCCGTATAAAAATTAAGTTTGTTGTGTTGGTCTAATCGAATTGATCCGGTTAACTATGCGACTCAGTCGTTCTTTGGTGAAACAAAAGTTTTGTCGTTGTAGTATATTAAAAAGTGCAAAACAATTAAAGTAAATGACGTTAACGTAAATCTAACTCTAATTTAAAGTAAAGTACAAGTATTTAAAAAGGGTGACGAAAATTAAAAGGCACTAAACGTAAATAACGCAAACTTAAATCTATCTAAGGCAAACTTAAAACGCAACTAAAACTTAAACTAAGGCAAGGCTAAAATAAACCTAAGGCAAATAAACTAAAAGTGTAACTAAATAAAAAGGCGGGAAAAATAAAGCTTGAAAATTAAAAACAGAAAATTAAAAACTGAAATTAAAGGAACCTGAAAAATAGCTCATCCGGAATAATACCCTCATTCGGAATAATCACTCATCCGGAATGTCACCTTCGTTCGGAATGATTCTTCTTTACTCGGAATATTTACCAAATCCCTTGATCCGGAATAAATCCTTTATCCGGAATATGTCACTTATCCGGAATAAAGTCTTGATTCGGAATGTTGGTCCTTGATCCAAAATGTTGCTGATCCGAAATGATATTCCGAATAGATCTCCTTGATCCGGAATATGTCACTTATTCCGGATGGAAGCCCTTGATTCGGAATAATGCCTTGATCCGGAATATCTTGATTCGAAATGTTCAGTTGATCCAGAATGTTCTGTTGATCTAGAATACTCTGTTGATCCGGAATAATTTCCTTGATCCGGAATATTGTATATTCCGGATGAACCTTTTGCTAACCCTTGATCCGGAATGTTAGGTTATTCCGAATAGAACACTTGATCCGGAATAATAAATTATTCCGGATGAACATGCTGATACGGAATACTTTCCCAAATCCTTCACTCGGAATAACTGGGGAAGATCAGTACCTGGAAATACAGTAACAGACACGCGAAGAACAAGGAACCAAGATATACACGAATCTAATAAAAACTAAACAAAATCAACCACAAGATTAAATCAAACTAATGAATAAACATCTATTAATCATAAACAATCAATCCAAAACAATCAAACTAACAAAACTAATCAAAATAATCAAAACCCACTTAAATAAATCAATAAAAAATCAAGAACATGAACATAAACAATAAAGCATGAAGATTAAGATCAAATAAAGAAAGGTAGATAGGAGATTGACATAAAAAATAAAGATTGACAAGAATTAAAAATGGAAACTTACTTGAAATTAAAGGTATTTAAGGTGCAAGACATGTATTTAAATTTGACAATAAAGTAAATGACATGAATTTAAATGTGCAAAAATTAAAGTGGAAGAGCATAATTTGTCAAACTAGCCAACAAAATGAAATGATTAACATCCTAATCTATTTATAGGGGAGGATTAGGGAGTGCTTAGGAAGCTTCCTCCCCTCTTTCATTTCTTCTTAACTGCAAGCTTAAGTCCTTGATCTTCTTAATCCTTTGTTAATCTTCTTAATACTTGGACTTTAATGACTTGTCACGGGATTTCTTTGAACTCGTCTTGTAATTCTTCAATAAATTAGACTTGAGTTCTTCGGCTTTTGGTAAACTTCCGTCTTTTGACTTTTTCTTCGATAAATCTTCAGAATTTGTCTTGGACTTCCGTTCTTTTTGCACTCTTGACTTCTTGACTTCGTCTTTCGTCTTTTTCTTTGATAAAAGCCTGTGAATGCCCGTGTTTTCTCCACTTTTCACCTTTTCGTCCTAAATCACAAAAAAAAACACAAACCACGCATATCAATGATGATACACCTGATGGTACTGATGGTATTGCTACTCGTAGACATGTAATAGGAGAGTCGTCTAGGGTTCGAGAGGCTACTCATATTGATGGTCTTACACCTTGGGCCTTGAGACGTGATTTAGATGTTTCCCGTACTCAGGGTAGTATGACAGAGATTGGATTAGGTGTTGTTTAGACTCATGTTGCTTATTTGGAGTCAAAGACTAAGGTTGATGAGAAAGAGCGGGAATTGTTTAACTTGGATTTGATGGATGTAGAGCGTGGTTTGAATGAGGCGTTTAGGAGGTTATCTGTGTTAGAAAGTGGTGAGTATGCTGAAATGAAGAAAAAGGGGAATACTATGGAGATTCAATTTAGTGTAGCTCGTGCGATGCGTGAGAAAGCTGAGAAAGAGTTGAACATATCTGTTGGTTGGAACAGTAGGTTTTATACTAAGATGGTTGAAAGATGAGTGATTCGTAAGCGCCCAGCTGAAGATGTGTCTTGTGATCGTCCGACGAAGATACAGAAGACGATGGATGATGGATGATGGACCATCTGGCGGTTCTCAGTAGACCAGTCTATCTTTAGTAGTGACCTTTGTATCTTTTGTAACTTTGACTGAACCGACTTATTAGTTAATAGATCTGGCACGAATTTTAGGCATGTATAGTGCTAGAAACCTTGATATGGGATGTAAATTAAGACAATGCGTTTGTTTCTAATCCAATGAAATATGTATCTTGTCTTGAATTCCATATTGTGCCTTATTTGTATTTTGGTTATGAATTCAATCCATTTTATATGAATCCCTTGTTGGGCAAATGCTTAATACTTTGAAATTGTGATATTATAGAACCATGCCGCACAAGAAAGCTGTGACTGAGGATGATGTACGTAGGATTATTGCGGAGCAAGTTACCGCATCCATGACTAAATTTATGGCAAATGCTAGAAATGGAGCTGGCAGTAGTGGAGCTGGCGTTAGTGGAGCTGGCGGTAGTAGAGCTGGCGGTAGTGGAATTGGTGGTACTAATGTGAATGTGAATGCTAATAATGTGAATGATAATGCTGGAGGAAATGTAGGAGGACTTGGAACTAATGCACCTGAATTTGGTGGTTGTACTTATGTGACGTTCATGAAGTGTGAACCTCTACCTTTTAATGGAACTGAAGGTGCTGTAGGATTAAGCCAGTGGATTGATAAAAATGAGTCGGTGTTTCGGATTAGTAAATGTAAGGAGGAAGATAAGGTGACTTTTGCTATGGCTACTCTTAAAGGTCGTGCGTTGACTTGGTGGAACGGGAGAATTGCTTTCATGGGTATTGATGTTGCAAATGCTACTCCTTGGGCTGAAATTAAGAAGTGGATGACTTCGGAATTCTGTCCCCTTAGTGTGATCATTAGGTTAGAACAAGAGTTGATTCATCTGAGAATGAAAGGTGTAGACATCGATAGCTACTGAAACCGATTCCATGAGTTGGCCTTGCTGTGTCCTCGATTGGTGAAACTCGAAGAGATCTGAATTGAGCAATATATTAAAGGGTTAACCAAGAACATCCGAGGAGATGTGACATCATCAAAACCACTGACCATTGATGATGCTGTTCGAATGGCTTACCAACTCATTGGGAAAATAGTTCAGGATAGGAAAGATGAAGCACGTACTGGTGATGGCGATCGTGTAGATAGAGGTGATAATAGGAAGAATTTCAATCACCGTCAGAACCATAGAAAGGGGAATGCAAATGCTCTTACCAACAACACACCACGCAATGATGAAAGATGTCCTAAGTGTGGCAACAAGAGGCATGCTGGCGAGTGCTGAAGTGCCGAAATTGCGGAAAGCTTGGACACAAAGTTGAAAGGTGTAAGAAGGGAATCATTTGCTTCAACTGTAATGAAGAAGGTCATAAGAAATCGGATTTCCCTATGTTGAAAGCGATTGTACCTGGAAGAAACCCCCAGGGTGGTGCTTATCAACTTGGAACAGTCGAGGTTAAGAAAGAGGATCTGAATGTCGTTACTGGTACGTTTTTACTCAACAATCATTATGTTGTTGTTTTATTTGATCGAGTGCTGATAGGAGCTTTGTATCCACAAAATTTAGTGCCCTTATTGACATTAAACCTGTTGAGATAAATACCAGTTACGAAGTGGAATTGGCTGATGGTAAATTAGTGAAAACTAATAAGCTATTAGAAGGATGCTCTCTAAATCTCTTAAACTATTCCTTTCCGATTTTGATGTTGATAGAATTAGGTAGTTTTGATATTATTATTGGTATGGATTGGTTATCGTTGAATAATGCTACTATTTTGTGTGGAGAAAAGAAGGTTAAGATTCCTCTTAGGAATAGGACGTTAGTAATTGATGGTAGTCGAGGTGAATCTCGTTTGAAAATCGTTTCATGTATTAAAGTCCAAAAGTACATCAGGAACGGTTGCGAGTTATTCTTAGCTCAAGTGACCGGGAATGAGTCTAAGGAGAAACGATTGGAAGATGTACCTATTATCTGTGAATTTCCTGAGGTATTTCCTAAAGATTTACCCGGACTTCTGTCGGTAAGGCAAGTTGAGTTTCGAATCGATTTAATTCCTGGTGCTGCACCGGTGGCACGTGCGCCTTACCGATTAGCACCTTCTGAATTAAAGGAATTATATGAACAACTTAAGGAGTTGTCTGATAAAGGTTTTATTCGACCGAGATCGTCGCCTTGGGGAGCTCCAGTCTTGTTCGTTAAGAAGAAGGATGGATCTTTCCGTATGTGCATTGATTATAGGGAACTGAATAAGTTGACGATTAAAAATCGATATCCTTTACCAAGGATTGATGATTTGTTTGATCAACTATAAGGATCTAGTGTGTATTCTAAGATAGATTTACGGTCTGGATATCACCAAATTCGCGTCCGTGAAGAAGATATTCCTATACTGCATTTAGAACTCGTTATGGACACTATGAATTTCAAGTAATGCCATTTGGGTTAACTAACGCACCTGCGGTCTTCATGGATCTAATGAACCGAGTGTGCAAACCCTACTTGGACAAATTTGTGATTGTGTTTATTGACGATATTCTAATCTATTCTAAGAATAAAGATGAACATGGAGAACATTTAAGGATTATCTTGAGTTTGTTAAAGGATGAAAAGTTGTATGCTAAATTTTCGAAATGTGATTTTTTGTTATATTCTGTGCTATTTCTTGGTCATGTGATTAACAAAGATGGAATTCATGTTGATCCTGCAAAGGTTGAAGCCATTAGAATTGGTCTCCACCGACAACGCCAACGGAAGTGCGACAATTTTTAGGATTGGTTGGCTATTATAGGCGATTCATTAAAGAATTTTCTTTAATAGCTAAACCCTTGACTAAGCTTACCCAGAAAAATAAACCTTTCGTTTGGGGAAGTGAAGAAGATGGAGCATTTCAGATATTGAAGCAAAAATTATGTAGTGCGCCAATTCTATCATTACCCGACGGAAGTGAAGATTTTGTAGTATATTGTGATGCATCTCTTAGAGGTTATGGGGCTGTTTTGATGTAGCGAGAAAAAGTAATAGCTTATGCTTCTAGGAAATTAAGGAAGAATGAGGAGAATTATACTACTCATGATCTTGAGTTAGGAGCTGTAGTCTTTCCTCTTAGGTTGTGGAGGCATTATCTGTATGGCACTAAGTGTACGGTATTCACCGACCATAAAAGCCTACAGTATATTCTCGATCAAAAGGAATTGAACATGAGGCAACGAAGATGGATAGAACTGTTAAGTGATTACGATTGTGATATAAAATATCACCCAAGAAAAGCAAATGTTGTTGCCGATGCATTAAGCAGAAAAGATAGAGAGCCTATCAGGGTACGTTCTCTAGTATTGACCGTGCACAATAATTTGCCTGAGCAAATTAGAAATGCGCAAATAGAAGCTTGTAAGAAATAAAATTTTGTTAACGAAGGGTTTCAAGGAGAAGGAGATCCTTTAGAGGTTAGAGCTAATGGAGTGAAATGCTTAAGAGGTCGTATGTGGATACCTAAGTTTGGAGGCTTAAGAGATTTGATTATGTTAGAATCCCATAAATCTAAATATTCCATTCATCCTGGATCTGATAAAATGTATCATGATTTGAAGAAGTTTTACTTGTGGCCGAATATGAAAGCTGATATTGCTATGCATGTTCTTTAATGCTTGACTTGTGCTAGAGTCAAAGCTGAACATCAAAAGCCATCAGGACTACTTCAACAGCCAAAGATTCCTGAATGGAAGTGGGAGCGAATTACGATGGACTTTATCACCAAGCTTCCTAGAACATCATCTGGAAATAACTCGATTTGGGTCATTGTCGACAGACTGACCAAATCAGCACACTTCATTCCGGTTAAAGAGCAGTTCTCACTGGAGAAGCTGACTCGTATTTATCTTGAGAATGTTGTATGCAAGCATGGAGTGCCTATATCGATCATTTTAGATCGAGATCCTAGATTCGCATCGAATTTTTGAAAATCTCTCCAAAGATCTTTGGGAACGAATCTCGACATGAGCACTGCTTATCACCCCCAGACTGACAGGCAAAGTGAAAGAATGATACAAACACTGGAAGATATGTTGAGAGCTTGTGTGATAGATTTTGGTAAGAATTGGGATAAACATTTGCCGTTAGCAGAGTTTTCGTATAACAATAGTTATCATGCTAGTATTAAGGCTGCACCGTTTGAAGCTTTGTATGGTAGGAAGTGTAGATCTCCTGTATGTTGGAGTGAAGTTGGGGATACCCAGCTCATAGGACCGGAATTGATCCAGGAGACTACGGAGATGATAGTTCAGATTAAGAATAGGCTGTTGACTACCCGAAGTAGACAGAAAAGTTACGCGGATGTGCGGCGAAAACCAATGAAGTTTAAAGTGGGTGACCGAGTAATGTTGAAAGTATCGCCATGGAAAGGCGTGATAAGATTTGGAAAGCGAGGGAAATTGAATCCCCGCTATATTGGACCCTTTAAGATTTTATCTAGAGTAGGTCCGGTGGCTTTCAAACTAGAGTTACCACAAGAACTTCATGGTGTTCACAACACATTCCATGTATCTAATCTAAAGAAATGTTTAGCAGTAAATGTTGAGAAATTTTCGTTGGCTAAGGTCCAAATTGATGAGAAGTTGCAGTTTATCGAAGAACCCGTAGAGGTTATGGATCGTGAGGTAAAGCAACTGAAACAAAGTCGGATACCTATCGTCAAGATCCGATGGAATTCAAAGCATGGATCGGAATTTACTTGGGAACAAGAGGATGAAATGTGGAAGAAATACCCACACCTCTTTGATTTCAATAAGAAACAGACATCAAAATGAAATGGATCACGAGGACGTTGATCCCTTTTAGGAGGAAAAGCTGTGACAATCTAACATTTTCAGGTAGTAAATTATTTTATCGTATGTTATTTTGAAACTTATTTTTGTGTTGGTTGATGAACTCACAATTTACGAATTTAAATTTGGGCTTACGTGCATATTTAATGTCCATTACGACTAAACCGGAAACCCTAGGATTACGTATTTACGTTTTTAAACTCCGTTTTTGATGAGATAATTTTTATTAGATTCGTTTTGTGCCGTTGATTCATAATTTATAAAAACGTTTTTCACAAAACGACCCGAGGGGACGCAAATCAAGGAAACTAGAATCGAGGAGTTCCCGCAAATTAGTGGGATGAGACAAGTTTACACTTGCCTCACCCCACTCATGGGACGGCTAAATAAGCTACACCACACCCCTTGAGGTGTCAAGTTCCAAGTTAACACTTGTCTTGCTTAACCTTGCAAGTGAACTAAACATCAAAACCACTAGCACCACAAACCATTTGTTCATTTCATACATGCAAAAACCACCAACTCTTCTCTTTCTCTCTTACTTTTTTCCGTCTAAACTCAACCCAAAATACCCCATTTGATCAATTTTTAACCACAATATCTTGTGTTATTCACACAAATGATGGAAAACTCTTGAAGCTTTGTTGATTGGTGGTCATTTTAACATCCAAGGAGGTGATTTGCTTGTGTCCAAGGGCTGATTTTTCCACAAGAGTTCTTGGTGATAGGTGATCTTGAAGATAGATTTGGTGTACCTCAAAGTGTTGTCATCCAAAGTCAAGTTATAATCTTGGTTGGTAAACAAGATCATCCTTCCCATTTTCATTTTTATTTTGTAAATGTAAAATGTATTTTCTTTCCTAATGTATATGTATATGATGATATATGATGATAAAAATATTGAGTGGGGATCATGTGTTGATAAACTTGGTTAAAAAGATTGAAAACTATATGTAAAAAGGTTAAAATCTTGCTTAAATAAGTAGGCTGTATAAAAACAGTAAAGAACCTTATGTTAAACTGATAAAATGGCATAGATGAATTAATATACAGTAAGTATTAAGACTTGTACACATGTGAGAGTTGGCCATACAATGGAATCATTATAATGAGTGAGATATGATCAAAACAAATTTAAAGTACCAATCTGAATTGTTTGTTTTGTATGGACTGTTAGGGACAGTTAGAGTTAGATTGAGCAGTACCTAAATTTAAGTTAATTGTAGCACATAATATGAAGTTTATGTCATCCAAAAATGAGCTTCTATCGCCTTGTAGAACTCAAGATATGATAAAAATGGTGAAAGTGAAAATAAAAATCAGATTTGTGAAATAAAAGTATATAGTATAATATTAGCACTCAAATAAATATAATATAAAATGTAAACTTAAAACCCACTAACTTATATATTACATAATAATAAGTATGTACATTAATAAATAAATGAGACACTTTATAAAAAATGGCAATTTGATAAGTTTTATAAGTTATAAAACTATAAACATAAGTTTTACGTCTTTTCGGCTAAAACCGAAAAATTAACATTTTCGTCAATTAAAACTTAGACGGTCGGACCCATCTAATGTAAACTTTTTATAACTCATATACTGATATATAAGTACATATTACAAGTAAAAACCGATAAAAACCCAAGCTCTATAACATATGGACATTAACGGGCCAAATTAGCCTTACTGGACTATTAATCCAACTAATTTGGCTAAACACTTATGAACTTACTTATTGGGCTTAACCCACTTGGGCCCAACATCTAAGTATAGGACTGATGTTAAAAGTGTAAAATGGACTAAAATAAGGTAATGAGCTTATAATGGGCTTATTAGGCCTTGACAAGTAAGAAGATAAACTAGTAAAACTAGTATGAAAATTTCACAAAACATAACACTATAATGAGTAAATAAAGATGTACAATCCCACTTGATCATCATCATATATATAAAATCATCATATGTATACATAGCTATTATTTTCATAAAGTCATTGGACAAAAGTCTAAGACCGAGTATTATTTATATAGGTTTCTGTGATCGAAGCACGCCCGTAGCCGATAATCCGACTTTCATTATCAACGTGAGTTTATTGCCTCACACTCTTTTAAATGTTTTATAAAATGTTTTGTAAACCCGCGAGGTAGATAACATGCTAGTTTTTGACAAAAATAGAACACAAGTATTCCCGATGGTATGCTTAATGATATGGACCCGAATGATGCTATGACCCAATAAATGAGATGAAAAGGATTATTAGTAGTTAGGTTATGTCACTTAAAGTCCCATTAGCATGAATTGTGAACTACCGGGATTTGGTAGACGCTTATGCATATGATAGTACTATTTGGGGAAGATCGCCCCAGTTTGCGCCTTGACGGTTGATCCCTGTCGTACCACATTGATTGGTAAGCGAAATTATGTATGAGAAGATTTACATAGCGTGATTTTTGTGACGACACACTAACTTAGATGGGCAAATTATTTGTCGGGTTCGCGGCCTGTTGTTTGTGATAGTAAGGTAACAATGTCATGCGACTAATAATAATCCAATTTAATCTAAATATCCGATATGATATGATATAACAACGATAATAATACTACCTATAATGGTAATATTGAGGATACGGTCTCATGGACGGTTTAAAATTTATGCTTTGAGATATATTGCCTGACTAGAAATACGAGGACTTACTTCTGATCTTATACTTGTGTTCTGATTTCAATGATTGTTTTATATAACGGTTTTATTAAATTCTATGAATTCACTCGACATTCGTTGATATGATTTATGCATGTTTTTATCTCAAGTGCTTGAAGGTAATTCGGATGGAGATCGACTCTGATGGCCCACATAATAATAAAACTGTTCATTCTATCTATGTTTTGTAAACTTGGTGACCTGTATAATTTGGGACCTGTTGTACACTTGAAACTTTTATTTCGAATGAATGTATGTTAAACCTTGTACAACCATTTTTATGTGTTGTCTATGATTGGAGTTATTGTGCTATCCCGTAACACTCTAAAGACTCTTCCGTTGTACCGATATGAAATTTGAGAGTGTTACAGATTTCTTATGTACAACCCATTGGAATAGAGCAAGCTTATCGTATTCTGTAGAATGAATTCAAAAATCTCCTAACTAAGAAGTATTGTCCCCGCAATGAGATTAGGAAAATTGAAGAGGAATTCTATAATTTAGCAGTGAAGGAGAATAATCTCAAAGCTTATATCCGAAGATTTTAGGAATTAGCAACACTATGTCCTAACATGGTGCCTAATACTGAAAGGTTGATGGAAGCTTTTATTGGATGATTGCCTAGAAGCATAGAAGGGAATGTTATTGTAAAACCCGCATGCTTTTACCATGAATAGTACCCTTAAGATCGTACGTACTAAATTAAAACTTTCCTTTTATAGCATGATTACGATTACGTGTTAGGATTTTACGTATTACGTACGTGTTAGAACACGATAAGTATTTACTACGCACGAACACGCAATAATTATTTGACAATAATTAATCACGAACATGCGATCATGAAATCCTGAACGTAATTAAATCACGAACTAATATTAATTACTTATATATATTTATTACGAGCGTGAATAAATATATTAGGTCACGGTAATTAGTTAACGAGAGCACATTATACACGAACACAAATAAACACGAACGAACAATTAAACATCGAGACACGGAAAAAGGTACGGGTACCCATGTGGGGCCCCATACCCACGGCAACATTAAGGAGATGGGCCAAGCCCATCTCAAAATTTACTAAGAGGGGTTAAGGTAAAATTAGCTAGTCATTTTTCACTTTACAGAAGATTAAACAAAAACCTAAAAATATTTTCTCCTTCTCCTTCTTGTCTCCTTGTGGCCGCCGCACATAAACACCAAAAAGGGGGGGTGTTTGTTTCATTTTGATCTTGGTTTTTGGTGCAAGTGTTCGTGTTTGTTCATCCTCGTTTAGATCCACGCATTCGGTATATTCTTTTAATCCTTTTCTTTTTGATTTGATCTATAAAATAATTAAGAACATGATGTTTTTAAAAACCTAATTAAAAACATAGATCAAACATGTAAATGGTTTTTTGGATAAATAAAAAAGGGATGTTTTTAGGGGTGTTTGTTGGTCGGCGCCTAAACCGAACCCCAAGGGGGTCTCGGTTTTGCTATTAAACCACCACCGAGACCATATGGTCCCGGTTGGGTGGTGTGGGTCCCACGGCAGCAGCAAAACAGAGGGAACCCCAAAGTGGTTCGGGGTATGGTGTCGATTTCATGTCTGGTTCATGGTTTCTAGTCAAGATCCGGTTCACGGTTTATGTTAAGATTAATTTTTTTATATATAATCATATGTTTGATTAAATTAATAAATATGACATGATTAATTTAATAAACATGACTTAGGTTATATATAATTATTAGATCATGAAATTATTAACCTAAGTATTTTATATTTTCTAGACTTATAATTAATTAATTATTTAATAACCATAGTTATAATTAATTAATTAACATGACTTAGGTTATATTATTAATAAATAATAATACATGTTTTAACCTAAGTATTTAACTTTATTTAATTAAAAACATGATATATTTTAGTTAAATACTTTTAACCTATGGTTTATTTAAATTACATGTAATAATTAATAAACAATACATTATATCATTATGACTTAGAAAATAATCAGAAAAACACTTAGGCTTATATACTTAGCTTATTAAGGCAGCTAATCTATTTATGGAAACTTTCTATTTTTAGAAACTTATCTAATTCAGGCAGCTAATCTATTTATGGAAACTTATTTAATTAAGGCAGTTGATCTATTTATGGAAGCTTTCTATTTTTAGAAACTTATCTATTTAAGCAGTAATTCTATTTTTGGAAACTTTCTATTTTTGGAAACTTTCTATTTTTGGAAACTTTCTATTTTTGGTAACTTTCTATTCTTGGAAACTTTCTATTTTTGAAAACTTTCTATTTTTGGAAACCTGCTTTTTTTGGAAAGTTACTTATTATTACACAGTAAGTATAATAATACATGAAATACCAAAAATACTTACTCAGAATAGGCAGAATATAAGATAAACACAGTTTAAGGCTTAAACCAGTAAAACATGATATGAACATATAAAATAAGCTAAGACATGACATAAAACCAGTTACGTATTTAGTAAGCAGATAGTTATTCATGTATGTATTTATGTAGCATTAGTGATACCGAAGTAGGATTCTCCTCAGTTCATCTTCTTCGCTCACTGGACATAAGGTATGGATTCCCGTCCTTTCAGTATGGACATTCTTTCTTTATTAGGATTCCCCGTATGCAGCCAAATGTTTTCCCGTAGTATAAGTTTATATGTTTGATTTGCTTATTGTTAATGCAAGTAATGCCTAAAAACATTATTAGTGTTAACAAATCTTCCTTAGTTTTGATGACAACAAACTATACAACACATTTAGTATAAAACACAAAACGAATTATTTAACTAACACTATCATCAAGGTAATAATCATATCACTAACCTTTCTTAATCATACTTAGTGATCATCAAAATGATTATTCTTAAAACTCACTTTTGTTAATATGACAAAAGACTTTTTAATAAACTTTCCTTTTTAGAAAATGTTTTATTAAAATGGAAAATGAAAATTTGAAAATAGCATATTCCATATGCTATTAGAATATCCTTTGAAGGCTTCAAATACCTCAGATATTCCTACCCCACTAAAAGACAAAAAACAGAGCGTACTCTAGGGGCGGTACCTTAAGTGGCTAGGCGGTTCCTTAGCGATATGGAACCGCCGGGCTAGATAAGGTACCGCGCCCAGATAGCCGTTATATATCCGTTATACTTTGTCTCCTTTAAATAGTGGGTCAAATCTCATTTTCCAACAAGCCTCTTGGACGTTTTTCTCAGCCTCCTTTCTATTTTCTATAGCATAATCATTAGTAAATGATCACTTAAAGTGTTAAGGATGTTTACATATGATTATCCTCTTGATCCCCTCCTTTACCTTGTCCAATGAGAAGATCACTCACTCACTAGTGTTGTGATAAAGATGAATCTATGAGCTAGTCATATTCATCATGATACCTTTTTTGTTTTAGGTCAATCCATTGTATTTATGAATACTTGGACTAGTTGTGTTCATCCAAGTTATTTGTGGATACTTGGATTTGTTGTGTACATCCATTGCATATGTGTTTGCTTGGATTTGTGTTGTGTAAATCCAAGCTACATGTGTGTACTTGGATAAGTCTAGTTGAGTTGCAATAGATTTGATTAGTAGTTCTCACTAAACTATAAAGTGATGTGGTTGTGTCTTGTGAGTTCTCACTAAACTTGAAAGTGATTAGTAGTTGTGTTGTGTGATGTTCTCACTTAGCTTCAAAGTGAAGAGTCGTGAAGATTGGTTCTAGCTTTGGATTAGAACTCGACATCTAGCCTTGTATCATAAAATGGTGAAGTAGGAAAGGTCGTGAAGATTGGTTCTACCTTAACATTAGAACTCGACATCTAGCCTTGTGTCGTTAAATTGTGAAGTAGGAAACGTTATGTAGATTGGTCCTAGCTAAAGATTAGGTCTCGACATTTAGCTTAGTGTCGGAAAATAATGTAAGCGACGATGTAAGGTGTTCTCCGCCAAGAAAGGAGCTTGTGGATATAGTGTAAATCTTGAGTAGGTGTACTCGAGGAGTGGAGTAGAAACGAGGATAGAGCCTCGTTGTCGAACCACTATAAATCTTGGTGTCTTCCCACTAGGTTGTCTCCTTCCTTACTCTTTACTTATTTCATTATCATTACACTTACCTATTATCTTTGCTAGTGCACTTGAATTGAACCTAATCATTATGCAACCTAGCTTCAAGCAAAAGATAGTTTTGATACAAACCAAATTGAAAGTAATTTTAATTTGGTTGCCAATCGAAGAGAAAATATTCAACCACACTTATGTTTAATTTAGAATACCTATAGCCATATACATGCATGACCAGTTTCACCTAGTTATGGAGGTACCATAACCATAACAGTAGAGGCACTAATGTTATGACTTCACCATGGCGGAGTGATTGCTCGTGGCGTCCCTTTAGCTTTTTGCCATATTTTTATATTCATCATATGGGGCGTATGGGTGCATCCTAGTTACATGTTTTCAGCAGATTACTCAGTGTGAATGTGGTGTGTGCCTTGCATCCTTCACAAGGAGCTGATCCCTCCTACCCAAACCAGTATATTAAATTAGAGGCAGCCCCTCTAATTTGCATGATGAGGTCACCCCTCCAAGTATTCATGAATGGTGGATTTTCATGACCTATATTGGCTAATGGTAGAACATGTTAAACAGTTTTTATAAGATAAACATAAGGCTTTTCAAACTATAAAACCAGTTTTACCAAGACTTAACCAGGTTACTCGGAACTTAGTTTCTTCCGCTGTTATATGTTATATGCTTATCCTATTCATGCTTTATTGTACATCCGTGCACTGAGCGTATTGCTCAGCCATTTTCCTTTTCTATATTCCCAAAACGGCAGGTACTCAGGGACGCTCGTAGACTTTAAGCGTACGTGCATATGGACTGGAAGCTTTCTAGCCTTTCCTTACTTTATGCATTATCTTTCCTTTGATACACTTTGCTATGGACATTGTTTAGTTCTTTCCTTTACAGTACTTATGTTTTTGTGTGATGAGCTTTACTTTTGGCCTACCGATGTTTGATTCCGGTATTTTCCTTTTATGGTCATGTAATGTTTAGACATTTTTCCTTGTATGCTTTGATGACACGCCATAATTACGCGTGACATTCCATTATAAAAATGGGGTGTTACAATTATGGTATCAGAGCCAAGGCTTCGACCTGTAGGCTCTCAAAATATGACATGTGATTAGTGGGTAGTCACTATGGTCTTCCTAGAACTGGCAGTCGTTTTCATGCATTCATCATTTTAATGCATACATATACATGTCATTGTCGCAGGTTTATGACTAAGTAATGGTTGGTACAGGACTGGCCCTATTTAGTCGCATGTGTTTTATCGAAACTTTTAAATTTGGGACCGACCCATAGGCGTCCCCTCGCCATGTCTTTTGTTTTGGGTGAACTTACCATAGGCGTTCACTCTCGAGCATACAAAAGTTTTCATAAAACTGCATCATCCATTCATACACAAAATTTTCTTGCTTAAAATTTTTCTCTTGAATTTTGGTATAAATTTTTTTTCATGTATATATATTTCATGTTTTGATCTGTTTAATCATATGTTTTATGTTATACTGTCAGATGGCAAACACAGACAATCTCTGGGAGATGTTTGCAGCTGCTGATGCAGAAATGCAAGACATCCTTCATCAGAACGACGGCTATCCTCCCCCGCCTAATATTTTTCCCATGGAAGGAAGAAATCGGCTCATGAGGGAATACTATACCATTAGACAGCAACCTGACGAAGACAGCAATGACTTCATGCAGTGTTTTCTTCGTTATGCCGGTGTCCTGAGAGCATCTGCGGGCACCACTGAAGAGCAGACATTACATTTTCGTTGGGCTCTTAATCCTAGGATCGCCAATAACTTATCAGGTGCTCCGTTGGGTACGGTAGCACAAGTGGCCGATGCAGCACGTAGACTGGAGATGCTGCAGGAGGGAGATGAGTTCGGGGAAGCTGAGAGACCCGACAAGAGGTAAACATTCGTATTCAAGCGGTGATCAATCCGTATTCTTTCCATATATGTCAATTCTTCATCTCTTTAAATGTATCTTCCAGGCAGAAAACTGGGGACCGGTCTCAGCCGACTACTCAGCAGCAGCCTCATCAGCCCAAGGGAAACGGTCAGACTAACGACCGTTCTGCTACGGATAGGCGTGGCGGTAATGACCATTACCGTAATAATGCTGGACACTCCAATGGCAGCAGGTCCTAATACTTACGCATTTTCTTATGATTTCATGTTATAACTCATATTCTGACACTTTAGCAAAAACTTCTACCAGGAACCATGGAAACGGTAGGGACCAGAACTAGAGAGGTTCACAGCCTAGCCGTCCAGCTATCACTGGTATTCAATCTTACGATTATCTGCTTTGTCCTTTGTACCCTATTATCATGTCTTATGTAAATGTTTTATCAGGTTCCCAGCCAGCCAGAGCACCTGGTGTAGGATTTACTCATCCTTTTTGCTCTACTTGCCACCGTAGGCACCCAGGGCCATGTCGCCGTAACACTGACGCATGCTTCAAGTGTAGTCTTCTTGGCCATATCATGAAGGATTGCCGAAAGGGCGAGATGGAGGGCACATCAGGACATGCTGATTCCAAGCCGCCTCCTACCACCGGGCGTGTCTACACGACATCTCGAGACCAGGCCAACAAGTCTATAGGTACCATCACTGGAATCTTGTATATGTATGGTCAAGCTACATGTGTTCTTTTCGACACGGGTGCTACTCACTAGGTTATTTCTACTGCTTATGATAAGAACATTAGGATGCTCCCCATGCCACTAGAGAATAGGCTTACTATTTCCACGCCTTTGAGGGACTCTGTATTAATCACCCATGTATACTTCCCATAGAATTTGAAGATAAGGTTCGACCTGTTGACGCACTTCCGCTGGACATGAATGACTTCGACATGATTTTGGGCATGGATTGGCTATCCAAGCATCATGCTACCATAGACTGCCATTCATATCGAGTTATCTTCGGTGATGTTAATGCACCAGAGTACATTCATAACGGGTTCGTACCCGGACTGTCTGTACAAATCATATCTACCCTGCAAGCGCGTGCACTACTGTCATATGGCTGCGAGGGTTATCTAGCTACGGATCACGACATGGATGCTGAATCTCCATAAATTCAGGATCAACCTATAGTGTCGGAATTCTAAGATGTTTTTACATAAGAACTTCCAGGCATACCACCTGCACGAGAAGTAGAATTAAGTATCGAGCTTATTCCAGGAGCTGAACCAATCTCCAAGGCTCCTTATCGCATGGCTTCCATAGAGCTGAAGGAGTTGAAGGATCAACTGCAAGAACTTCTTGAACGAGGTTTCATTCGACCGAGTGCATCTCCATGGGGTGCACCGGTCCTGTTTGTTAAGAAGAAGGACGACAGTATGCGTCTTTGCATAGACTATCGCGAGCTCAACAAGATTACTATCTGAAATAGGTATCCACTGCCAAGTATAGATGATCTGTTTGACCAACTTCAAGGGGCCAAACACTTCTCCAAGATTGACCTTAGGTCAGGCTACCATCAGCTACGGGTTAAGGAGCAGGATATCGCCAAGACTGCTTTTCGTACCCGCTATGGCCACTACGAGTTCGTAGTTATGCCATTTGGCCTGACAAATGCTCCAGCATTGTTCATGGATTTGATGAACAGAATCTTGCATGAATTCTTGGACAAGTCTTCATCGATGACATCCTGATTTTCTCAAAGTCCAAGGAGGAACACGAAGACCATCTTCGTACAGTACTACAGATTCTTCGCCAGAAGTAGCTGTATGCTAAATTCTCCAAGTGTGAGTTCTGGTTAGACAAGGTGGCATTCTTAGGTCACATTGTATCAGCAGAAGGAATCACCATGGATCTAAAGAAGGTTGAGGCCATTACTAAGTGGCCAAGGCCGACATCATCGACGGAAGTCTGCAGTTTCTTAGGCTTAGCTTGCTATTACCGTAGGTTCGTGGAGAACTTTTCCTGTTTAGCACTACCATTGACCAAACTGATGCGGAAAGGGGAGAAATTCGTCTGGACTGAAGAACGAGAGAAGAGTTTTGAAGACCTGAAGTAGAAGCTAGTATCTGCACCTATTCTTACTCTCCCATCTGGTACGGGTGGGTTTCAAATCTACAGTGCTGCATCGGGGAAGGGACTTGGCTGTGTTCTCATGCAACATGGGAAAGTGATCGCGTACGCTTCACGGCAGCTTAAGCCTTATGAAGAAAATTGCCCCACGCATGACTTGGAAGTTGCTGCAGTCATGTTTGCATTGAAGATATGGAGGCACTACTTATATGGAGAATCATGTGACATTTTCACGGACCACAAGAGCTTGATGTTGGGAATAAAATATAGCCAGTCTACTTGAGCGCTGACAAGAGTAAAACAAGCGTTGATAGGAAGAAAACAAACGCTGACAGATCAAGCATTGACAAGAAGAAGTCAAGCGTTGATACATTGAAGACAAGCACTGATGGCAGGATATGATCTACGAGTTTATTGTATTCTAGATTACTTCTAGTAAAGATAGGAACAACAATGTATTTTCTATATTTATCTTTACCTAGAATAGTTGATACGTAGATTATTGTACAAGGCTTCTTATGTCTATAAAAGAAGACCTTTAGGTTATTGTTCAATATAAGTTTTCATACGTTAAAACACTTTCATTGTAAGCAAGTTTGTCATCATTAATCAAAGTGAAAGTTTGTTTACATCTTTGTGTTCTTGTTTAAGTGTTAATTCCGCATAACATTTAGATTATCATATACATATACAAAGGTTTCTCTACGTGTATTACTTGATCTAATCTCGTATACATAAAGCTAAAACGATCTAAGTTTGGGATCAACAAGTGGTATCAGAGCTTGTTGAAGAACTTTTGATCTTAAAGAACACAAGAACCCTAAAATCACCAAAACCCTAATTTTCTCAAAACCCTAAAAACATCATGTCAAATCCAGAAGTAACCTCCTCCTCCTCACCTTTACCAAACATCAAGATTCCCATGCTTGATGCAACCAACTTTGAATTGTGGAAATTCAACTTTGAGCAATATCTGGGAATATATGACTACACTCTCTGGAAAATTATTGAATATGGAAACACATTCAGTAAAGCTCAAAAGATTGCTGATGCCATTGCTAGAAGAGCAGCTGTTGCTGGATGTTCAGAAGCAGACAAGAAAGAAAAGCCTGATGATGGTAGAGCTGTGTCTGCTGAAGACATAGCAAAGAAAAGGGTTGATATGAAAACCTTAAATATTCTGAAACTCTCTTTGGGACAAGAGAACCAGCATAAATACAGAGGTTATGAATCTGCTAAGGACCTTTGGGCAGCTCTTGAAGTTTCATATTGTGGCAATGATGATACTAAGGAAGAGATGAAGAAGCAACTCATGCATGAGTATGCTGTTTTCAAAGCTCAACCTAATGAGAAGCTTAGCAGTGTTAGAAGCAGACTCCTTGATATCACTAGCAAATTTTCCTTCATGGGGACACAAGTTGGTGATGTTGACACCATTGCTACCTTTATTAAAAGACTTGGTGAAGCATGGAAGATTGAGGCAAGATCTATACTTGCCAATAACACTCACAAAAGTTCTACATTTGATGATATCTACAACAAACTAAGGCTGTTGGAGAATGAAACTCCTTTGGAGCATGGAAGCAAGTCTACCAACAGTAACATGGCCTTCTTCTCTCATAGTGAAGGTCAATTCAATCAGAAGGACTCTTACATGCATCCAGTCACTGGATCAACATGTGTCAACGCTGGAACATATCCTGTTAACGCCTCATATTCAGACGCTGACACATACAAAAATGACTCACCAAGAGTTAAACCTGCTGGTTTACATCTGGATACTGTATGTGCTTACATTGCTTCTTTGCCCAATGGTTCAGTGATTACATATGAGGACCTTGAGCAGATAAGTGATTAGCACTTGGAGGAGATGGATATTAAGTGGAACATGGCTCTCGCTAGTATAAGAGCAAACAGGTGGAATAGAAGGTTTAAGAAGAAGATGACCTTCAATGCAAAGGACACTGTTGGATTTGATAAATCCAAGGTTGAATGCTACAATTGTCATCGTATGGGGCACTTCATGAGGGAATGCAGATCTCCTAGAAGATCTGATGCTGGCAAACCCTCAAGCCAAATTGTTAAGGCTCAAGATCCTAAGGCCATGGTTGCAGTTCAAGAAATTGATGGTATGGGATGGGATTGGAGCTATTTGGCTAAAGATGTGGAAGAGGATAAAGCTTTGGTTGCTGAGATAGAAGAAAAAGAGCATGTTCAATATGCTCTCATGGCACACTCCTCCTCTTCATCATATAATGAGGTATACGATGATGCTTTTTGTAGTAAGGGTTGTAGGTTAAATACTGAGAAACTTAACAAAGAGGTGTTAAGATTATTAGATGATGTGAGTATTGAAAGATGCAAACTGTCTAATTACCAACTAGCTCTCACTCAAACTGAGAAGACAGTTTCTGAATACAAGAAAATGGAATTTGATTTGAAAGACAAAATAAACATCTTAAAACATGAGTTAAATGCTAGCAATGATATTAGGAGCATCATGGAAATGGTTAATGGTGAGTTACAGGCTAAGTTAGATGAGGCCATTAAGAATAAGGATAATGTCGGCCTTAAAATTCAGAGATTTGATAAGGCCACACAAACCCTAGGAGAATGTGTTAATAAACAAAGGGATCCTAAGGACATGACTGGGATTGGGATGAAAGACTATACTGTGGTTCCACCACCAGCTGGTGACTTATATGGTGTCCAAAGAAAGGACCTATCTTGGACTGGTTTACCAGAACTCCAAGAGGAGGAATTCATTCCTCCACCAAGAGTCATTACCCCAGTTGAAGAGTATCAAAAGAAGTTGACTGACTTGAATGAATGGAAGAAAGCCAACCATACCTTATTTGTTAAGGGTGGCTTGTTATGTGAAAGTCCTAATGAGTCAACCCCTATTAAGGTAACAAACCCAATCACTGGTAAGGTTGTTGACCTTGGATCAAACACTGTTAGAAAGCCTAGCATCAAGTATGCAGAAATGTATAGGAATACTGGGTCACCTAAAAGCCAAGTTAGTAACGATGGAACAGGCTTCTTCTCTTCTAGACCTAGGGTTGTGTCTAGAAAAGCCTGTTACACTTGTGGTAGCTTTTCACACTTAGCATATAAGTGTGTCAACGCTTCCAAGGTCAACGCTGTCAAAAAGTCAAACGTTGTCAGACCCAAACCTAGTGTGCAGTAAAGTCCACAAGTTGTTAGTCCTGTCCATTCTTCACTAGAGGGTCTAACACTCATGGACAAAGACCATTTCAAAAGACAAATACTTGGTCTAATAGGCAATGGGTTTCTGTAGCAAACTAGGTTCAACGCTGACAAGGGTAATTTCAGCGTTGACAAGACCAAATCCAACGCGGACAAAAACGTGACCAGACCTAAATATTTGCAACCACAGGGTAAGGGGTCTAAAGCTTCTTCAAGCTTGACATGGAGACCTAAGAAAGATCAAAACCCTAATGATAATGGGATTTCTATGACCTACAACAGATTCAATTATATTTCAAAGGTCATTACAAAACCTATTGGGGTTAACTGGGTATTTCATCCCAAGAGGGATGAAAATGGGGTTGTTATGAGAACTAAGTCTGTTCTTGTTGAACAACCAGGTCAATGATTATGGATATTGGGACAGTGGATGCTCAAGTCACATGACAGGGAAGGAAGATTATCTGACTAACTTCACTCCCATTAAGAATGGTGATAAGGTTTACTTTGGAGGATGATATGGAACTATCACAGGCAAAGGAACACTTCTCACCAAGAACTTGTGTTTTGAAAACGTATTTTTGGTAAAGGAACTTGATTACAATCTTTTTAGTGTATCACGAGTTTGTGATAACAAAAATAAAGTTCTGTTTACTGATACTGAATGTTTGGTGTTAAGCAAGGATTATAAGATCCCAAATGAGAAATATATTGACTATAGAACACCTAGACATAAAGACATATATAATATGAATCTGAATGGGATTAGGATAAATAACAATATGTCATGTTTTTATGCTAAAGCTTCAGTAGATGAGAGTAATCTATGGCACAAGAGACTAGGGCACTTAAACTTTAAGAATATAAATAGGCTGGTGAGACTTGGTTTGGTTGATGGCTTGCCTGAAAAGGCTTTCCACAATGACCACTCTTGTGTTGCATGTCTTAAAGGCAAGCAGCACAAGGTCTCATTCAAGTCTAAACAGGTTCACTCTAGTACTAGACCACTTCACTTGCTTCATATGGACCTATTTGGTCCAACCAATATAGAGAGTTTGAATGGTAAATCATACTGCTTTGTTATCACAGATGACTTTTCTAGGTTTACTTGGACTTTCTTTTTAGCTATAAAGAGTGATACAACTGACACTTTAATTGACTTTATTACCCAGATTGAAAAGAAAACAAGTAATGAAGTTAAAATGCTTAGAAGTGACAATGGTGGTGAGTTTAGGAATAAAATTTTAGATGATTTTTTTGCCAAAAAAGGGATTACTAGGCAGTTTAGTGTTGCCAGAACCCCACAGCAAAATGGGGTTGCTGAGAGGAAGAATAGAACCCTAATTGAAGCAGCCAGGACTATGTTGGCTGATGCTCATTTCCCCATAGCTTTTTGGGCTGAAGCAGTGAATACAACATGCTATGTTCAAAATAGAGCATTGGTCAACAAGATACAGAACAAAACACCTTATGAATAACTTTGGGGAAGAAAACATAATATTGGTTTTCTTAAACCTTTGGCTGTCATGTAGTTGTCCTTGATACTAGTGATGCCATAGGTAAATTTAGTGCAAAAGGTGATGAAGGCTATTTCATGGGGTATTCAGTGCAGAGCAAGGGATATAGGGTTTACCTTAAGAAGCAAAAACGTATTATTGAGAGAGTACATGTTAGGTTTTTAGAGAGTAAACCTAGTGATCCTGAAAGTGGTCCAAATTAGTTGTTTGACTTGGAACCTCTATCTAGAACTTTAAATTATATGCCTGTGACTGATCCAGACATTGTGAAGGTAACTTCAAATGTTGTGGAAGAACAAGTTGTTGATGTTTCAGGTACACAGATTAATGAAGAGGTTGGATCACAAGCAGAAAAGTCTTCTCCTATACTAGAGTATGTCACAATTCCCATATGGACAGATGTTTTTGCTGCTACTGCTGCTGGAAAGGATAATGGTGGTCCCCAAGTACCACCAGCTAACAACATGCATGGTCCTTCAGGCGCTGACAAAGTAAAATCTAGCATTGACAGGACAAATTCAGACGTTGATGGCTCAAACATTGACAACAACAATTCAGGCGTTGACATCCCAAACGCTGACAACCAAGGTTCAGGCGTTGACAACACTTTTGCGCATCTTTTCTCTTCTACTTTTGAATAGGGTGAACCTTTCAATTTATATGAAGAGGTTCATCCTCATATTGATGAAAGAGAGTCTGAAGAAGAAGATATTGGCAACATAGATAATGAGATTGAAGACACCAGACTTTTTGAAGGAGGAGTTCTCACTTCTACTATCAAGAATCACCCCACTTCTCAAATCATTGGTGATATTATGACTCCTGTTCAGACTAGAAGATCTCATCAAAGTCTTGGTAGATTTATTACCAATATTCACAAGAAGGTTGATACCCCTCTTGTGCAAGCATGTTTGTTTGCCTGTTTTCTGTCACAACAGGAACCCAAGAAGATCTTTGATGCTCTCAAAGAACCAAGTTGGGTGGAAGCAATGCAGGATGAGCTTCACCAATTTGCAATTCAGGATGTTTGGGAGCTGGTTGATTATCCCAGATATGTCAGACCTATAGGGGCAAGATGGGTTCTAAGAAACAAGAGAGATGAAAGAGGTATTATGGTCAGAAAAAAGGCAAGATTAGTGGCTCAGGGATATACACAAGAGGAGGGGATAGACTATGAGGAGGTCTTTGCACCTGTTGCAAGGATTGAAGGTATAAGGATCTTTCTAGCCTATGCATCCTGCATGGGCTTCACTGTCTATCAAATGGATGTCAAGAGTGCCTTCCTCTATGGAACAATTGTTGAGGAGGTGTATGTCATGCAGCCTCCTGGTTTTGAAGATCCAGAGAATCCAGACAAGGTGTATAGAGTCCAAAAGGCTATGTATGGCCTTCATCAAGCCCCAAGAGCATGGTATGGTACATTGTCCACTTATTTTGTGGACAATGGATTCAAGAGGGGCACCATAGATCAGACATTGTTTACAAAGAAGAATGGTAAGGATGTTCTACTTGTTCAGGTCTATGTTGATGATATCATTTTTGGATCTACCAATCCAAAGATGAGTGAGGATTTCTCCAAGCTCATGACAGACAAATTCAAGATGAGTGCAATGGGGGAGATGAACTTCTTTCTAGGGTTACAAGTTCAGCAGAAAGAAGATGGTATCTTCATCTCCCAGGATAAATATGTGGCAGAGATCTTGAAGAAGTTTGACTTTCTCCACATGAAAAGAGGGCTACTACTCCTATGGATAGAGAACACCCTTGGGGAAAGATTGGAGATGGGAAAGATGTGGATGTCAGGCACTATAGATCAATGATTGGTTCATTGATGTACCTCACAGCCTCCAGACCTGACATCATGTTTGCTGTGTGTGCTTGTGCACGCCATCAAGTGACTCCCAAAGAATGTCACCTTTATGCTGTCAAGTGAATCTTTAGGTACCTAAGATGTTATCCTAGTCTTGGCTTGTGGTACCCAAAAGATTCACCTTTGGAGCTTATTGCATATTCAGACAGTGACTATGGAGGTGATAAGTTTGATAGATAATCCACAACTAGTGGATGTCAGTTTCTTGGGAGCAGGTTGATATCTTGGCAATGCAAGAAACAAACAGTAGTGGCTAATTCTACAACTGAAGCAGAGTACGTTGCTGCAACTGCTTGTTATGGACAAGTTTTATGGATTCAGAACCAGCTGTTGGACTATGGGTATAATTTCATGCATACCAAGATATTTGTTGATAATAACAACACTTTATGCATTATTAAGAATCCTGTACATCATTCTAAAACTAAACACATAGAAATTAGACATCATTTTATAAGAGATTGTTTTGAAAAGGGTTTAATACAACCACATAGGGTTGACACAGAAGAAAATGTGTCAGATTTACTAACTAAACCTTTTGATGTTGGAAGATTTCAATACTTGGTAACAAGTATTGGAATGATCAGTCTCACATAATATATGGTTTGGAGTCTTTTTGTAAAAGTATGTACATGATAATGCATTGTTATTGGTCTTTTTGAGGATTTAGATTTTCCACTATATTTTTCTAACACTGACAAAGGTTACTTCAACGCTGATAAGTGTTATTGTGACATTGTCAGCAATATATTTGTCTAACGCTGACAAAGCTTTTCTTAACACTGTCAAGTGTTATCGGGGCGTTGTCAGCAACAATGTTAGTTTTGTGGTTTTCAATCTAAATGTGCAGGTGGTGTTAGCATTGTACCATTGGATACAGAGTTGCTTATGGATCATTGTAGAATCATTTGAGCATGTTTTTATTTATAGATGATGATTGGAATTTTCTATTCCTATCTTGACATAAATTTTTTTTATGTTCATGCATATTTTTGGCAACATTTGTATCACAGTTTAAGGGGAGGTTCTAGGAACCTTTAGGAATTTTGGGTATCCTTATGATACTCTTATCACAATTCTAGATTGTGTCCACATGTGAGTATGAGTTAGTTTTACTAAATCATGAGGCACTGTAGCATGCAATGTTGATATACTATGCATGCTGCCAAGACATTTTTGGCCTAGAATTGGTTGTGGTCTGTTTGAGACTTGGGAATGATTTTATCATGAGTTTTACCTGGGAGTAACAAGGAATTTTATGAGGTAACTTAGTTGTTAAGAGTTTTGGTTAGAAAGGGACACTAGAGGACTGTTATGTCTATCTTGCATAAGCAAGTGTGCATAACTGGACAGGTCTTGCTGCCCTATAATAATTATCAACTTATAGGTTATCTTCTCTAGGATAAATTACTTTGTTAAGGTCATTTTTCATTTTTATACATTTTTATTTTTGGACGCTGACAAGTATTTTTCCAAGCGTTGTTGTGACCAATTTAGACGCTGACATGGCTTTGGCAAACGTTAACAAGAATATAGCCGTTGGGCGTTGATGGGTTATTTTTTACCGTTGACACTCAATAGGACCTACCCAGTTGTTACTTTTTGACAAATTTTTGGGCCGTAATTTTGGGAGTAGATAACTTTTAATTAATGCATGAGATAAACTTATTTCTTTTCAATATTTTCATGATTGTATTTTGAAAATACTTGCCTATTTTTGGGCCAATCAGATGCATTTTTCTCTCCTATATATTTGGCTCCTATTTTAAATAGGGTACCTATCATTCTTGTCTAACAATATTTTCTCTTATACTTCATCTTTATCAATCATTCAAACAGCTTTCAACAATGGCACCAAAATTTAAACCATCTGATTTGGAATTGGGATTCAGGAGTCAACACAACATGGTAGCATATTTGGACGCTGATGACACTCTGTTTCCCCAATACACACAAATGGTGGCGTATTTGAATGCATCCCCAATTAGGTATGCTCTTTCTAATGCTCCACTCATTCCTGTCACACATATTAAGCAGTTTTGGAACAATGTTAGTTCCTCAACAGTTAATAGAGTGACTACATTATCATCTATTGTTCATGGGCGCACATGGGTGGTTACTGAAGCTTTGGTTCGCCAAACTTTGCATCTTGATGATGCAGATGGTATAACCACCCTCCCCATTAATGAAATAGAACAAGGACTAAGGGCTTTGGGTTATCCTTTCCCTGATGAGGGAACTTTAAACAAATATCATAAACAGGAGTTTCCCCCAGCCTGGAAGTACCTAATACATGTCCTCTTGCAATGTTTGAGTCCCAAGTGTACTACACACAATGAGATCAATAGATCTATTGCTAGTGCTATTGTGTGCATTGCTACTAGGCAAAAGTTTAATTATTCCAAAATGATTTTTGAGGGCATGTGTAAAAATAAAGGGAACAAAATGACTTTAGCTTATCCCAGATTTTTACAAATGGTTTTTGATGTCCAAAGTTACTGCACAAGGGATCATGATGATTTTTATGAGATCCTTGTGCAAAAGAAAGCAATTTTTACAAAGATGAACTCACCCCCACATCGTGACTTACCCCTAACCCCATCTATAATTGTTGTCATAGAAGCAGCACAACCCCAACCAGACCCACAACCCCAACTTGACCCAATACCTAAACCTTCACCTTCACCACAACACATGCAACTTGACCAAGAACCCTACGATGCTGACACATTAAATGTTGGCGTTGACATGCCTATTCCAAACGTTGACACCCATCCTTCACAGACCCAAACACCTCTTAACCAACCAACATCCATCCAATCCACATCATCTTCTCCCCCAACACAATATAGGTTACAAAAACGCCAAAGGAATACTGGAGTGTTCTCCTCTAGTGGTCCTAGCCATGTAGCAGAGAGAACCACCACCACAAGTGTGGTTGGTGCTATGGATGAGGCTGGGACTATTGGTTCTGGCTTAGAAGCTGGCCAAGACAGTCCTACCATTATTAAGACCTCATCCATGCCCAATGAATCTAACTTGGGAGGTCAAATACCCATTTTAGAGGAGGGCAGATTGGAACCAATGACTTTAATGGAATTGACGGTAGTCTGCATTAGCTTGCAAAAGCAAAATGCAGACTTGGTACAAGTTGTCAGTACACAAGGCCTTGAACTCAAGCAATTGAGGGAAAGGATTGTTGTTTTGGAAAATGCTAGCACAAGGAGAGGGATGGAGGAATCTTCCAAAGGGGAGGATGAACAGATAAATGTGAGTGATAAGGGCTCCCATGATGGTGAATCTTTGGGTGTTGCTGAGGCCCTAACTAGTTTGAAGAAACAGACAGGTTTTGATACGTCTCTAGTCTCTCCTACAAACTTAAATTTGTCATTTACAGCCATGTTGGAGGAAATTACAAGAGGCGCTCAGACAAGTACTTTGGGCGTTGACAAGACAGATTTGAACGCTAACATGAGTAGATTGAGCACTGACAAAGCAAAAGTGAGCGTTGACAGGCCTGTAGATGAGGTTGATGTATTACAGTCATCATCCATCATCAAAGATGTTTCTTCACAGGTATTACCATCTTCCTTACCCTCCATTGATCCATTAGATAAGGGTAAGGGTATTATTGTACAAGTAGATGTTCCAAAGGATGCAGCACAGATTGAGTTTGATAGAAGGTTGGCTGCACAAATTGTGGAACAAGAAAGAAAGAAGGTGGGTGAATCACCTTTTGTTGTCACTTCAGAAGAGCAAGAAGGAAGTGATGAAGCCATTTCAGACTCAAGTGTAATGATCATAAAACAACCAGAAAGACTTGAGTATGGTGATGAGTTGGCAAAAGAGAAGTTGAATGAGTTGAAATTGCAGGTTGATTTTGATATGCCATAAGTTGTTCAGATGTACAATGCTTGGGAAGATAGGTGTATTGAGAATCTACATTTGACCATTTCAGATCAGATATGGGGTTTGGAGATTCTTCTCAGAGTACAAAAGGATTGCAATGTCATTCTAAAACACAAAGCAAGCAATGTTCTCTCAAATTTGAAAAGGGATAGAAGGGAGTTGTACTACATGCTACTCATATGTCATGGAACAGGGTGGACTTATAAGAAATTGATTGGATTGACATTTGAAGAGTTGGAGTTCAAAGCTTATCCCATTTGGGTGAGAGTGCAGGAAGAAAACACTCTAAGACTTATTTCTGATGAAAGGAAAGAAGAACTTACAGAAGAGATGGAGCTTAAGAAGGCAATGATTGTTCCCAGACCTGTGAAGAAGGGAGTCCCTCTTGAGTTTCCCAAAGATATGGATAGGTTAAATCCAAGTGAAGCTGTTATAAGAAAGAGCCTCAAGCTCTCACCATTGGAAGCTTTAGATATGGTACAAGTGTTACCACTTGATTCCAGAAACCCTATTATAAGCTATGAAGAAGATGAATGTGGGTTTTGGAAGATTAGCAGGTATGGAAAAGAGGTTCACACTTTTACCACTCTTATATCTTTGTTTGCAAGTTTTGATAGAGAAGACTTGGTGGATCTATGGAGATTGTTAGAGGCCAAGTATGAGACTGAAGCACCAACTTCAGTCAATGGAATAAAATTGTGGTCAACATTCAAGAGAATGTGTGGACCAAGAGATGAAGATCCTGCTGTCTGGAAGGATCTTGAAGATGACCTCAGTGGTCTTTAATGGCGTTTGTATTCAGCTGCTGGTGTTTATTATTTGAGTTCTATAAAGTTTGCTGAGTATCTACTTGTAGATGGTCAGTATTTCATGTCCAAGGAAGTCTTGGAGAAGATGAAGACTACACAGCTCGAAATTGATTATTCAAGTGACGTGGCCAAAGATTTGATCAGATTTATTTATTACCAATATGATAAGTGTTGTAAGATTCCTCCTAGTTCTTAATGTTTATTCAGAAACTTGATTACTAGAGTGGATATCAAGTTTAGGGGAGGATTGTTGGGAATAAAATATAGCCAGTCTACTTGAGCGCTGACAAGAGTAAAACAAGCGTTGATAGGAAGAAAACAAACGCTGATTGATCAAGCGTTGACAAGAAGAAGTCAAGCGTTGATATATTGAAGGCAAACACTGATGGAAGGATATGATCTACGCGTTTATTGTATTCTAGAGTACTTCTAGTAAAGATAGGAACAACAATGTATTTTCTATGTTTATCTTTACCTAGAATAGTTGATACGTAGATTATTGTACAAGGCTTCTTATGTCTATAAAAGAAGACCTTTAGGTTATTGTTCAATATAAGTTTTCATACGTTAAAACACCTTCATTGTAAGCAAGTTTGTCATCATTAATCAAAGTGAAAGTTTGTTTACATCTTTGTGTTCTTGTTTAAGTGTTAATTCCGCATAACACTTAGATTATCATATACATATACAAAGGTTTCTATACGTGTATTACTTGATCTAATCTCGTATACATAAAGCTAAAACGGTCTAAGTTTGGGATCAACACTTGAAGTATATCTTCACTCAACGTGAATTGAACATGAGGCAGAGGAGATGGTTAGAGCTGTTGAAGGATTATGACATTAATCTACAGTATCATCCCGGAAGAGCTAAGGTAGTAGCAGATGCTCTTAGCAGGAAGTCCGGAATGATCAACGACATTAAAATCAAAGAGGAAATCATAAGGTACTTGGAGCGACTAGACATCGAGATCATGGTACGTGGACAACACGGTTACTTGGCAAATCTTAGAGTAGAACCCAGGTTACTCTCTAAGATCAAGTAAGCTCAGAAAGATGATGGAGAAATCTGGGCGATAGTACAGAATTTGGAGAAACAGACGGAATTCAGAGTAGATGTAGATGGTATCGTATGGCAGGGTAATAAGTGTGTAAACACTTATCCTTTTACCACTTATTTCCAATAATAACAAGACCAAAACGTGTATTTTATGTCGTAAAAGTCGGAATTATGCGTGGTTTGTGTTTTTATTGTGTTTTAGGACCAAAAGATTAAAAAGGAAGAAAACACGGGCTTTCACGGGCTTTTATCAAAGAAAACGGGAAAAGACGAAGTCAAAAGATCAAGAGTGCAAAAAGAACGGAAGTCCAAGGCCTATTCTGAAGATTTATCGAAGAAAAAGTCTAAAGACAGAAGTTTAACGAAGTCGAAGAACTCAAGTCTAAATTAAAGAAGAAAATTATCAAGACAAGTTCAAATCCCGAGACGACGTCGAGAAAAGACAAAGAATTAAATCGATTCGAGAAGACGTGAAGAAAGAAAGAAAGAAGAGGCAACACATGCACTCCTTCCCATTTTTCCCTATAAATACCCTCATAATACACATTAGGAGGGTGGTTAGTTTTTAGTTTTAGTTTTCATTTTTCACTTTTCTTTCTAGTTTTAGAGAGAGAAAGTTATCAACTTTCTCTCACTAAGTTTTCATCTTTCTTTCTTTTAATCTTTCAAGATTAAACCTTTATGTATTGTTGATTTCATTAATCAAGTTCTAGTTAAGCTTTTAATCTTTCATCTCTTTCTACCTTTCTTTGATTTTAGTTAACCTTTGGTGTGAATTACATTAAATCCGTGTTGCTAATCTTTTTGTTCCTAAATAAGCTTTCATACGATTAATCTTTAAGATTATTGTGCTTATTGGCTTATTTATATGTTTAGCTTATTTACTTTTTAAAAGTTTTCTTAAAAAGTTCATCTTTTTATGGTTTGATTCAAAAGATTGATTATTTTAAGTTTGGATAAGTTGTTATTAGTGCTTATTTTGTCCTTTTCATTATTGATTCGTGCAAGTTTTAGTTTGAGCTTATTCCTTATAGCTTATAGCTTGGCTTATTGCGAATCCCACACAAATCGGAAAGGGTCTAAACCCCTTTCCGATCGCTACATTCCGACCAGCACCCACTCCTTCATTCCGATCACATAGGTCGGAAAAGGGTTTCTGATTTTCCGATTGCACCCCCCTATTCCGATCACCTAATCGGAATAGGGTTTTAAAACATTCCGATTGTGGGTTTTGGCTCATTTCGATTATATAATTTTTTGCTATATTTCGATCTGGGATTATTATCGATATTCCGATTGTGTGCTTCATTATTCCTGCAAGAGTATTGCTGGTATTCCGATTAGAGCTATTTCCAAGTATTTCGATAAGTCACATTTGCCACATTCCGATTGCAGTATTCCGACCAAAGGGTTGTTTGTTATTCCGATCAACATATTCCGACGATAAGATTTGGCAATATTCCGATGGTTTTAGTTTATTGTTTTTACAAAGTTTCCAAGTGTTAGTTTTATTAAGAGTTGAAGTATTTTTCTAATATTTTCTTTACGTTTTCAAGCATTTATTTTTAACTCGTCAATTTAGTTTAATCTTTTAAACTTCTACTTTACTCAACGACATTTACATTTATTTGCTATTAGTTTAAAATAGATAATAAACCAAACCATTCACTTGTTCACCAAAAGACAATTGACTCGCACTTTAGACTGGAAATCAATTCGAAAAGACTTGGAACTACGAATTTTGATACTTGGGGTAAAAAACCAAGTATTAAATGGCGCCGCTGCCGGCTCTTTTTGTTAAGATTAAAGGTTTTTAGTGAGAGACGCATTGAATTTTGGGATCCGTTCTTTGAACGTTATTTTCCTTTCTTCAAAATTTTCAAAAACCATAAAAAATATAAAATTCTTCAAAAATACAAAAACATTAAAACATCATAAAAAGCAATTCTTTTCCAAAGGATTTGCACCAAAAAGATTATATAGATATTTTCTCTGTGTATATTTTTCTTCTGCAAGTGTATGCGTACTAGATCTTCAAATTATTCTGAGCCCGAGACTCGTGAAGATTTAGATATGGCTGGTGTTCATAACAACAATAATAACCCACCTCTACCCAATTTGAATAACAATAACAACAACAACAACAACAACAATGTCCCCCTACCTGATTTACGAACAATGGAGGAATTGTGTCAACCCACAATGAACGGACGCAGAGGCCCGATTGCGCCGATGCACGTCACGGCTCAGGAGTTTTCGTTGAAGCATCACATGTTCCAACAGGTGCAAACTAACCCATTTCGCGGAATTCCAGATGATGATGCCAACAAATACCTCGACAAATTCATTACCATCACCCAAAGCATGAAGTCCCCTGGTGTTTCTATGGATGACCTTCGCCTTCAACTATTTCCCCACTCACTTTCTCACCATGCCGAAAAATGGTTTGACTGTCTCCCAAAGAATTCTATTCATACTTGGAATGACATGACTCAACGCTTTTTGTCGCGCTACTTCCCACCATCCATGGTCACAAGCCTTCGTAACCAAATTAGTGGATTCATGCAAGACAATGATGAATCGCTCTTCGATGCTTGGGAACGATACAATGATTTGATTCACCGCTGTCCAAATCACAACATGCTCCCCGTTACTCTCATTGATACTTTCTACAATGGTCTCACTTTTCGTGATTGTGACACGATCAATGCCGCCACCGGTGGTACTTTTATGAAAAGGAGACCGGAGGAGTGTAGAGAGTTGATTGAAAATATGACTACTCACCACAAGAATTGGGATTCATCCGCATCTTCAAGATCTAACTCGATAGTCAATGTTTCTTCTACTACTTCCAATCCCGAGATAACCGAACTTACCCGACAAATCGCGGATATGCACAAGGATTTCATGACCATGGCCACAAACCACTTTCAACAAGCTAAAGTCGTTTCTATTTCGTGTGACACATGTGGTGGTCCTCATTCCTACAATGATTGTCCTTACACTCAAGGCAATTTTTCTGAAAACGTTAACGCGGCATACGGTACTTATCCCACGGGAGGCTATCAAGCTCGTCCTCAAGGAGACCGTAGCTTGCTAAGTTATCGTTCAACAACTATCTTGCTCCACCCCGTTTCCCTCCTCAAAACCAATACCAACAACAAAGCTATAACCGAAACAACCAATCCCAACCTCGTGCTACCAATCAATATAAATCCCAAAGAAACCCATACCCAACTCAAGGAAATTCTCAAGCTTACCAAGCTCCACCTCTCAATCAACCGATGGCATTGAATCCAGACATCGAGACGTTCATGAAGACTAATAGAGAGATGGTGATGAATCTTCAGAGTCAATTCGTCAACTTGAAGGGAGAAATGGCGAAACAAAGGAACGATATTCGAGCCGAGCTAAGGAATGACATGGCAAAACAAAGCAATGAGATTCATGCAGACATGAGAGACTCTTTCAGCACTCAAGCGCTTAACATACGTGATATGATCGGTTCGCTCTTCCAAGGTAATCAACCCTCTTCTTCGGGTACTCTTCCGAGTAACACCGTTGCGAACCCAAGAGGGGAGATGAAAGCAATCACCACTCGTAGTGGAAAAGGTTATACGGAACCCGAGCTTCCTACACCTCCACCCGTGATTGTGAACAAGGAAAAAGAGAAACTTTCCTCACCTCCTTCACCTTCTATCCCCATTTCCCCACCACTCGTGGTTGTGAGTGATCCTACTCCCCTAAAGCCTTCTTCTTCATCCAATATACCTTATCCTTCAAGGTTGAGGAAAGAGAAGCAAAAGAGCAAGGATGATATTCAAGTTTCAAACTTTCTCAAAATGTTTAAACAATTGAATTTTAACATCTCCTTTGCCGAGGCTCTCGCTCACATGCCCAAATACGCGAAAATGTTTAAAGATCATCTTAGTGACAAGGAGAAGCTTCTTGACATTGCTCAAACCCAACTTAATGAGAATTGCTCTGCCGTTCTCTTAAGGAAATTTCCCACCAAACTTGGTGATCCGGGTCGCTTCTTGATTCCTTGCAACTTCCCGGGAGTAGAGAATTGCATGGCCCTAGCCGATCTAGGTGCCAGTATTAATTTAATTCCATTAAGTGTTTGGAAGCAATTATCTCTCCCGGAGCTAGTCCCCACCAAAATGACTTTGGAATTAGCTAACCGTACGGTTGCTTATCCAGTGGGGATAGCCGAAGATGTCTTTGTTGGCGTTGACAAATTCACCTTCCCGACGGATTTTGTTGTCGTTGACTACGAGATGGATCCTCGTGTTCCATTAATCGTTGGACGTCCCTTCTTGAGGACCGGTCGCACTCTCATTGATGTAGCCGCGGGCGAAATAATCATGAGAGTTGGTGACGATAAAATTGTCTTCAACATGGGTAAGATTTCTAAGCAACCTTATTCATATGAGAGTGTTAATGCTATTGATGTTCTCGATGAGGCTTGTGAAGAACATTATCATGATGCTTGCAAAAGTACTCTCTCTTCTCTACCCAATGTTGAGACCGTTGCCTCAATTGCTCCGTCATTGACTCCCTTTGGAGAAAGTGACTTGGACGATTTCGAAGCTAGCTTGGGTCCTCAATATTAAGTATGATGATTCTTCCACCGATTGGGATGAAGATATTCGTACTATTGAGAAACTTCTCAATGAAGACCCGTTTTATCCTCCTTCTCCTAAAGAGGTGACTAATGATGATCCATCTTTAGTTACACCATATATTGAGGATCCTCCTACTCTTGAGCTTAAGGACCTACCTCCTCATCTTGAGTACGTTTTCCTTGAAGACAACAAGAAGTTACCGGTCATCATTGCGAAGGACCTGAAAGAAGAAGAAAAATCCCGACTTATCGCCGTGTTGAAGAAACATAAAAGAGCTATCGCTTGGAAAATCTCCGATATTCGCGGAATTGATCCTCCCTTTTGCACACATAAAATTCTCATGGAGGACGACTTTAAGCCCACAATTCAAAGCCAACGAAGGGTGAATCCTAAAATCCATGACGTTATCAAAAAAGAGGTTATCAAACTTCTTGATGCGGGCATGATTTATCCTATTTCGGATTCACCATGGGTTAGTCCAGTCCATTGTGTGCCTAAGAAAGGCGGAATCACCGTTGTGCCCACTCAAAACAACGAGTTGATTCCCACCCGTCTCGTTACTGGGTGGAGAGTTTGTATAGACTACCGCAAACTCAATGATGCCACGAGAAAGGATCATTTCCCTCTTCCTTTTATGGACCAAATGCTTGAACGTTTAGCGGGTAATGAATATTACTTCTTTCTTGATGGTTTCTCGGGTTATTTCCAAATACCCATCGATCCCCAAGATCAAGAGAAGACAACATTCACTTGTCCCTATGGCACATTTGTCTATAAAAGGATGCCTTTTGGCTTATGCAATGCCCCCGGGACTTTCCAAAGGTGCATGTTGGCTATCTTCCATGACATGGTTTAGCAAACCATGGAAGTCTTCATGGATGATTTCTCGGTCTTTGGGGATTCCTTCTCTTCTTGCCTTACCAATTTGGAACGTATGCTTAAGCGGTGCAAAGACACTCGCCTTGTTCTGAATTGGGAAAATGCCATTTTATGGTAAAAGAAGGCATTGTGCTAGGACACAAAATCTCTAAAGCCGGTCTTGAAGTCGACCGTGCTAAAGTGGATGTCATAGCCAAATTACCTCCACCTTCAACCGTGAAGGGTGTGAGAAGTTTTCTGGGTCATGTGGGCTTCTATCGTCGATTCATTCAGGATTTTTCTAAAATCGCTCGCCCGATGACCCACCTCTTGGAAAAAGATACTCCTTTCATCTTTTCTAAAGAGTGTATCGAAGCCGTCAATCTTCTTAAGGATAAGCTAACTAAGGAACCGGTCTTGGTTACCCCTAATTCGGAGCTACCCTTTGAATTGATGTGAGATGCTAGCGACTTTGCTATTGGTGCGGTTTTGGGCCAAAGAGTGAATAAACACTTCCAACCAATCCATTATGCTAGCAAGACAATGACGGGGGCTCAATTGCATTATACGACAACCGAAAAAGAGCTTTTAGCTGTTGTCTATGCTTTTGAAAAATTTTGCCCCTATCTTGTTTTATCCACCACAATCGTATACACGGACCATTCCGCGTTGAAGTACTTGATGACGAAGCACGACTCTAAGCCAAGACTTCTTCGTTGGGTTTTACTCCTTCAAGAATTCAACATTGAAATTCGTGACAAGAAGGGTGCCGAAAACCTAGCCGTGGATCATCTTAGTAGACTTGAGGATCCATATCAAGGGGATCATCCGAACAAAGAGATCAATGACTCTTTTCCCCTTGAGACCTTAATGTCTATTAATCTCAATCTGGATGACACCCCGTGGTTTGCCGACATTACAAACTACTTAGCGGGTGGTGTTCTCATCAAAGGGTTAACATCCCAACAAAATAAGAAGTTCTTGAATGATGTTAAGACTTACTTTTGGGATGACCCTTTTCTGTTCAAACAATGTGCTGATCTGATCATTCGTCGATGTGTTGATGGACCGACAGCTTTGCAAATCCTTGCTACTTGCCATAAAGGACCCACTGGTGGTCACTTTGGTCCCAACTACACCGCTAACAAAGTGTTTGACTCTAGATTCTATTGGCCCACCATTTATCGTGACGCTCACGAAATGGTTAAACATTGTGATGCTTGCCAACGCCAAGGCAAGATCACACATAAAGATGAGATGCCTCAAAATTTCATACAAGAATGTGAAATCTTTGACGTATGGGGCATCGACTTTATGGGGCCATTTCCATCATCCAAAGGGAAAAAGTACATCCTCGTAGCCGTTGACTACGTATCCAAATGGGTTGAAGCTAAGGCTCTTCCTACGAACGATGCGAGGGTGGTTGTGAACTTTTTAAAGCAGATGTTTGCTTGATTCGGCGTTCCTCGTGCTATTATCAGTGACCGCGGGACTCATTTTTGCAACGCTCAATTTGCAAGAGTCATGGCTAAGTATGGTGTTAATCATCGTCTTTCCACCGCCTATCATCCCCAAACCAATGGGCAAGCCGAGATATCCAAACGTGGTTTGAAGCGAACTTTGGAGCGTACCGTGGGAGAGCATCGTGTCGCGTGGGCCGATAAGTTAGATAATGCTCTGTGGGCTTTCCGTACTGCTTATAAGACCCCGATCGGCTGTACGCCTTATCGTCTTGTGTACGGGAAAGCATGCCACCTCCCCATCAAGTTGGAACACAAGGCGTACTGGGCCTTGAAGTGGGCTAACTTCGACATCAACAAAGCCGGTGATCTTCGCAAGATTCAACTCAACGGGCTCCACGAACTGAGGAATGAAGCTTACGAGAATTCACTGATCAACAAGGAGAAGACCAAGATCATTCATGACGCAAGGATTAAGAACCGAGAGTTCCACATTGATGATCAAGTCTTACTTTTTAACTCTCGGTTGAAGATCTTCTCTGGCAAGTTGAAGAGCCGCTGGTCTGGCCCATTCACCGTCGCCAAAGTCTTTCCATATGGGACCATTGAGCTTTCTCAGCCAAATGGGCCCAATTTCAAGGTGAATGGCCAGCGTTTGAAGCTGTACTTTGGTGAGGACATCTCTCATGAGATGATTCCATCCGTCACCACGTTTCCCATGAACTAAAATTGGGTCGAGTCAGGCTCGTGACTCGGTGAACAAAAACAAGCGCTTCTCGGGAGGCAACCCATGATCTATCCTTTACTGCTTTCATAATAAGTGTAGGGGGAGCCCCGTATGTGTTTTTTGTCTTGTTTCTTGTGCTGTGCAGGGATTAAAGCTTCAAAGATCCACCTTGATGACTTTTGACGAACCGTGATACCGTGTTCCCATCTTCCCGGCTCTATCCTAAACTCTTGTGATTCAATATTTCATATTTTATATGTTCACATTGAATTCACTTTAGTTGTCCTTTCCTTAGCAAGATTTAAACAAAGTGCACAATGTCATAAGTGTAGGGGAGTTCACTCCCACATGCCTAAACATTGAGGACAATGTTTATATCAAGTGTAGGGGGACTTCTATCGAAGTAAGTGGTCTTTTCCATGAAATTTCCCTCATATTAACCGGAAAATTTGATTTTTCGACATTTTTCAAAATTTTTAATCTATTTTGGCCTAGTTGTATAGTTGTATTTTCCGTTGTTATGATTCTTTTCTTTCCCTGCTAGAATAAATTTTCAATAAAGTGGGTGGTTTTAAATTTTTCTTACTCATGAACATTTTGACTCAACCCGAGTTTACTTATCTAAGTTTGCTCTAGCTAGTATCCTTAACGTGTTTAAGTCAAGTTTTGCTAGGCTTTTATATAGGGAGCTATAAAATGTGAAAGTCTTAACTCTCACAGGTTAAGAACAAGAACTTTCGCAAGTTCCTATAATTTATCTTAGAGAGTCGTTTATCAAGGGAACTTTAAAATGCGATTTCTAAACTTGAAAAAGTCTAAGAATTTGCAAGATCCTATAGGCGACTCGAAAACCCAAAACTTTGATTTAATAGGCTAAGCATCCGCGAGTCTCATTCCTTGAGATTTTAAACTGTGGAGAACGAGAGATGATAGAGTCAATTATAAGTTCGGTATTCTTTCGTGAATTTATGTGAGTTGATTATAAGCCTATTCTCCCTTCGCTTGTTAATAAATTTATCTGCAATAAATAAGGTTGTACAATTTAAAAGGTTGCTTAGCTTCTAGCCCAAGATCGTTTAAAAGTTGCTCGGTACGGATTAGAGTTCATAGCCAAGGCATAACTTATTGAAGCGGGATGCGAAGATTGGTGAGTCCGAAAAGGCCCTAACAAGGCATGAGGGCTACATTTTGTTGCTAAAGATCCAAAAGTGATGTGAAGAATCATTTATCAAAAATCAATATGAAGGATCGAGACACACGACGAAAAGCAAATACTCCCCTAAAGATCATGGAGAAGTCTATCCAAAAAGGCCCTAACAAGGTATGAGGATAAATAGATCCAAGTCCTAAAGGAGGCGGATCGTTGTATATCAAAGTCCAAAATAAAGATTAGAGAAAAATGAAGAAGTCGTGGTCCAAAGATGAAGAATCTTTCAAAACTTCAAGTGAAGAAATTCCTATTATGAAGAGAAGACCATTATTTCATGAACGTCTCTCAAGATTCGAAGTATGAAGTCGCTGCCAAATATCGGTCCGAGAAAGGTCTCAAATCGTGAAGCGAGTTATGCCAAGATATGAACTTTATGAGGTCCCGAGAAGCATTTTTAAAAGATTTTGTCCTTTAGCTAACTATTGATTAAATCGTTCACTTTATTTTCGGCCTAAATAACTATCGAAATAAGTCAAACAATGCATCCTTTTGATCATTCAAGACAAAAATAAAATATAAGAGATACACCTAGGAATAAGGGAGTCTAAGTAAATAATTGGCCCACATAAATTCGTGCTAGTTTGCTAACTTATAATAACAATGATCTCGTTTTTAAGCTTGGTTTGGGGAACGTGAAACTTGAGGATGATAAACGTTCATTGCAGCCAAAACCCAATGTAAGTCTTTAATTTCTTTACTTGTTTCTATCTTTTTATGTTTAGTATTTAATAAAGGGCAAGGTGGGTTATTTATGATGGAAAATATAAATCGTGCTTTATAATTAATGCATTCATGAGGGCATTGCAATGGTCAAGTGTAGGGGATTTAATAAGTGTGTAAACACTTATCCTTTTACCACTTATTTCCAATAATAACAAGACCAAAACGTGTATTTTATGTCGTAAAAGTCGGAATTATGCGTGGTTTGTGTTTTTATTGTGTTTTAGGACCAAAAGATTAAAAAGGAAGAAAACACAGGCTTTCACAGGCTTTTATCAAAGAAAACGGGAAAAGACGAAGTCAAAACATCAAGAGTGCAAAAAGAACGGAAGTCCAAGGCCTATTCTGAAGATTTATCGAAGAAAAAGTCTAAAGACGGAAGTTTAATGAAGTCGAAGAACTCAAGTCTAAATTAAAGAAGAAAATTATCAAGACAAGTTTAAATCCCGAGACGACGTCGAGAAAAGACAAAGAATTAAATCGAGTCAAGAAGATGTGAAGAAAGAAAGAAAGAAGAGGCAACACATGCACTCCTTCCCATTTTTCCCTATAAATACCCTCCTAATACACATTAGGAGGGTGGTTAGTTTTTAGTTTTAGTTTTCATTTTTCACTTTCTTTCTAGTTTTAAAGAGAGAAAGTTCTCAACTTTCTCTCACTAAGTTTTCATCTTTCTTTCTTTTAATCTTTCAAGATTAAACCTTTATGTATTGTTGATTTCATTAATCAAGTTCTAGTTAAGCTTTTAATCTTTCATCTCTTTCTACCTTTCTTTGATTTTAGTTAACCTTTGGTGCGAATTACATTAAATCCGTGTTGATCTTAATGTTTTTGTGCTTAAAAAGTTAATCTTTTTGTTCCTAAATAAGCTTTCATACGATTAAGCTTTAAGATTCTTGTGCTTATTGGCTTATTTATATGTTTAGCTTATTTACTTTTTAAAAAGTTTTCTTAAAAAGTTCATCTTTTTAAGGTTTGATTCAAAAGATTGATTCTTTTAAGTTTGGATAAGTTGTTATTAGTGCTTATTTTGTCCTTTTCATTATTGATTCGTGCAAGTTTTAGTTTGAGCTTATTCCTTATAGCTTATAACTTGGCTTATTGCGAATCCCACACAAATCGGAAAGGGTCTAAACCCCTTTCCGATCGCTACATTCTGACCAACACCCACTCCTTCATTCCGATCACATAGATCGGAAAAGGGTTTCTGATTTTCCGACTGCACCCCCCTATTCCGATCACCTAATCGGAATAGGGTTTTAAAACATTCCGATTGTGGGTTTTGGCTCATTCCGATTATATGATTTTTGGCTATATTTCGATCTGGGATTATTATCGATATTCCGATTGTGGGCTTCATTATTCCGACAAGAGTATTGCTGGTATTCCGATTAGAGCTATTTCCAAGTATTCAGATCAGTCACGTTTGCCACATTCCGATTGCAGTATTCCGACCAAAGGGTTGTTTGTTATTCCGATCAACATATTCCGACGATAAGATTTGGTAATATTCCGATGGTTTTAGTTTATTGTTTTACAAAGTTTCCAAGTGTTAGTTTTATTAAGAGTTGAAGTATTTTTCTAATCTTTTCTTTACGTTTTCAAGCATTTATTTTTAACTCGTCAATTTAGTTTAATCTTTTAAACTTCTACTTTACTCAACGACATTTACATTTATTTGCTATTAGTTTAAAATAGATAATCAACCAAACCATTCTCTTGTTCACCAAAAGACAATTGTGTCGCACTTTAGAGTGGAAATCAATTCGAAAAGACTTGGAACTACGAATTTTGATACTTGGGGTAAAAAACCATGTATTACAGGGCACAAGACTTTGTGTTCCTGATGATCAAGAACTCCGGGAAGCCTTGTTAGCTAAAGCTCATAGCTCCCCATTCTCTATACATCCTGGTTTGACTAAGATGTACCATGACATCAAGCAGTACTTTTGGTGGAGTGGTATGAAACAGGATGTGGCAACTTACGTCTCCAAATGTCTTACCTGCCAGCAGGTTAAGATCGAGCATCAACGATCTGGCGGTCTCCTTCAACCGTTAGATATTCCAGAGTGGAAGTGGGACAAAATCATCATGGATTTTGTTACTGGTCTTCCGCCTACCAAGAGGAAGCACGATGCAATTTGGGTTATCGTATATCGACTTACCAAATCAGCTAATTTCTTACCGATCCGCAAGGAAGATCCGGTAACTAAACTCGCCGATACGTATAGAAGAGAGATCATGAGACTCCACGGTGCTTCATCCAGCATCGTCTCAGACAGAGATCCTCGTTTCACTTCGCGATTTTGGAAGAGTCTGCAGAAAGCTTGTGATACACAACTTAAGCTTAGCACGGCTTTTCATCCGCAAACGGACGGACAGTCAGAGCGAACTCTTAAGACATTGGAAGACACGTTGAGGTCATGTGCGTTGGAATGGACGGGTGATTGGGATGATTACATCTGTTTGGTGGAGTTTGCATACAACAACAGTTGGCACTTAAGTATCAAGTGTGCTCCTTTCGAGATGTTGTACGGCTCGAAGTGTCGCGTCCCAATCTTCTGGGATCAGGTTGGCTAGCGAACACTTGAAGGACCAGAAATCATAGAAATGACCAATGAAAAGATCGCAGTAGCTAAGCATAAACTTCAGGAAGCACGGTCACGTCAGAAGAGTTACGCCGATAAGCATCGTAGGGACATACATTTTAACGTAGGAGATCACGTCTTCCTTAAGGTTTCGCCAGCACGTGGTGTTAGACGCTTCAGGATTAAAGGGAAGCTCAGTCCTCGTTTCATCGGACCGTTTGATATCATTGAACGAGTCGGTGAAGTATCTTACCGGTTAGCGTTACCTCCGCAGCTTTCCCATGTACACAATGTGTTTCATGTGTCGTTACTCAGAGGGTACCAGTATCATCCCCTTCACATGGTTCAATATCCACTGGAACAGATACGTGAAGATCTCACTTTTATAGAAGAACCCGAACGAGTTCTTGACAGACAAGAACGAGTCATGAGAAGGAAGACGATTCCATTCGTCAAAATCCTATGGAGGGATCATACCGAGCGGGAAGCCACTTGGGAAACAGAGGAGTCTATCCGGGCTTCTTACCCTCATTTCATATTTTGAATTCGGGTATGTTCTTCTTTTTCAGTTTACTTTATCTATAATTCGGGGACGAATTATTCTTTTTAGGGGGGAAGAGTTGTAAAACCCGCATGCTTTTACCATGAATAGTACCCTTAAGATCGTACGTACTAGATTAAAACTTTCCTTTTATAGCATGATTACGATTACGTGTTAGGATTTTACGTATTTCGTACGTGTTAGAACACGATAAGTATTTACTACGCACGAACAAGCAATAATTATTTGACAATAATTAATCACGAACATGCGATCATGAAATCATGAACGTAATTAAATCACGAACTAATATTAATTACGTATATATATTTATTACGAGCATGAATAAATATATTAGGTGATGGTAATTAGTTAACGAGAGCACATTAAACACGAACACAAATAAACACGAACGAACAATTAAACATCGAGACACGGAAAACGGTACGGGTACCACATGTGGGGCCCCCTACCCGCAGCAACATTAAGGAGATGGGCCAAGCCCATCTCAAAATTTACTAAGAGGGGTTAAGGTAAAATTAGCTAGTCATTTTCACTTTATAGAAGATTAAACAAAAACCTAAAAATATTTTCTCCTTCTCCTTCTTGTCTCCTTGTGGCCGCCGCACATAAACACCAAAAAGGGGGGGGGGGGTGTTTGTTTGATTTTGGTCTTGGTTTTTGGTGCAAGTGTTCGTGTTTGTTCATCCTCGTTTAGATCCACGCATTCGGTATATTCTTTTAATCCTTTTCTTTTTGATTTGATCTATAAAATAATTAAGAACATGATGTTTTTAAAAACCTAATTAAAAACATAGATCAAACATGTAAATGGTTTTTTGGATAAATCAAAAAGGGATGTTTTTAGGGGTGTTTGTTGGCCGGCGCCTAAACCGAACCCCAAGGGGGTCTCAGTTTGGCTATTAAACCACCACCGAGACCATATGGTCCAGGTTGGGTGGTGTGGGTCCCACGGCAGCAGCAAAACAAAGGGAACCCCGAAGTGGTTCGGGGTATGGTGTCGATTTCATGTCCGGTTCATGGTTTCTAGTCAAGATCCGGTTCACGGTTTATGTTAAGATTAATTTTTTTATATATAATCATATGTTAGATTAAATTAATAAATATTACATGATTAATTTAATAAACATGACTTAGGTTATATATAATTATTAGATCATGAAATTATTAACCTAAGTATTTTATATTTTCTAGACTTATAATTAATTAATTATTTAAAAACCATGGTTATAATTAATTAATTAACATGACTTAGGTTATATTATTAATAAATAATAATACATGTTTTAACCTAAGTATTTAACTTTATTTAATTAAAAACATGATATATTTTAATTAAATACTTTTAACCTATGGTTTATTTAAATTACATGTAATAATTAATAAACTATACATTATATCATTATGACTTAGGAAATAATCAGAAAAACACTTAGGCTGATATACTTAGCTTATTAAGGCAGCTAATCTATTTATGGAAACTTTCTATTTTTAGAAACTTATCTAATTCAGGCAGCTAATCTATTTATGGAAACTTAGTAATTCTATTTTTGGAAACTTTCTATTTTTGGAAACTTTCTATTTTTGGTAACTTTCTATTTTTGGAAACTTTCTATTTTTGGAAACTTTCTATTTTTGGAACCTGCTATTTTTGGAAAGTTACTTATTATTACACAGTAAGTATAATAATACATGAAATACCATAAATACTTAATCAGAGTAGACAAAATATAAGATAAACACAGTTTAAGGCTTAAAACAGTAAAACATGATATGAACATATAAAATAAGCTAAGACATGACATAAAACCAGTTACGTATTTAGTAAGCAGATACTTATTCATGTATGTATTTATGTAGCATTAGTGATACCGAAGTAGGATTCTCCTCAGTTCATCTTCTTCGTTCACTGGACATAAGGTACGGATTCCCGTCCTTTCAGTATGGACATTCTTTCCTTATTAGGATTCCCCGTATGCAGCCAAATGTTTTCTCGTAGTATAAGTTTATATGTTTTATTTGCTTATGTTTAATTTAGAATACCTATAGCCATATACATGCATGACCAGTTTCACCTAGTTATGGAGGTACCATAACCATAACATTAGAGGCACTGATGTTATGACTTCACCACGGCGGAGTGATTGCTCGTAGCGTCCCTTCAGCTTTTGGCCATATTTTTATATTCATCATGTGGGGCGTATGGGTGCATCCTAGTTACATGTTTTCATCAAATTACTCAGTGTGAATGTGGTGTGTGCCTTGCATCCTTCACAAGGAGCTTATCCCTCCTACCCAAACCAGTATATTAAATTAGAGGCAGCCCCTCTAATTTGCATGATGAGGTCACCCCTCCAAGTATTCATGCACGGTGGATTTTCATGACCTATATTGGCTAATGGTAGAACAATTTAAACAGTTTTTATAAGATAAACATAAGGCTTTTCAAACTATAAAACCAGTTTTACCAAGACTTAACCAGGTTACTCGGGACTTAGTTTCTTTCGCTGTTATATGTTATATGCTTATCCTATTCATGCTTTATTGTACATCCGTGCACTGAGCGTATTGCTCAGCCGTTTTCCTTTTCTATGTTCCCAAAACGGCAGGTACTCAGGGACGCTCGTAGACTTTAAGCGTACGTGCATATGGACTGGAAGCTTTCTAGCCTTTCCTTACTTTATGCATTATCTTTCCTTTAATACACTTTGCTATGGACATTGTTTAGTCCTTTCCTTTACAGTACTTATGTTTGTGTGTGATGAGCTTTACTTTTAGACTACCGATGTTTGATTCCGGTATTTTCCTTTTATGGTCATGTAATGTTTAGACATTTTTCCTTGTATGCTTTGATGACACGTCATAATTACGCATGACATTCCATTATCAAAATGGGGTGTTACAGTTATCGCCTCTAAACCCCAAACTTTAGAGGAAGTTATCACCATTACTCAAAGGTTAATGGATCAAGTGATAAGGTATAATCCTGCACCAATGGCAATCAATAACAAGAGGAAGTTTGATGATAGGAGAAATTTTCCTATTAATCGTAATTTACAGAAGAATAGTTTTCGTAATTATAATCATGGCAATAGTCGTCAGCAGCAGAACAAAAGAAATGATGTTTCTATTATGCTATGACTACGAACACTGGTTATAATGGAAGACAACCCTTTTGTCAGAAATGTTCTCTACATCACACAGGGTTTTGCACTATCAAGTGTCAGAACTGTGGAAAAACAGGACATCAGATAAGATTCTGCAGAGGTAAAGGACCAGCTACTGGGAGTAATCAAATTCCAGTAACTAAAGTTTGCCATAACTGTGGAGAAAAAGGGCATCTGGTAAATGAGTGCGTAAAGAGAGAATAGCAGAGGAAAAGCTTATTTGCTGAACGATACTCATCAAGATCAAAATGCGGTTACGGGTATGTTTCATTTAAATCAACATCTGGTTAATGTAATATTTGACTTAGGAGCTGATAGAAGTTTCATATCTGTTAAAATTGCTGTTAAGTTAGGTATACCGACTGTTTCCATGAATACTAAGTACGATGCAGAAATGGCCAATGAAAAAAAAGTTAGCACTAATACCGTTATTCAAGGATGTATCATTACTTTGTTACGTCAATCCCTTGAAATCGACCTTATGCCAATTAAGCTCGGTAGCGTTGACGTAGTCATAGGGATGGATTTGTTATCTAAATACCATGCTAAAATCTTATGTGACGAGAAAGCCGTTCATATTCCTATTAACGGTGAAGTTTTGGTTGTCCATGCTGAACGAAGTAAGACTCGACTAAATCTCATATCATGCATAAAGATAAATAAGTATGTATCCCGAGGTAGTCAAGATTTCTCAGTTCAAGTGAGAGAGAAACTGCAAGAAGAGAAGCGACTAGAAGATATTCTATAGTTAGAGACCTTTTCGAAGTATTTCTCGAGAGTTACCAGGTTTGCCACCTGAACGTCAAATTGAATTCCAAATCGATTTGATACCAGGAGCAACACCTATTTCTAAAGCGCCTTATCGATTAGCACCTTCGGAAATGCAAGAATTGTTAAGTCAAATCCAAGAACTAACTGATCGAGGATTTATTAGACCAAGTATATCGTCGTGGGGAGCTCCAGTCTTATTTGTGAAAAAGAAAGATGGATCTTTTAGAATGTGTATCGATTATCGTGAGTTAAACAAAGTTACTATAAAGAATCGTTACCCATTACCCAGAAACGACGATCTATTTGATCAACTTCAAGGATCAAGCGTATATTCGAAAATTGATTTACGGTCAGGTTATCATCAATTAAGAGTTAAGGAAGACGATGTTCCTAAAACTGCTTTCAGGACACGATACGGACATTATGAATTTCAAGTTATGCCTTTTGGTTTAACCAATGCACCAGCTGTTTTCATGGACCTCATGAACAGAGTGTGTAAGCCATACTTGGACAAATTTGTAATCGTGTTTAACGATGATATTCTTATTTACTATCGTAACAGAGAAGAACATGCTAAGCATATTGGTATAATTCTCGAGTTACTTAAGAAGAAGGAGTTGTATGCAATGTTCTCGAAATGCGAATTCTGGATCAATGTTATTCAATTTCTAGGACATGTCATTGATAGCCAGGGTATTCGTGTGGATCCTACGAAGATTGAAGCGGTGAAAAATTGGAGTAAGCCTAGTACGCCGACAATTTTTAGGACTTGCTGGGTATTATCGAAGATTTATCGAAGGTTTTTCAAAAATTGCTAAAGCTTTGACAGAATTAACTCAGAAAAATAAACCATTTGTCACGGGAGATAGTCAAGAGATAACTTTTCAATTATTGAAACAAAAGTTATGTAAAGCACCTATCCTAGCATTACCAGAAGGTAACGATGACTTTATCGTTTACTATGATGCATCTATCCAAGGAATGAGAGCAGTGCTTATGCAATGGAATAAGGTTATTGCTTATGCATCAAGGCAACTTAAACCAAATGAAAAGAATTATACTACTCATGATCTAGAATTAGGAGCAGTGATATTTGCTCTTAAGATCTGAGACATTACCTCTATGGTACGAAGTATATAGTATTTACCGATCACAAGAGTCTTCAATATATTCTTCACCAGAAAGAATTGAATATGAGACAGCAACGTTGGTTAGAATTACTTGCTGATTACGATTGTGAAATTCGTTATCACCCAGGTAAAGCCAATGTAGTAGCTAATGCTTTAAGTCGAAAAGAACATGTTAAGTCGTTACGAGCTAGATCGTTAATGATAACTCTTTTACCGAAGTTACCTACCCAAATTATCGAAGCACAAGAAGAAGCACTTAAAGACGAGAATGTTGGAGAAGAGAGATTAAGAGGAATGGATAAAGAGTTTGAAGTTCGTCAAGGTGGAATTCGTTGTATAAAAAATCGTAGTTGGTTACCTGCCCATGGTAATTTACGAGATTTGATTATGCACGAGTCTCATAAATCTAAATATTCTATACATCCTGGTTCTGACCAGATGTATCAAGATCTGAAGAAACTTTATTGGTGGCCTAACATGAAGGCAATCATAGTAGAATACGTTGGAAAGTGTTTAACGTGTGCAAGAGTTAAAGCAGAGTATAAAAAAGCATCTAGTCTATTGATACAATCAAAGATTCCAATATGGAAGTGGGAAAGAATTACGATGGATTTTGTGACTAAATTACCTAAGACATCAAATGGAAATGACACCATCTGGGTTATTGTCGATCGTCTGATATGAGTAAAATCTCATATCAATAATATCATAAATCACCCTAAAACACAAAGCAAATACCTAATTTTATTCATAAAAGCAGTATTATGGGTATGTTTTGTTGTTTGTGCTTGTTTAGGTAACAAAGATACAAATTTGGAGCAAACAAGTGAAATCAAGCCTTAATGATGAAGAAAAGACAAAAGGAGGATGAAAAGTGACAAGCCTTGCAAAGACAAAGGACCTTTCTTGACAACATTCAAAAGATGAAGGACTAAAGTTGTATATTTGAGAAGAGTTAAGAATAAAGCCAAATCTAGTCAAAGTCAAAGTCAAACAAGTCAAAGGAGGAATCTTGTTCAAGTTCAAAGTCAAAGGCCTATTATGTCAAGACTATGAAGACTAGAGCTCTAATGTTGAAACTACCAAGATAAAGGACCAATTCTTCCATTTTTGGAAAGTTAAATAAGTTCAATCCGTGTGAAGTATTTTCAGCCAATCACAAGCCAAGAAACAAATCACAGGGTGTTCTCCCATTGATTTTTGATGATTAAAAAAGAAAGAAAGGTAGAAAATAGATGAATTCTAGAGAGAGAAAGTAGTGAGAGAAAGTAGAGAGAAAATGGTTGGAACTTTTGAAGGATTATATTAGAGAGTGAAAAAATGAAATGACCAACACCCTTCCTAACATGCTAGGAAGGGTATATATAGTCCACCCACATGCGGGCTTGGTTATGGACTATATTCTAATGGGTCGGGCTTTCCTTTTGGGCTTTAGTTACTTATGAATGAACTTTAGTCTAAAGTTAAGCCCGTATAACACGACTAAACTACTACCTATTACAACGTTCTAAAATACGATACATAATAAACATATGACCGAGCATTCTTGTTTGACTCAATATTTTGAGGCTAACAATCTCCCCCAATGAGAGGTCATTACCCTCTATGAGAGGTCATTACCCTTTGTCATTTGGAGATTTGTAGAGATTACTAATCTCGCCAAAATGAGTCTTGAATGTGTAATAGTAGTCTTTTTTCTTCATGTTGTGATCTTTGAGTCTTTGTCATTGTCTTTCGACTTTGTCTTTAATCTTGAGATCTTCAAATCATCTTTGACTTGTCTTTGCCATCTTGCGATCTTGTGTCTTCATCCACATGCTCACACTATTAATTGTTAAATATGTCTTTAGGCATGAGTATGTGGTTTTGAATCTTTGACTTTGCTGAGTACACCATGACACCACCTTCTCGAGACAAAACATAGACACGGACTGAATGGCTTTGACATTCGTCCTAAATCGGTAGCGTTTTAACTCCGGTCGGTGAAGACCGTTATACGTTATTAAATATCGTACCTATGATAGGTTGATTCAATTTAGAATCCCCTTGACAGGGTTTCGCGGCTGTACTAGCCGTTCTCTTTACTCGACCGTCTCAAAGCAAGACTGCGAACATAAAGAGTGACTCAATTGGATAAATATTCGCTTGATTAAAGTCGTCAATTCAAATTTCTGGAACAAGTGTGATTCATAAAGAATCTTACCATTGTTGCTTTCCAGTTGACACAAGCTTGATTCATAAGAACCTCACAAGTCACCTACCGTAGCGCTGTTTGAGGTTAACGCTAGAAGAATTCCATTTGTCACTGTGAATATTAATGAATATCACTCTGAATGTTCTGGCAAGACCATAAAGATATTGCGTAGAAACCTGCAACGAGTTTGAATCAATTCAGAATCAAACCACTGTTGCTTTTCAGTTCTACATATGTTCATTTCATAAAGAATTTTGCATATGACCTACCGCAGTGCTGTTTGATGTTAACACTGGAAGGATTTCCACTCATCATTGTGAATACTAAGTAGTATCGCTCTGAGTGTTCTGGAAATATCGCAAGGATATAGCGTAGGACTCTCTTTATCGTCATTCCGTGTGTCCTAATGAGATTTGATTGATCTCTAGGCACTAAACTCGATTTATGCACTTTTAGTGGTTGGAGGCAGGAGCAGATGCCACCTATTCAATATCAACTGTCTTGGAGTGAGAAAGTCAATATAAGTCATGTTGTTCTCCGTGACAATAAAACAAACTTCTTTTGAGAGAAGCCTGAGCAGCTAGGGAAGGTTTGTGCATTTCATCACTGGGTCCATGATGAGTTTGTCTTCATGATATGTTGACCCAGTTTCTGCCTAAGTTGTATGGAGGGCTAATTTTTTTGTACCCTTTATCCTTACATTTCTTTTTCATTCTTCAACCCCTTCAATGCTTACCAAGACATCATTACTAGCACCTAGTTGTGATTGTTCCAGTGCTAGCATCAGTACTTAGTCGGCATTCAGCTACGTTCACAGTCTACTCCATCTTTCCTAAGGACTTCTAATAATCTATTGGATTGTCCCTGGGAAGATCCCTCCGGTTCTGGTTGGATCATAGGACTTAAACCTAACCATCCTTTTGACACCAATAACGTCGTGGATTAAAGATATTGTAGGTATTTGATCGTAACCATAAAAACCACTTTAAATTCTAACAAAGTGTTTAAAAAACATTTAACACCTTGCTAGTTTTGTCGTTTCAGAAAAAGCTCCTCTACACATGTGCATCGATAATCGACAGTGTTTTGCACATGTAGGTAAGAGTTAAAGTGCTTGAGTCTTGTATAAGATCACACTTTAATAACATTTTCTCCCCTATCTCTAATATATAAAATCTTTTAATATTAGAGATACGAAATTTGATTAAAATATATTTTGAAAAATAGTCTTTAAAATCTCCGGGGGAAAGATGTGTGATAGGTGTAGAAATACGTCTTTTAGGAAAAAGAGCGTAATTAGGGCAAGTATTAACAAGTGATTTAGGAAAACCACAAGTTATGACCCAAAGTGGGGATCGTTCTCAAGGAGGCTTGGTGTGTGTGTTAAGAAATGATTAACTTTATGATTATATTTATGAGAAGAGAAAATAGAAATGAGATAGTAAGAGAATGACGGTTACGATGACGAATTAAACTAAGACGATAAAGTCGTACATGTAAAACCGTAAAAAGTAGCAAAATTAAAAATTTACCCTAAAAATTCCTAGAAAATTATAATAAATCCTAAATTATGTAATTAGAGTTTACAAAAAATCAAAAATCACTCAAACCTTTTATTTAATTAAATAATAATTTTTTAATGCTAATTAAAGCCCAAAAAATCAATTTAATTAACAAAAAGCCCAAAATGAGATTTTTTAAATTGTAAACCTCTAAAATGACTTAACTTAATTTGAAACTATTTTTGAAAATTTTAAAATTAATTAAAACTATTTAAAAACAGTTAAAAACTCTTAAAACTTAGAATAATTATAAAAATTAATATAATGTCAAATAAAATATTCTAAAAATTGTAAAATTCCTAATTTAATGTATTTAGCCTAGGAAAAATATAAAAACTTGAAAAATCTGAATTTTAATTTTTAATAATGAAATAATATTAAAAATCCAAAATTAATAAAAAAATTCTAAAAAGTTGAAAACTAGTTTATTTTAACCTAATAAACACATAAATGAAGTTGAAATTACCTAAATACCCCTAATGGGCCTAGAATGGGCCAAAAGTCCAAACAGTTAGCTTAATGGGCTTATTAAGGCCTAATAAAAAATGTTGTCCAAATAAGCCCAAAAGCTCCTATCTGATTCAAAATTTGATTTTAAAGACAAATTAGACACACAAGCAGCTTATTCTTAATGGGCTTTTTGGCCCATTAAGCTATAAGCTGATGCAATAAGCTCAAATTAGACACACAAGCCTCTTTTGAGTTACTTAAGAGATCTGTAAAAAGAAAATTGGAAAAAGCACAAGGAATAAGCCTGAATAAGCAATAAGCTATCTTCACAAAACGACAAAATAGTCGTTTTCGAGTTCTAGGCCACCCCAAGAGCTGATTCAAGTTTCAAAAGCTTTTAAATGACTTAACTAAGCTTAATCAACAAAAAGTTTTCAAATAAGCCCACTCAATAAGCTGGAATAAGAAAATAAGCACTTAATTAAAAGTCAACTTTATGAGTTTTCTAGCAAAAAGTCAAAGCCAAGGTCTAATAAGCTCCAGTTCAAACAAATGGGTCAAATGAGGAAGATTGATCACAAAAAATAAGTTGTTGCAGGTCTGGATAAGCCAATATGGCTTATTAATAAGCTAACTGAAAAATTACACTAGCAGGGGCTAGTTTTGGGTGTTGAGCAATGGGAACTTTTCCCACTGCTTGACTTAATTGACTTTTTTGTCTTTAGTGACCTTTTTGTGGATTCAAGTTTCACAAAGGCACCCAAATGATCAGTTAATCATAAGGAGTCAATAGCAATCACAAAAACGCAATCACAATCAGCCAATTAGTACAGTTAATTCAAAACATCACCAGATCTAGCCCAGACATGAACAATAAGCAGTTATGAACTTATAAGCTGTTTAAGCAAAATTCAGCCAACCAAATTGCACCAAAAGCATACACAAGCTATAATAAACTCAAATGAACAAGTTTAAACAGGTTTCATGCAATGGTTCAAGGCCTAAATCAAGATTCAAGCACAATAAGGTTACTGATGAACACTAACAAGCAGATATGAACACTTTACTGATATACTTGACCAACAAGCCAAATTCAAAGACTCAAATCTTCAAACCAGGTTATATAAACTATGATATAACAACTTTTAGCCCTAAGCATGCATATACTCTAGGTATTTCCAAAATCTTAAGTCAAAATTAGCTAAATCCAATGAGATATTGAACAATGTTTGATTCAAGGGTTTAAGGCCAATAACTTGCAGGTTTTAGTTCTCAACCAAGTAAATAACAGATAACAAGCATAAACAACAACTTTCAACAACATAATAGCAACCTATGATCTTAAACAGATAGTCCCAAACACCCCTTATCTTTTTCAAATCAAGTTTAAATAAGTATAAGTATATTCCAAGACTACCCAAGCCCAATCAAACACATTAACAAGTATAATATGCAGTATTGAACAAGATTAGACCACAAATTCAGCAAGAACACAAGTCACACACAAAATCACCAAAAATCAAGATTTTAAGCAGATTTTAGGTAGAATGGTGCAAACCTCATTGATGTACATCCACACCCAAAATTTTTGAGCTTATGTGCTAGCAAGAACAAGCACAAGCTTCCACAAACAAGCCTGCTAAGATGAAACAAAGTTAGAAGCCCAAATATCAAAAACAGAAAGTGAAAAATCCTTGATTTATGCAACCTTAGTTCCCCACACTTGATTATCTCCAAGTTATAAGCTTCACAACACCTTGATATCACAATATCAGGATGCTATGATCAGCTTATAGCCTAAAAATTCCAAGGTTTGAACAAGACTTAGCAAAATATCAAGATTTAAGGAAAATATGCAAACTTTTTCACACTCCCTTGAAAACAGGTTTTAGGATTCAAGATTAGTAAACATGTAACAATAATAAGCAGGAAATAACAAAGGCACTTGACTTTTCTTTAAAGATTCAAACACAATTCATTCAATATGAAACTGGATTTACAGAACTTTGAACAAAGGAAAATGTTAGAGCAAAGAAAAAATGTAGTATCCTAAGGCCTTTAAATAGGCTTACAAGTGAACTAGGAAAGCAGAAAAACGTGAAACCCTAGCTAATGAAGTTCCAGTTATGCCCTTGAGGGTTTGTGATATGAGCTTAAACTCATATCCTTTTATCAACAAATAACCCTAAAACACGAAGCAAAATACCAATTTATTTGGCAAAAACAGTATTATGTGGTATGTTTGTGTTTGTGTGCACTTGTGTAGGTAAGAAGATACATTTTCAAGCAAACAAGGAAAAATCAAGCTCAAATGGATGAAAAAGACAAAAGAGGATCAAAAGTGACAAGACTTTGAAGAATAAGGACCTATCTTGACAAGTTATGAAAGTTGAAGGACTAAAAGTGAAATAATGTAAAAGTCAAGATTCAAGTCAAACCTGGTCAACCATCAAGTCAACTCAGTCAAGGGATGATTTTGTTGAAGAATCAAAGTTAAAGGACCAAAAATGGTAAAAGAATGAAGATCCTAGCCTAAAACAGCAATCTGCCAAGAAGAAGGACTTGTTTTGCCAAGATTGAAAAGATATGCAAGTGTGATCCATGTGTCAAGATTTCAACCAATGGGAAGAGAGATATTGTTTCACATGGATTGCCATTTCAGCATAATAAATGTCCACTACTGCCGCCACATTTATTACAAGATCTTAACAGTTGTGATCCGTGTGACATATTTTAAGCCAACCAGAAACTGACACGTGGCGTCTTCTTCAAAAATAAAAATGCCAGGATCGCGTTTTTGATAGAAGCAATTTCAGGGAAAGATATAAACACCAAAGATGATCGTTTTGAAGAGACGAATTCAATGGTACAACTCAATTAACATATCACTCATCCAATCAAAAACACCCAAATCATTGTTCATACCTTCAAAGTGCCAAATGCAGAATTTTCCACGTGGCAAGTTATTACTGGTTCTGACACGTCACCAACTCCAACTAACTCTCCTCTCATGCCTATAAATACCTAGTTTAGTCTTCATTTGTAGTTTGTAGCCTAATTTTGTAAAACACCTAGTTAAATTTTCCCTTTCCCTTTTTCCCTCAATTTTCCCCTAACTACTCAAGAGTCTGACAAACTCTTGAGTCAGTTAGTTAGTTGATAGCTTGTAACAAACTTTGTAACTGATTTCCTTCAATAAAATTCAAATTCCATTTTTCCCGCCAATTCTGTTCTTCTCAATTCAGTTTGATTCTTGCTGCTGTTGGATATAATTGTTGCTGTTTGATGTTTGTTATGATCAACCATTGATCATAACTGACATTTGTGAAGTTTACCAGTTTGTTGATCACAATTCAGCCATTTCTTAGTTCCTATGGAGATTTCAAGTAGTTTGATTGATTCCAGTTGATTGTGGGTTGATTCTTGTTGATTTCTAGTGATAGGTGGTGGTTATTACTAGGGCAAGAGAGCTCAGCGCTCCTCTTCTTCCCAAAGGATATCTACATTAGGTTCTATAGTTCTTATTTTTGTTCGTCTAAACAGTCAACTGCCATGCTTTATTTTCCTAGTTTAATTCTGATTGCTGCATGATAAAGTTGTTAAGTAGTTGATGTTTGATTGATCTTTGTGAGTTTGTATCCTAATCCTGCCTGCTTGTGTTTTGGATTTGGATTTAGTTCTAGTTACTTGCATCATTTCAGTCATTATTAGCTTTGCACCTTAATTGTAGTTCTAGTTGTGATAATTGACTGCACTTAGCTCTAATACCTTTCATTTTGTCCATTGAAGTTAGATTGCTATAGCATTTGAATCAGTTTAATCCAATACTTAACAAGTCTTTGAAAAAGTTTGAAAGAAACAGTTAAAGGAGTGTTTGGTAGTAGATCAAAATCAGTTTTCAAGCATTGTGAATTGGTGTTGTAGAGTTCATTTCTAGTCCTTAGTTGATAACAAGTAGTTTAAAGTGATTTGCAAGTCAAATATAAAGTCAATCAGGCAAATGGCACTTGATTAGTTTGGGTTAGCCTTATTTCAGCTTTGGTTTGAAAAACTTGCCATTTTCATTTGCTTATTTCTCATTCATTCCTAGATGAAATTTCTTCAAATTTGTTTCCAGTCCTAGCTAATATCATATAGTTTTAGTTTCTAAAAGGAATTTACACAGTATCAGTTAATAAGCTGGTAATAAGCTTTTTGGTCCAAGTCTGAGCAATTCTCATTCTCTGAGATAAAGTAGCTACTGATTTCTTATATCTACAAATCTACTTCACAAAAGTCATGATTTTCTTTCACAAAAACGTTTAATAAGTGTTGAATATTGATTTTTGAGAATTTGAGCTTTTTCCAAAATCTGGTCAAACTTGGTCAACATAAGCTCTTTTGAGCTTATTTCAGATTTCTAGCTCATTTCTTGATGAAAATAGTTCTGGTTTGATTTCCCATTCTTGAAATAAGTTGCTTAATCAGTTTCATTACAAAGATCAAGTTGTGACTGTTTGGTTTAAGCTGTAGCTTATTTTGAGCTTATCAATAAGCACTCTTTTGCTTATTTTTGAGCCTTAGCTTAATTCCTTGAACACACGTAGCTAAAATTGGATTTGAAGTCTTTTGCAAGTTGTTTCATCTGATTTGGTTAAGTAATAAGCTCAAACGAGCTTATTCTTTCTTGTGTCCCGTTTTAGCTTAAAATCTTTCCATAATTGCTCTTTAGTCCTTCCATTTTTAACAGTATTGTAAACTTGGCTAATCTTTCAAGTAATTAGGGTTTGCATAACTTTGGTCCCTGGACTTTGCAATTTGTTAAAATTCAGTTAGTAGTTTGTTAGATTGTTGCATTTTTAGTTAGTTTGTTATAGTTTTTGCATTGTTGATCCTTATAGTTTACTGTTTTGCATTTTTAGTCCCTATAGTTGTAGAATTTACATTTTGAGCATCTAACTTTCATAGAAATTACATTTTCAGTCCTTCTAGTTTTATATCTTGAGTCAGTTAGTTAGTTGATAGCTTGTAACAAACTTTGTAACTGATTTCCTTCAATAAAATTCAAATTCCATTTTTCCCGCCAATTTTGTTCTTCTCAATTCAGTTTGATTCTTGCTGCTGTTGGATATAATTGTTGCTGTTTGATGTTTGTTATGATCAACCATTGATCATAACTGACATTTGTGAAGTTTACCAGTTTGTTGATCACAATTCAGCCATTTCTTAGTTCCTATGGAGATTTCAAGCAGTTTGATTGATTCCAGTTGATTGTGGGTTGATTCTTGTTGATTTCTAGTGATAGGTGGTGGTTATCACTAGGGCAAGAGAGCTCAGCGCTCCTCTTCTTCCCAAAGGATATCTACATTAGGTTCTATAGTTCTTATTTTTGTTCCTCTAAACAGTCAACTGCCATGCTTTATTTTCCTAGTTTAATTCTGATTGCTGCATGATAAAGTTGTTAAGTAGTTGATGTTTGATTGATCTTTGTGAGTTTGTATCCTAATCCTGCCTGCTTGTGTTTTGGATTTGGATTTAGTTCTAGTTACTTGCATCATTTCAGTCATTATTAGCTTTGCACCTTAATTGTAGTTCTAGTTGTGATAATTGACTGCACTTAGCTCTAATACCTTTCATTTTGTCCATTGAAGTTAGATTTCTATAGCATTTGAATCAGTTTAATCCAATACTTAACAAGTCTTTGAAAAAGTTTGAAAGAAACAGTTAAAGGAGTGTTTGGTAGTAGATCAAAATCAGTTTTCAAGCATTGTGAATTGGTGTTGTAGAGTTCATTTCTAGTCCTTAGTTGATAACAAGTAGTTTAAAGTGATTTTCAAGTCAAATATAAAGTCAATCAGGCAAATGGCACTTGATTAGTTTGGGTTAGCCTTATTTCAGCTTTGGTTTGAAAAACTTGCCATTTTCATTTGCTTATTTCTCATTCATTCCTAGATGAAATTTCTTCAAATTTGTTTCCAGTCCTAGCTAATATCATATAGTTTTAGTTTCTAAAAGGAATTTACACAGTATCAGTTAATAAGCTGGTAATAAGCTTTTTGGTCCAAGTCTGAGCAATTCTCATTCTCTGAGATAAAGTAGCTACTGATTTCTTATATCTACAAATCTACTTCACAAAAGTCATGATTTTCTTTCACAAAAACGTTTAATAAGTGTTGAATATTGATTTTTGAGAATTTGAGCTTTTTCCAAAATCTGGTCAAACTTGGTCAACATAAGCTCTTTTGAGCTTATTTCAGATTTCTAGCTCATTTATTGATGAAAATAGTTCTGGTTTGATTTCCCATTCTTGAAATAAGTTGCTTAATCAGTTTCATTACAAAGATCAAGTTGTGACTGTTTGGTTTAAGCTGTAGCTTATTTTGAGCTTATCAATAAGCACTCTTTTGCTTATTTTTGAGCCTTAGCTTAATTCCTTGAACACACGTAGCTAAAATTGGATTTGAAGTCTTTTGCAAGTTGTTTCATCTGATTTGGTTAAGTAATAAGCTCAAACGAGCTTATTCTTTCTTGTGTCCCGTTTTAGCTTAAAATCTTTCCATAATTGCTCTTTAGTCCTTCCATTTTTAACAGTATTGTAAACTTGGCTAATCTTTCAAGTAATTAGGGTTTGCATAACTTTGGTCCCTGGACTTTGCAATTTGTTAAAATTCAGTTAGTAGTTTGTTAGATTGTTGCATTTTTAGTTAGTTTGTTATAGTTTTTGCATTGTTGATCCTTATAGTTTACTGTTTTGCATTTTTAGTCCCTATAGTTGTAGAATTTACATTTTGAGCATCTAACTTTCATAGAAATTACATTTTCAGTCCTTCTAGTTTTATATTTTGTTAATTGAATTTTGTTTGAATAAAAAAATTGGTATTTGCAAAATGTTTTACGTATAAGTAGTTTAATATTTTTCATTTTTAAATAGTGTTGTTTGAATTAGCATAGATTACCAAGCAAGCTTAAACAACCAAGAACAATTATAAATCCGATATTGGTTGGACTTTCTATTAGTTAAGAACTGAGAAAACGAACTGCATTATACTACATTTCAAATGGCGCCGCTGCCGGTTCTTTGACTACACGAGAGACTATCGATTGACGGTTTTCATTGGCTTTTGGGATCCGTTCACTTTGTGAACGTTATTTTTACGTATCATAAATCAAAAACAAATAAAAAAATCAAAAATATAAAAATATATAAAAACTAAAAAATTAACAAAACAATTCTTTTCCTAAAGAATTGACCAAAAAAATTAAAAAATCCAAAAAGCAATCTTTTTCCTAAGAGATTGCAACCAAAAATATATATTATTGGATTCTCTCGGTTTTTATGTACATATAGTATTTTCCTTTAAAAAACTCATAAATACAAAAATATTTTCCATATATTATTATAAGTAAATACGTATACGTATAATAACAATCAATCTACATATCTTCCATAAGTATTGCCGAGGCAATACACCGTGTTGAGGGGCGCTCCGGTCCTTGACACGCGTATCGATCAAACAAAATAAAGCAAGAATAAATAAATACTCTCAATAAGCAACAATTCGAAGAATACGAACATTTAAGTGAATAGAAAGGCGATGTGCTATAAAATGCCATCTAAGGGTCAATAGGTACTTAAGTGCTTCGCGCCACCTAACCCCCCGTTCACTTGGGAGTATTCTAAGAAGGAAGGCTTCATTGAGGGTCTTGCACCCAAAGTAGTAACTACATATATTGTTATTTTCTTGTGGATATTTAATATTGAAATTCGAAGAGGATAATCCATTTCTCTTCAAAGTCACACGAGAGCTTCTCTCTCATTCCTCGTATTGAGTTGCATGCTCACTCGCGGGCGTGCACAAATACCGATTGGTGTACAACCTCTTCCTCCGAAAAGGAAGAAAAAGAGAAAGAGTAAGACCACCACCGTCCACCAAGCCGATCACGAGAATCGTGCTTTTTCACCACCACAAGAAGCCATGGCTATTGATAATCGTACTTTGTATGAACGTATGCAATCCAACATTCATGGATATGCTAGTGCCATTAAGATTCCCGACTTTCCCGCTAACACATTTGAGCTACATACATCTATGATCAATATGGTTGCTTTATCACCTTTCTTGGGAAAACAAAATGAGGATCCCCATGCTCACCTTAAGAGATTCCTTTCACTTTGCAATACCATTAAGCATAATGGGGTTCCACATGAGGTCATTAGATTGATGTTAGTGTCATTTTCCTTAGATGGGAGTGCTAAGCATTGGTTAGACACCCAACCACCCGATAGTATCACCACATGGGATGATTTTACCACTAAGTTTTTGAACAAATTCTTTCCTCCACAAAAGACTATGGCTTTGAGGAATTTAATTATGGGCTTTACACAAAAACCTAGTCAATCCTTTAGTGATGCTTGGGAAGAGTATAGTGAGTTGTTGAGGCGATGCCCTAACCATGGAATGGATGATGTAAACCAAATCAATACCTTCTATAATGGCCTTAAACCTCACCACCAAGATTCACTAAATGCTTCCGCGGGAGGGAGTATTCTTCTTAAAACATACCACGAGGCTTTGAACATTATTGAGACTAAGGCAATGGTTCAAACAAACAATCCATTTGAAGAAAAGGTTCATGTGATCCAAAACACTTCTCAAACTCCTTGTGACATCCAACTTCTTAAAGAGATCCTTCAAACAGTCAAACAAGGACAAGAAATGACTAATGACATGTTTCAAAATTTTAAGAGCATGACATTGAACAATTCCTCAAATAATGTGAATGCCATCACCATTTCTTGTGTTACTTGTGGAGGCCCCCATTCTTATGAACAATGTGATAAGGTGCAAGGGTATCAAGGGGAATGCTATGCTTACCAAGAGGAACATCATGAACACTTCAAGCCTAACATCAATCCAAATAACCTTTCTTACAAATCCCAAAATTACCTTACTCCACCCGGCTTCCCACCCCAACCACCCACCCAAATTCCACAAAATCCTCCTCAAATTTTAGCAAGGAATCAAGGGCAAAGACAACCATACCAAGGAAATAACTACAAGGCACCCAATCAATTTCAACCTCAAGCAAATACCTTTTATCCACCAAATCAAGGATTTAACTCCCAACCTTTACCTTTCCAACCTCAAGGTTTTCAAGGTTATGTGCCACAAGAGTTTAACACAATGGATCTTTTGCAAAAGATGAATCAAGAGAATGAAAGGAAATTCCAAGCTATGGAAAAGAAAATGAATGACCAATTCAATAAGGTTTTAATGGCGGTAACTCAAAGACCACAAGGGGCTTTACCTTCCAACACACAAACAAACCCTAGGGCCAATGTTAATGCTATTACAACAAGGAGTGGAACAACAACAAAGGATCCTTCACCTCCTAAACCTACTCTTGTTCAACCCACTTGTGCTCCTACTTGTGACAAGCCTTCTACTTCTACTCCACCTCCTCAAAATGCTCCTATTCACTCAAACATACCTTCTCAACCACCTCATACTTCTCCTTTACCTTCTACACTTCCCAATGAAGAGGCTAACAAAGATAAATCTTCCACCACAACACCTATTACACCTACACCAAAACCTACTCTTCCATACCCTTCAAGGTTGAAAAAGGACAAGTTAAAGAACAAAGATGACATCCAAGTCTCCAATTTCTTAAGGATGTTCAAGCAACTCAATATCAACATATCTTTTGCGGAAGCTCTTGCTTATATGCCAAAGTTTGCTAAGATGTTCAAGGATTTGCTCTCAAACAAAGAAAAATTGGTTGATTTGCCCAACACATCACTTAATGAAAATTGTTCCGCGGTGTTACTTAAAACCTTACCAACAAAACTTGGAGATCCGGGGCGCTTCTTGATACCTTGTAATTTTCCCGGTGTTGAAACTTGCATGGCTTTGGCGGATTTAGGGGCGAGCATAAATCTCATGCCTTTATCGGTTTGGAAACAACTATCTCTTCCCGAGCTCACTCCCACTAGGATGACTCTTGAACTAGCCAACCGAACCATAGCTCACCCCGTAGGTATAGCGGAAGATGTGTTTGTAGGTGTGGACAAGTTTACCTTTCCGGCCGACTTTGTAGTGGTCGATTATGACATGGATCCTAGAGTGCCTTTGATTGTTGGTAGACCGTTTTTGAGAACGGCTCGTACCTTGATAGATGTGGCGGAAGGAGAATTAATTATGAGAGTAGAGGATGAGAAAGTGGTGTTTAAGTTAGGGAAAGTTTGTGATAGAAAAGAGGTTAAGGAGTCTAGACCTTGTGAGACTATTAACATTGTGGATGTGCTAGATGAAGTGTGTAATGAACACTTTCATGATGCTTGTAAGAATGCTAGTGATGAGATTCCACATGTTGAAACCGTGGCCTCAATTGCTCCCTCTTTAACACCTTTTGGAGAGAGTGATTTCCTCTTGGAGGAATTTGAGTCTAACTTTCTTGGTGATGATGATTCTCCCATTAATTGGGAAGAAGATATTCTTACAATCCAAAAGTTGCTCAATGAGGACCCTATTCCTTCTCCTATTCCACAAGAGATTACCATTGAGGAACCTTCTATAGTAAAACCTTCCATAGAGAGTCCACCTCCCATTGAACTTAAGGAACTTCCATCCCACTTAGAATATGCTTTCTTAGAAGGAAAAGACCAATTACCGGTGATTATTGCTAAAGAGTTGAAAGAGGATGAGAAGGAGCAACTTATTGAAGTCCTTAAGAAACACAAGAAAGCCTTAGCATGGAAAATATCCGACATAAGGGGAATTGATCCACATTTTTGTACTCACAAAATCCTTATGGAGGATGACTATAAACCCGCCATTCAAAACCAAAGGAGAGTTAACCCAAAAATCCATGAGGTTATTAAGAAGGAAGTGATTAAACTCATAGATGCGGGTATGATTTACCCCATTTCCGACTCTCCATGGGTTAGCCCGGTTCATTGTGTTCCAAAGAAGGGTGGAATCACCGTAGTGCCTAATGAGAACAATGATCTTATTCCCACGAGACTTGTAACCGGTTGGAGAGTTTGCATTGATTATAGAAAACTCAATGAGGAAACTAGGAAAGACCATTTCCCGCTTCCCTTTATGGATCAAATGCTTGAACGCTTAGCGGGAAATGAGTACTATTGTTTTCTTGATGGCTTTTCGGGTTATTTCCAAATACCCATTGACCCTAAGGATCAAGAAAAGACCACATTCACTTGTCCCTACGGTACATTTGCTTACAAGAGGATGCCTTTTGGCCTATGTAATGCATCGGGGACGTTTCAAAGGTGCATGATAGCGATTTTCCATGACATGATAGAGCAAACCATGGAGGTTTTTATGGATGACTTTTCCGTATTTGGAAGCTCCTTTAGCTCATGTCTCACTAATCTTGAGAGAATGCTTAAGCGTTGTGAGGAAACACGTTTGGTGCTTAATTGGGAGAAATTTCACTTTATGGTGAAAGAGGGGATTGTTTTAGGACACAAGATATCCAATAAGGGATTAGAAGTTGATCGAGCTAAAATTGATGTGATTGCTAAGCTTCCCCCACCCACCTCGGTTAAAGGTGTAAGGAGTTTCTTAGGTCATGCGGGATTTTATAGGCGCTTTATACAAGATTTCTCTAAGATAGCTAGACCGATGACTCATCTCTTGGAGAAAGAGGCTCCTTTCATTTTTGATCAAGCTTGTTTAGACTCTTTTGAGACCCTTAAGGAAAAATTGACAAAGGCTCCCGTTTTGGTTTCTCCAAATTGGGAATTACCTTTTGAGCTTATGTGTGACGCTAGTGATTATGCGGTGGGGGCCGTCTTAGGACAAAGAGTTAATAAGCATTTTCAACCTATACACTATGCGAGTAAAACCATGACCGGTGCACAACTTCATTACACTACCACGGAAAAAGAGTTGCTTGCTATAGTATATGCTTTTGAGAAGTTTAGACCATATCTTGTGCTTTCCAAGACCATAGTGTATACGGATCACTCCGCTCTCAAGTATCTTATGACAAAACAAGATGCTAAGCCTAGGCTTTTGAGATGGGTTTTGTTGCTTCAAGAGTTTAAGATAGAGATTCGTGATAAGAAAGGGGCCGAGAATTTAGCGGCGGATCATTTGAGTAGACTTGAGCATCCTTTTCAAGGAGATTTCCCACATCAAGAAATCAATGAATCCTTTCCACTAGAGGAGCTCATGTCTATCTCTTCCCAAGAGGATGCCACACCTTGGTTTGCGGATATAGCAAACTATCTTGTGGGCAATGTGCTTATTGAGGGTCTTACTTATCAACAAAAGAAAAAGTTTCTTAAGGAAGTTAAGTATTACTTTTGGGATGATCCATATCTTTTTAGGCAATGTGCGGACCAAATCATTAGACGGTGTGTAGATGGGCCCGAGGCATTTAAAATCTTAGAGGCATGTCATAAAGGACCTACGGGTGGACATTTTGGGCCTAACTACACCGCCAAGAAAGTCTTTGATTCGGGTTACTATTGGCCTTCCATTTACAAGGATGCTCAAGAAATGGTGAAATTTTGTGATGTTTGTCAAAGACAAGGAAAAATTACACAACGTGATGAGATGCCACAAAATTTTATCCAAGAGTGTGAGATATTTGATGTATGGGGAATAGATTTCATGGGACCTTTTCCATCCTCTAAGGGAAACAAGTATATACTTGTGGCGGTGGATTATGTGTCCATGTGGGTGGAGGCTAAAGCCTTACCTACTAATGATGCTAGAGTGGTTGTAAAGTTCTTGAAACAATTGTTTGCAAGATTTGGTGTACCTCGTGCCATCATAAGTGATCGTGGTACGCACTTTTGTAATGATCAATTCACGAGAGTTATGAAGAAATATGGAGTGAATCATAGACTTTCTACCGCGTATCACCCTCAAACAAATGGTCAAACCGAGGTCACAAATCGTGGTTTAAAGAGGATTTTAGAGAGAACGGTGGGAGAGCATAGAGCTTCTTGGTCAGATAAGCTTGATGATGCTTTGTGGGCGTTTAGGACGGCTTTTAAAACACCAATTGGTTGTACTCCTTATAGGCTTGTCTATGGAAAAGCGTGCCACCTCCCATTTGAGTTAGAACATAAGGCATCTTGGGCTCTCAAGTGGGCTAACTTTGATTTAAACCAAGCCGGTTCACATAGGAAAGATCAAATCAATGAGATGGATGAGTTGAGAGCCAATGCCTATGAGAATTCTTTGCTATACAAGGAAAAGACTAAGAAATTGCATGATGCTAAGATCAAGAATCGTGAGTTCAAAGTTGGAGAGCCGGTTCTCCTCTTTAACTCAAGATTGAAGCTTTTTGCGGGCAAGCTTAAGTCGAGATGGTCCGGTCCATTCACTATTGCTCAAGTGTTTCCATATGGAACTCTTGAGTTGTCCCAACCCGATGGTCCAAATTTTAAAGTGAATGGTCACCGTGTTAAACATTACTTTGGGGAGGACATTTCAGTTGAAATGGTCCAAGAGGTCCCCATTTTCCCCTGAATTAATTCATTGAGGGACGAGTTGAGCTAGAGACTCATTAACTCAAGCATCGTATAACTAGGTTTAGAGTGTTGTAGGTTAGAAATAAAGGCATAGATTTGGAGATAAGTGTAGGGGAGACCTTCTTTTGTCTTCTTGATTGTTTGTAGGGTTGCTCACTCATCTATTGCTTTGGAGCTTATGGAGGAGGCCCTTGTATCCGGTTCACTTCGTTACTTTAGTGAATTTTCATTGACATCTTGTGCTTAAACATGATTTCACTAATAGTTGTCCTTTCCTTAACTTGGGTTAAGCAAAGTCTATTCATTGTCATAAGTGTAGGGGAAGTTTTTACACTTCCATGCTCTTAAACATTGAGGACAATGTTTAGCTTAAGTGTAGGGGGGTCTTCTATCGAAGTGACCTTACCTAGAACTTGTCATTGTCTTGCATGATAACATGGAAAAATGAATTTTTCAACATTTTTCAAGTTTTTGATCTACTTTGGCCAGCAAAAATATGCATTCATAGTTTTTGCATCAATCATTTTTCATTTGCATAACACACTTGCATTGTATATATTTCTTCTTTTATTTTTCATCCAAAATATATAAAAAGGAAAATATAATAAAACATGGTTTTAACAAATTTATACTTCTTTGACATATTAGGCCCGTCATGGATATTTTGACTCAACCCGAGTTTGCTTATTTTAGCACTCTCTAGCTAGTATCCTTAACCATGTAGTCCTTCATTGGTCTATTAGGCTAAGCTTCCACCAATTTCATTCTTTGAAATTTTAAATTTGTGGAGAATGGGAAATGATAGAGTTGAAGCAAGTGTAAAAGGGCTAGATAGACTTCATGGCAATTACTTGTGGCTAAACCCTTCTCTTCTTTATCTCTACTTTCTTCGCATGTATATAATTGTTAATAAATAATCAAGTACGGTTTTAATTGGTTCGTAATCTCTTATGCATTTTTGGCTAATCATTTATGGTTGATATGAGTACGTCTTAAGATTCTAAGTTAGCACGTTTTATGTGTACTAGACTTATGTCATGCTCCATATTTAGCGGGTGTTTTTCCTTTTCTTCTTTGCAAATTTCTTGGTGAGGAATAAAGAAAAATAAGAGCGGCTTATGAAAAAAAATGAGTGGCTAGAAAAAAAAAAGAAAAAGAAAAAAAAATAATGCAAGACTCCCAAGAGGGGCAGTGTGGTGTTAATTATAGTGACTATTGAGTTCCAATATTACCTTGACGGGTTGCGGGGATTCAATAGATTGCTCCAATCCAATATTACCTTGACGGGTTGCGGGGTTGAAGATCCAAAATCTCAAAAAGATGCGGATGTAAATTATTGCGTGAGTTTTATTTTTCTTTCCTTAGCGAGTGTGTAGTTACTTATGAAAGCATGACATGAGGATTTTACACATAAGGCGAATGACTTATTACTCTTAATACGGACTTGTATTAATTGTGAGCGGTTTTTCAAGTAATGGATGAGAAGATTACTTAGGATTAAAACCGTGCTTCCTTATTTTTGGATTTTACACTTCTTATATTTCACACTTGAATAAGGACAGATTTGCCCACAAGCAATTTGCTCAATTAATAACCGGTTCCACATTTAATTGTCATGAATAAGTTGATGCACTTTTTACTTGTGAATGCAATGATTCCATTTATAAGCTTGGTATGGGGAAATTGAAACTTGAGGGTGATAAGTATCCATGGTATCCAAGCCCTAATCCAAGTCATTGAATTCTTTATGAGTTATTTCCATCAAAACCATTTCAAGAAAAATCAAAAAGATATAGATAGAATTGTATTTTGATTCATTGCATTATTAAAAGTCAAAATCATGCATCATCTAGTTTAGAGTAGTGTAGATGCATCTCATATGGCCAAGGTGGATTAATTATGAGGGAAATGTAAATTTTTAAGCCTTGAAATATAATATTGCATGAGGACATGACAATGTTCAAGTGTAGGGGAATTTGATATGAGCTTAAACTCATATCCTTTTATCAACAAATAACCCTAAAACACGAAGCAAAATACCAATTTATTTGGCAAAAACAGTATTATGTGGTATGTTTGTATTTGTGTGCACTTGTGTAGGTAAGAAGATACATTTTCAAGCAAACAAGGAAAAATCAAGCTCAAATGGATGAAAAAGAGAAAAGAGGATCAAAAGTGACAAGACTTTGAAGAATAAGGACCTATCTTGACAAGTTATGAAAGTTGAAGGACTAAAAGTGAAATAATGTAAAAGTCAAGATTCAAGTCAAACCTGGTCAACCATCAAGTCAACTCAGTCAAGGGATGATTTTGTTGAAGAATCAAAGTTAAAGGACCAAAATTGGTAAAAGAATGAAGATCCTAGCCTAAAACAGCAATCTGCCAAGAAGAAGGACTTGTTTTGCCAAGATTGAAAAGATATGCAAGTGTGATCCATGTGTCAAGATTTCAACCAATGGGAAGAGAGATATTGTTTCACATGGATTGCCATTTCAGCATAATAAATGTCCACTACTGCCGCCACATTTATTACAAGATCTTAACAGTTGTGATCCGTGTGACATATTTTAAGCCAACCAGAAACTGACACGTGGCGTCTTCTTCAAAAAAAAAAATTGCCAGGATCGCGTTTTTGATAGAAGCAATTTCAGGGAAAGATATAAACACCAAAGATGATCGTTTTGAAGAGACGAATTCAATGGTACAACTCAATTAACATATCACTCATCCAATCAAAAACACCCAAATCATTGTTCATACCTTCAAAGTGCCAAATGCAGAATTTTCCACGTGGCAAGTTATTACTGGTTCTGACACGTCACTAACTCCAACTAACTCTCCTCTCATGCCTATAAATACCTAGTTTAGTCTTCATTTGTAGTTTGTAGCCTAATTTTGTAAAACACCTAGTTAAATTTTCCCTTTCCCTTTTTCCCTCAATTTTCCCCTAACTACTCAAGAGTCTGACAAACTCTTGAGTCAGTTAGTTAGTTGATAGCTTGTAACAAACTTTGTAACTGATTTCCTTCAATAAAATTCAAATTCCATTTTTCCCGCCAATTCTGTTCTTCTCAATTCAGTTTGATTCTTGCTGCTGTTGGATATAATTGTTGCTGTTTGATGTTTGTTATGATCAACCATTGATCATAACTGACATTTGTGAAGTTTACCAGTTTGTTGATCACAGTTCAGCCATTTCTTAGTTCCTATGGAGATTTCAAGCAGTTTGATTGATTCCAGTTGATTGTGGGTTGATTCTTGTTGATTTCTAGTGATAGGTGGTGGTTATCACTAGGGCAAGAGAGCTCAGCGCTCCTCTTCTTCCCAAAGGATATCTACATTAGGTTCTATAGTTCTTATTTTTGTTCGTCTAAACAGTCAACTGCCATGCTTTATTTTCCTAGTTTAATTCTGATTGCTGCATGATAAAGTTGTTAAGTAGTTGATGTTTGATTGATCTTTGTGAGTTTGTATCCTAATCCTGCCTGCTTGTGTTTTGGATTTGGATTTAGTTCTAGTTACTTGCATCATTTCAGTCATTATTAGCTTTGCACCTTAATTGTAGTTCTAGTTGTGATAATTGACTGCACTTAGCTCTAATACCTTTCATTTTGTCCATTGAAGTTAGATTGCTATAGCATTTGAATCAGTTTAATCCAATACTTAACAAGTCTTTGAAAAAGTTTGAAAGAAACAGTTAAAGGAGTGTTTGGTAGTAGATCAAAATCAGTTTTCAAGCATTGTGAATTGGTGTTGTAGAGTTCATTTCTAGTCCTTAGTTGATAACAAGTAGTTTAAAGTGATTTGCAAGTCAAATATAAAGTCAATCAGGCAAATGGCACTTGATTAGTTTGGGTTAGCCTTATTTCAGCTTTGGTTTGAAAAACTTGCCATTTTCATTTGCTTATTTCTCATTCATTCCTAGATGAAATTTCTTCAAATTTGTTTCCAGTCCTAGCTAATATCATATAGTTTTAGTTTCTAAAAGGAATTTACACAGTATCAGTTAATAAGCTGGTAATAAGCTTTTTGGTCCAAGTCTGAGCAATTCTCATTCTCTGAGATAAAGTAGCTACTGATTTCTTATATCTACAAATCTACTTCACAAAAGTCATGATTTTCTTTCACAAAAACGTTTAATAAGTGTTGAATATTGATTTTTGAGAATTTGAGCTTTTTCCAAAATCTGGTCAAACTTGGTCAACATAAGCTCTTTTGAGCTTATTTCAGATTTCTAGCTCATTTCTTGATGAAAATAGTTCTGGTTTGATTTCCCATTCTTGAAATAAGTTGCTTAATCAGTTTCATTACAAAGATCAAGTTGTGACTGTTTGGTTTAAGCTGTAGCTTATTTTGAGCTTATCAATAAGCACTCTTTTGCTTATTTTTGAGCCTTAGCTTAATTCCTTGAACACACGTAGCTAAAATTGGATTTGAAGTCTTTTGCAAGTTGTTTCATCTGATTTGGTTAAGTAATAACTCAAACGAGCTTATTCTTTCTTGTGTCCCGTTTTAGCTTAAAATCTTTCCATAATTGCTCTTTAGTCCTTCCATTTTTAACAGTATTGTAAACTTGGCTAATCTTTCAAGTAATTAGGGTTTGCATAACTTTGGTCCCTGGACTTTGCAATTTGTTAAAATTCAGTTAGTAGTTTGTTAGATTGTTGCATTTTTAGTTAGTTTGTTATAGTTTTTGCATTGTTGATCCTTATAGTTTACTGTTTTGCATTTTTAGTCCCTATAGTTGTAGAATTTACATTTTGAGCATCTAACTTTCATAGAAATTACATTTTCAGTCCTTCTAGTTTTATATCTTGAGTCAGTTAGTTAGTTGATAGCTTGTAACAAACTTTGTAACTGATTTCCTTCAATAAAATTCAAATTCCATTTTTCCCGCCAATTTTGTTCTTCTCAATTCAGTTTGATTCTTGCTGCTGTTGGATATAATTGTTGCTGTTTGATGTTTGTTATGATCAACCATTGATCATAACTGACATTTGTGAAGTTTACCAGTTTGTTGATCACAATTCAGCCATTTCTTAGTTCCTATGGAGATTTCAAGCAGTTTGATTGATTCCAGTTGATTGTGGGTTGATTCTTGTTTATTTCTAGTGATAGGTGGTGGTTATCACTAGGGCAAGAGAGCTCAGCGCTCCTCTTCTTCCCAAAGGATATCTACATTAGGTTCTATAGTTCTTATTTTTGTTCCTCTAAACAGTCAACTGCCATGCTTTATTTTCCTAGTTTAATTCTGATTGCTGCATGATAAAGTTGTTAAGTAGTTGATGTTTGATTGATCTTTGTGAGTTTGTATCCTAATCCTGCCTGCTTGTGTTTTGGATTTGGATTTAGTTCTAGTTACTTGCATCATTTCAGTCATTATTAGCTTTGCACCTTAATTGTAGTTCTAGTTGTGATAATTGACTGCACTTAGCTCTAATACCTTTCATTTTGTCCATTGAAGTTAGATTGCTATAGCATTTGAATCAGTTTAATCCAATACTTAACAAGTCTTTGAAAAAGTTTGAAAGAAACAGTTAAAGGAGTGTTTGGTAGTAGATCAAAATCAGTTTTCAAGCATTGTGAATTGGTGTTGTAGAGTTCATTTCTAGTCCTTAGTTGATAACAAGTAGTTTAAAGTGATTTGCAAGTCAAATATAAAGTCAATCAGGCAAATGGCACTTGATTAGTTTGGGTTAGCCTTATTTCAGCTTTGGTTTGAAAAACTTGCCATTTTCATTTGCTTATTTCTCATTCATTCCTAGATGAAATTTCTTCAAATTTGTTTCCAGTCCTAGCTAATATCATATAGTTTTAGTTTCTAAAAGGAATTTACACAGTATCAGTTAATAAGCTGGTAATAAGCTTTTTGGTCCAAGTCTGAGCAATTCTCATTCTCTGAGATAAAGTAGCTACTGATTTCTTATATCTACAAATCTACTTCACAAAAGTCATGATTTTCTTTCACAAAAACGTTTAATAAGTGTTGAATATTGATTTTTGAGAATTTGAGCTTTTTCCAAAATCTGGTCAAACTTGGTCAACATAAGCTCTTTTGAGCTTATTTCAGATTTCTAGCTCATTTATTGATGAAAATAGTTCTGGTTTGATTTCCCATTCTTGAAATAAGTTGCTTAATCAGTTTCATTACAAAGATCAAGTTGTGACTGTTTGGTTTAAGCTGTAGCTTATTTTGAGCTTATCAATAAGCACTCTTTTGCTTATTTTTGAGCCTTAGCTTAATTCCTTGAACACACGTAGCTAAAATTGGATTTGAAGTCTTTTGCAAGTTGTTTCATCTGATTTGGTTAAGTAATAAGCTCAAACGAGCTTATTCTTTCTTGTGTCCCGTTTTAGCTTAAAATCTTTCCATAATTGCTCTTTAGTCCTTCCATTTTTAACAGTATTGTAAACTTGGCTAATCTTTCAAGTAATTAGGGTTTGCATAACTTTGGTCCCTGGACTTTGCAATTTGTTAAAATTCAGTTAGTAGTTTGTTAGATTGTTGCATTTTTAGTTAGTTTGTTATAGTTTTTGCATTGTTGATCCTTATAGTTTACTGTTTTGCATTTTTAGTCCCTATAGTTGTAGAATTTACATTTTGAGCATCTAACTTTCATAGAAATTACATTTTCAGTCCTTCTAGTTTTATATTTTGTTAATTGAATTTTGTTTGAATAAAAAAATTGGTATTTGCAAAATGTTTTACGTATAAGTAGTTTAATATTTTTCATTTTTAAATAGTGTTGTTTGAATTAGCATAGATTACCAAGCAAGCTTAAACAACCAAGAACAATTATAAATCCGATATTGGTTGGACTTTCTATTAGTTAAGAACTGAGAAAACGAACTGCATTATACTACATTTCAAATGGCGCCGCTGCCGGTTCTTTGACTACACGAGAGACTATCGATTGACGGTTTTCATTGGCTTTTGGGATCCGTTCACTTTGTGAACGTTATTTTTACGTATCATAAATCAAAAACAAATAAAAAAATCAAAAATATAAAAATATATAAAAACTAAAAAATTAACAAAACAATTCTTTTCCTAAAGAATTGACCAAAAAAATTAAAAAATCCAAAAAGCAATCTTTTTCCTAAGAGATTGCAACCAAAAATATATATTATTGGATTCTCTCGGTTTTTATGTACATATAGTATTTTCCTTTAAAAAACTCATAAATACAAAAATATTTTCCATATATTATTATAAGTAAATACGTATACGTATAAGAACAATCAATCTACATATCTTCCATAAGTATTGCCGAGGCAATACACCGTGTTGAGGGGCGCTCCGGTCCTTGACACGCGTATCGATCAAACAAAATAAAGCAAGAATAGATAAATACTCTCAATAAGCAACAATTCGAAGAATACGAACATTTAAGTGAATAGAAAGGCGATGTGCTATAAAATGCCATCTAAGGGTCAATAGGTACTTAAGTGCTTCGCGCCACCTAACCCCCCGTTCACTTGGGAGTATTCTAAGAAGGAAGGCTTCATTGAGGGTCTTGCACCCAAAGTAGTAACTACATATATTGTTATTTTCTTGTGGATATTTAATATTGAAATTCGAAGAGGATAATCCATTTCTCTTCAAAGTCACACGAGAGCTTCTCTCTCATTCCTCGTATTGAGTTGCATGCTCACTCGCGGGCGTGCACAAATACCGATTGGTGTACAACCTCTTCCTCCGAAAAGGAAGAAAAAGAGAAAGAGTAAGACCACCACCGTCCACCAAGCCGATCACGAGAATCGTGCTTTTTCACCACCACAAGAAGCCATGGCTATTGATAATCGTACTTTGTATGAACGTATGCAATCCAACATTCATGGATATGCTAGTGCCATTAAGATTCCCGACTTTCCCGCTAACACATTTGAGCTACATACATCTATGATCAATATGGTTGCTTTATCACCTTTCTTGGGAAAACAAAATGAGGATCCCCATGCTCACCTTAAGAGATTCCTTTCACTTTGCAATACCATTAAGCATAATGGGGTTCCACATGAGGTCATTAGATTGATGTTAGTGTCATTTTCCTTAGATGGGAGTGCTAAGCATTGGTTAGACACCCAACCACCCGATAGTATCACCACATGGGATGATTTTACCACTAAGTTTTTGAACAAATTCTTTCCTCCACAAAAGACTATGGCTTTGAGGAATTTAATTATGGGCTTTACACAAAAACCTAGTCAATCCTTTAGTGATGCTTGGGAAGAGTATAGTGAGTTGTTGAGGCGATGCCCTAACCATGGAATGGATGATGTAAACCAAATCAATACCTTCTATAATGGCCTTAAACCTCACCACCAAGATTCACTAAATGCTTCCGCGGGAGGGAGTATTCTTCTTAAAACATACCACGAGGCTTTGAACATTATTGAGACTAAGGCAATGGTTCAAACAAACAATCCATTTGAAGAAAAGGTTCATGTGATCCAAAACACTTCTCAAACTCCTTGTGACATCCAACTTCTTAAAGAGATCCTTCAAACAGTCAAACAAGGACAAGAAATGACTAATGACATGTTTCAAAATTTTAAGAGCATGACATTGAACAATTCCTCAAATAATGTGAATGCCATCACCATTTCTTGTGTTACTTGTGGAGGCCCCCATTCTTATGAACAATGTGATAAGGTGCAAGGGTATCAAGGGGAATGCTATGCTTACCAAGAGGAACATCATGAACACTTCAAGCCTAACATCAATCCAAATAACCTTTCTTACAAATCCCAAAATTACCTTACTCCACCCGGCTTCCCACCCCAACCACCCACCCAAATTCCACAAAATCCTCCTCAAATTTTAGCAAGGAATCAAGGGCAAAGACAACCATACCAAGGAAATAACTACAAGGCACCCAATCAATTTCAACCTCAAGCAAATACCTTTTATCCACCAAATCAAGGATTTAACTCCCAACCTTTACCTTTCCAACCTCAAGGTTTTCAAGGTTATGTGCCACAAGAGTTTAACACAATGGATCTTTTGCAAAAGATGAATCAAGAGAATGAAAGGAAATTCCAAGCTATGGAAAAGAAAATGAATGACCAATTCAATAAGGTTTTAATGGCGGTAACTCAAAGACCACAAGGGGCTTTACCTTCCAACACACAAACAAACCCTAGGGCCAATGTTAATGCTATTACAACAAGGAGTGGAACAACAACAAAGGATCCTTCACCTCCTAAACCTACTCTTGTTCAACCCACTTGTGCTCCTACTTGTGACAAGCCTTCTACTTCTACTCCACCTCCTCAAAATGCTCCTATTCACTCAAACATACCTTCTCAACCACCTCATACTTCTCCTTTACCTTCCACACTTCCCAATGAAGAGGCTAACAAAGATAAATCTTCCACCACAACACCTATTACACCTACACCAAAACCTACTCTTCCATACCCTTCAAGGTTGAAAAAGGACAAGTTAAAGAACAAAGATGACATCCAAGTCTCCAATTTCTTAAGGATGTTCAAGCAACTCAATATCAACATATCTTTTGCGGAAGCTCTTGCTTATATGCCAAAGTTTGCTAAGATGTTCAAGGATTTGCTCTCAAACAAAGAAAAATTGGTTGATTTGCCCAACACATCACTTAATGAAAATTGTTCCGCGGTGTTACTTAAAACCTTACCAACAAAACTTGGAGATCCGGGGCGCTTCTTGATACCTTGTAATTTTCCCGGTGTTGAAACTTGCATGGCTTTGGCGGATTTAGGGGCGAGCATAAATCTCATGCCTTTATCGGTTTGGAAACAACTATCTCTTCCCGAGCTCACTCCCACTAGGATGACTCTTGAACTAGCCAACCGAACCATAGCTCACCCCGTAGGTATAGCGGAAGATGTGTTTGTAGGTGTGGACAAGTTTACCTTTCCGGCCGACTTTGTAGTGGTCGATTATGACATGGATCCTAGAGTGCCTTTGATTGTTGGTAGACCGTTTTTGAGAACGGCTCGTACCTTGATAGATGTGGCGGAAGGAGAATTAATTATGAGAGTAGAGGATGAGAAAGTGGTGTTTAAGTTAGGGAAAGTTTGTGATAGAAAAGAGGTTAAGGAGTCTAGACCTTGTGAGACTATTAACATTGTGGATGTGCTAGATGAAGTGTGTAATGAACACTTTCATGATGCTTGTAAGAATGCTAGTGATGAGATTCCACATGTTGAAACCGTGGCCTCAATTGCTCCCTCTTTAACACCTTTTGGAGAGAGTGATTTCCTCTTGGAGGAATTTGAGTCTAACTTTCTTGGTGATGATGATTCTCCCATTAATTGGGAAGAAGATATTCTTACAATCCAAAAGTTGCTCAATGAGGACCCTATTCCTTCTCCTATTCCACAAGAGATTACCATTGAGGAACCTTCCATAGTAAAACCTTCCATAGAGAGTCCACCTCCCATTGAACTTAAGGAACTTCCATCCCACTTAGAATATGCTTTCTTAGAAGGAAAAGACCAATTACCGGTGATTATTGCTAAAGAGTTGAAAGAGGATGAGAAGGAGCAACTTATTGAAGTCCTTAAGAAACACAAGAAAGCCTTAGCATGGAAAATATCCGACATAAGGGGAATTGATCCACATTTTTGTACTCACAAAATCCTTATGGAGGATGACTATAAACCCGCCATTCAAAACCAAAGGAGAGTTAACCCAAAAATCCATGAGGTTATTAAGAAGGAAGTGATTAAACTCTTAGATGCGGGTATGATTTACCCCATTTCCGACTCTCCATGGGTTAGCCCGGTTCATTGTGTTCCAAAGAAGGGTGGAATCACCGTAGTGCCTAATGAGAACAATGAGCTTATTCCCACGAGACTTGTAACCGGTTGGAGAGTTTGCATTGATTATAGAAAACTCAATGAGGAAACTAGGAAAGACCATTTCCCGCTTCCCTTTATGGATCAAATGCTTGAACGCTTAGCGGGAAATGAGTACTATTGTTTTCTTGATGGCTTTTCGGGTTATTTCCAAATACCCATTGACCCTAAGGATCAAGAAAAGACCACATTCACTTGTCCCTACGGTACATTTGCTTACAAGAGGATGCCTTTTGGCCTATGTAATGCATCGGGGACGTTTCAAAGGTGCATGATGGCGATTTTCCATGACATGATAGAGCAAACCATGGAGGTTTTTATGGATGACTTTTCCGTATTTGGAAGCTCCTTTAGCTCATGTCTCACTAATCTTGAGAGAATGCTTAAGCGTTGTGAGGAAACACGTTTGGTGCTTAATTGGGAGAAATTTCACTTTATGGTGAAAGAGGGGATTGTTTTAGGACACAAGATATCCAATAAGGGATTAGAAGTTGATCGAGCTAAAATTGATGTGATTGCTAAGCTTCCCCCACCCACCTCGGTTAAAGGTGTAAGGAGTTTCTTAGGTCATGCGGGATTTTATAGGCGCTTTATACAAGATTTCTCTAAGATAGCTAGACCGATGACTCATCTCTTGGAGAAAGAGGCTCCTTTCATTTTTGATCAAGCTTGTTTAGACTCTTTTGAGACCCTTAAGGAAAAATTGACAAAGGCTCCCGTTTTGGTTTCTCCAAATTGGGAATTACCTTTTGAGCTTATGTGTGACGCTAGTGATTATGCGGTGGGGGCCGTCTTAGGACAAAGAGTTAATAAGCATTTTCAACCTATACACTATGCGAGTAAAACCATGACCGGTGCACAACTTCATTACACTACCACGGAAAAAGAGTTGCTTGCTATAGTATATGCTTTTGAGAAGTTTAGACCATATCTTGTGCTTTCCAAGACCATAGTGTATACGGATCACTCCGCTCTCAAGTATCTTATGACAAAACAAGATGCTAAGCCTAGGCTTTTGAGATGGGTTTTGTTGCTTCAAGAGTTTAAGATAGAGATTCGTGATAAGAAAGGGGCCGAGAATTTAGCGGCGGATCATTTGAGTAGACTTGAGCATCCTTTTCAAGGAGATTTCCCACATCAAGAAATCAATGAATCCTTTCCACTAGAGGAGCTCATGTCTATCTCTTCCCAAGAGGATGCCACACCTTGGTTTGCGGATATAGCAAACTATCTTGTGGGCAATGTGCTTATTGAGGGTCTTACTTATCAACAAAAGAAAAAGTTTCTTAAGGAAGTTAAGTATTACTTTTGGGATGATCCATATCTTTTTAGGCAATGTGCGGACCAAATCATTAGACGGTGTGTAGATGGGCCCGAGGCATTTAAAATCTTAGAGGCATGTCATAAAGGACCTACGGGTGGACATTTTGGGCCTAACTACACCGCCAAGAAAGTCTTTGATTCGGGTTACTATTGGCCTTCCATTTACAAGGATGCTCAAGAAATGGTGAAATTTTGTGATGTTTGTCAAAGACAAGGAAAAATTACACAACGTGATGAGATGCCACAAAATTTTATCCAAGAGTGTGAGATATTTGATGTATGGGGAATAGATTTCATGGGACCTTTTCCATCCTCTAAGGGAAACAAGTATATACTTGTGGCGGTGGATTATGTGTCCATGTGGGTGGAGGCTAAAGCCTTACCTACTAATGATGCTAGAGTGGTTGTAAAGTTCTTGAAACAATTGTTTGCAAGATTTGGTGTACCTCGTGCCATCATAAGTGATCGTGGTACGCACTTTTGTAATGATCAATTCACGAGAGTTATGAAGAAATATGGAGTGAATCATAGACTTTCTACCGCGTATCACCCTCAAACAAATGGTCAAACCGAGGTCACAAATCGTGGTTTAAAGAGGATTTTAGAGAGAACGGTGGGAGAGCATAGAGCTTCTTGGTCAGATAAGCTTGATGATGCTTTGTGGGCGTTTAGGACGGCTTTTAAAACACCAATTGGTTGTACTCCTTATAGGCTTGTCTATGGAAAAGCGTGCCACCTCCCATTTGAGTTAGAACATAAGGCATCTTGGGCTCTCAAGTGGGCTAACTTTGATTTAAACCAAGCCGGTTCACATAGGAAAGATCAAATCAATGAGATGGATGAGTTGAGAGCCAATGCCTATGAGAATTCTTTGCTATACAAGGAAAAGACTAAGAAATTGCATGATGCTAAGATCAAGAATCGTGAGTTCAAAGTTGGAGAGCCGGTTCTCCTCTTTAACTCAAGATTGAAGCTTTTTGCGGGCAAGCTTAAGTCGAGATGGTCAGGTCCATTCACTATTGCTCAAGTGTTTCCATATGGAACTCTTGAGTTGTCCCAACCCGATGGTCCAAATTTTAAAGTGAATGGTCACCGTGTTAAACATTACTTTGGGGAGGACATTTCAGTTGAAATGGTCCAAGAGGTCCCCATTTTCCCCATGAATTAATTCATTGAGGGACGAGTCAAGCTAGAGACTCATTAACTCAAGCATCGTATAACTAGGTTTAGAGTGTTGTAGGTTAGAAATAAAGGCATAGATTTGGAGATAAGTGTAGGGGAGACCTTCTTTTGTCTTCTTGATTGTTTGTAGGGTTGCTCACTCATCTATTGCTTTGGAGCTTATGGAGGAGGCCCTTGTATCCGGTTCACTTCGTTACTTTAGTGAATTTTCATTGACATCTTGTGCTTAAACATGATTTCACTAATAGTTGTCCTTTCCTTAACTTGGGTTAAGCAAAGTCTATTCATTGTCATAAGTGTAGGGGAAGTTTTTACACTTCCATGCTCTTAAACATTGAGGACAATGTTTAGCTTAAGTGTAGGGGGGTCTTCTATCGAAGTGACCTTACCTAGAACTTGTCATTGTCTTGCATGATAACATGGAAAAATGAATTTTTCAACATTTTTCAAGTTTTTGATCTACTTTGGCCAGCAAAAATATGCATTCATAGTTTTTGCATCAATCATTTTTCATTTGCATAACACACTTGCATTGTATATATTTCTTCTTTTATTTTTCATCCAAAATATATAAAAAGGAAAATATAATAAAACATGGTTTTAACAAATTTAGACTTCTTTGACATATTAGGCCCGTCATGGATATTTTGACTCAACCCGAGTTTGCTTATTTTAGCACTCTCTAGCTAGTATCCTTAACCATGTAGTCCTTCATTGGTCTATTAGGCTAAGCTTCCACCAATTTCATTCTTTGAAATTTTAAATTTGTGGAGAATGGGAAATGATAGAGTTGAAGCAAGTGTAAAAGGGCTAGATAGACTTCATGGCAATTACTTGTGGCTAAACCCTTCTCTTCTTTATCTCTACTTTCTTCGCATGTATATAATTGTTAATAAATAATCAAGTACGGTTTTAATTGGTTCGTAATCTCTTATGCATTTTTGGCTAATCATTTATGGTTGATATGAGTACGTCTTAAGATTCTAAGTTAGCACGTTTTATGTGTACTAGACTTATGTCATGCTCCATATTTAGCGGGTGTTTTTCCTTTTCTTCTTTGCAAATTTCTTGGTGAGGAATAAAGAAAAATAAGAGCGGCTTATGAAAAAAAATGAGTGGCTAGAAAAAAAAAAGAAAAAGAAAAAAAAATAATGCAAGACTCCCAAGAGGGGCAGTGTGGTGTTAATTATAGTGACTATTGAGTTCCAATATTACCTTGACGGGTTGCGGGGATTCAATAGATTGCTCCAATCCAATATTACCTTGACGGGTTGCGGGGTTGAAGATCCAAAATCTCAAAAAGATGCGGATGTAAATTATTGCGTGAGTTTTATTTTTCTTTCCTTAGCGAGTGTGTAGTTACTTATGAAAGCATGACATGAGGATTTTACACATAAGGCGAATGACTTATTACTCTTAATACGGACTTGTATTAATTGTGAGCGGTTTTTCAAGTAATGGATGAGAAGATTACTTAGGATTAAAACCGTGCTTCCTTATTTTTGGATTTTACACTTCTTATATTTCACACTTGAATAAGGACAGATTTGCCCACAAGCAATTTGCTCAATTAATAACCGGTTCCACATTTAATTGTCATGAATAAGTTGATGCACTTTTTACTTGTGAATGCAATGATTCCATTTATAAGCTTGGTATGGGGAAATTGAAACTTGAGGGTGATAAGTATCCATGGTATCCAAGCCCTAATCCAAGTCATTGAATTCTTTATGAGTTATTTCCATCAAAACCATTTCAAGAAAAATCAAAAAGATATAGATAGAATTGTATTTTGATTCATTGCATTATTAAAAGTCAAAATCATGCATCATCTAGTTTAGAGTAGTGTAGATGCATCTCATATGGCCAAGGTGGATTAATTATGAGGGAAATGTAAATTTTTAAGCCTTGAAATATAATATTGCATGAGGACATGACAATGTTCAAGTGTAGGAGAATTTGATATGAGCTTAAACTCATATCCTTTTATCAACAAATAACCCTAAAACACGAAGCAAAATACCAATTTATTTGGCAAAAACAGTATTATGTGGTATGTTTGTGTTTGTGTGCACTTGTGTAGGTAAGAAGATACATTTTCAAGCAAACAAGGAAAAATCAAGCTCAAATGGATGAAAAAGACAAAAGAGGATCAAAAGTGACAAGACTTTGAAGAATAAGGACCTATCTTGACAAGTTATGAAAGTTGAAGGACTAAAAGTGAAATAATGTAAAAGTCAAGATTCAAGTCAAACCTGGTCAACCATCAAGTCAACTCAGTCAAGGGATGATTTTGTTGAAGAATCAAAGTTAAAGGACCAAAAATGGTAAAAGAATGAAGATCCTAGCCTAAAACAGCAATCTGCCAAGAAGAAGGACTTGTTTTGCCAAGATTGAAAAGATATGCAAGTGTGATCCATGTGTCAAGATTTCAACCAATGGGAAGAGAGATATTGTTTCACATGGATTGCCATTTCAGCATAATAAATGTCCACTACTGCCGCCACATTTATTACAAGATCTTAACAGTTGTGATCCGTGTGACATATTTTAAGCCAACCAGAAACTGACACGTGGCGTCTTCTTCAAAAAAAAAAAATTGCCAGGATCGCGTTTTTGATAGAAGCAATTTCAGGGAAAGATATAAACACCAAAGATGATCGTTTTGAAGAGACGAATTCAATGGTACAACTCAATTAACATATCACTCATCCAATCAAAAACACCCAAATCATTGTTCATACCTTCAAAGTGCCAAATGCAGAATTTTCCACGTGGCAAGTTATTACTGGTTCTGACACGTCACTAACTCCAACTAACTCTCCTCTCATGCCTATAAATACCTAGTTTAGTCTTCATTTGTAGTTTGTAGCCTAATTTTGTAAAACACCTAGTTAAATTTTCCCTTTCCCTTTTTCCCTCAATTTTCCCCTAACTACTCAAGAGTCTGACAAACTCTTGAGTCAGTTAGTTAGTTGATAGCTTGTAACAAACTTTGTAACTGATTTCCTTCAATAAAATTCAAATTCCATTTTTCCCGCCAATTCTGTTCTTCTCAATTCAGTTTGATTCTTGCTGCTGTTGGATATAATTGTTGCTGTTTGATGTTTGTTATGATCAACCATTGATCATAACTGACATTTGTGAAGTTTACCAGTTTGTTGATCACAATTCAGCCATTTCTTAGTTCCTATGGAGATTTCAAGCAGTTTGATTGATTCCAGTTGATTGTGGGTTGATTCTTGTTGATTTCTAGTGATAGGTGGTGGTTATCACTAGGGCAAGAGAGCTCAGCGCTCCTCTTCTTCCCAAAGGATATCTACATTAGGTTCTATAGTTCTTATTTTTGTTCCTCTAAACAGTCAACTGCCATGCTTTATTTTCCTAGTTTAATTCTGATTGCTGCATGATAAAGTTGTTAAGTAGTTGATGTTTGATTGATCTTTGTGAGTTTGTATCCTAATCCTGCCTGCTTGTGTTTTGGATTTGGATTTAGTTCTAGTTACTTGCATCATTTCAGTCATTATTAGCTTTGCACCTTAATTGTAGTTCTAGTTGTGATAATTGACTGCACTTAGCTCTAATACCTTTCATTTTGTCCATTGAAGTTAGATTGCTATAGCATTTGAATCAGTTTAATCCAATACTTAACAAGTCTTTGAAAAAGTTTGAAAGAAACAGTTAAAGGAGTGTTTGGTAGTAGATCAAAATCAGTTTTCAAGCATTGTGAATTGGTGTTGTAGAGTTCATTTCTAGTCCTTAGTTGATAACAAGTAGTTTAAAGTGATTTGCAAGTCAAATATAAAGTCAATCAGGCAAATGGCACTTGATTAGTTTGGGTTAGCCTTATTTCAGCTTTGGTTTGAAAAACTTGCCATTTTCATTTGCTTATTTCTCATTCATTCCTAGATGAAATTCCTTCAAATTTGTTTCCAGTCCTAGCTAATATCATATAGTTTTAGTTTCTAAAAGGAATTTACACAGTATCAGTTAATAAGCTGGTAATAAGCTTTTTGGTCCAAGTCTGAGCAATTCTCATTCTCTGAGATAAAGTAGCTACTGATTTCTTATATCTACAAATCTACTTCACAAAAGTCATGATTTTCTTTCACAAAAACGTTTAATAAGTGTTGAATATTGATTTTTGAGAATTTGAGCTTTTTCCAAAATCTGGTCAAACTTGGTCAACATAAGCTCTTTTGAGCTTATTTCAGATTTCTAGCTCATTTCTTGATGAAAATAGTTCTGGTTTGATTTCCCATTCTTGAAATAAGTTGCTTAATCAGTTTCATTACAAAGATCAAGTTGTGACTGTTTGGTTTAAGCTGTAGCTTATTTTGAGCTTATCAATAAGCACTCTTTTGCTTATTTTTGAGCCTTAGCTTAATTCCTTGAACACACGTAGCTAAAATTGGATTTGAAGTCTTTTGCAAGTTGTTTCATCTGATTTTGTTAAGTAATAAGCTCAAACGAGCTTATTCTTTCTTGTGTCCCGTTTTAGCTTAAAATCTTTCCATAATTGCTCTTTAGTCCTTCCATTTTTAACAGTATTGTAAACTTGGCTAATCTTTCAAGTAATTAGGGTTTGCATAACTTTGGTCCCTGGACTTTGCAATTTGTTAAAATTCAGTTAGTAGTTTGTTAGATTGTTGCATTTTTAGTTAGTTTGTTATAGTTTTTGCATTGTTGATCCTTATAGTTTACTGTTTTGCATTTTTAGTCCCTATAGTTGTAGAATTTACATTTTGAGCATCTAACTTTCATAGAAATTACATTTTCAGTCCTTCTAGTTTTATATTTTGTTAATTGAATTTTGTTTGAATAAAAAAATTGGTATTTGCAAAATGTTTTACGTATAAGTAGTTTAATATTTTTCATTTTTAAATAGTGTTGTTTGAATTAGCATAGATTACCAAGCAAGCTTAAACAACCAAGAACAATTATAAATCCGATATTGGTTGGACTTTCTATTAGTTAAGAACTGAGAAAATGAACTGCATTATACTACATTTCAGTTTGAATAATCTTGAGAATCATGTGACTTTTCTTGGCGTTTTGTTGTAGCTGGCAAGGTGAAATTGCATCCAAGGGTTTATAACAAGCTTAAAATGTAAGCTTCAATGTGGATAGTTGGATTGCTGTCCAAGTTTTGGCAGTTTGCACAAGAGTGTAGCAGGGGAATCTTATGTGGGGTTGATGGGTGATGTGGCAAGTTATTTGTGAGTTGGGTTATGATTAAGGCAAGCTTAATCATTAATCTGGAGGTTTATGGGGTCTAATTACAAGTAATTAGTAAAAACCCAAATGTGTTCTTATGATGAACAGTTCATGTTTTGATCCGGTTTTGTGTTTAAATGTGGTGTTTAGCGCCACATTTATTAAAGTAATCAGATTAGTTTAAGTTGGTTATGAGTGGGAAGGTGATGTGGAGGAATGGCGGGATCTGATTGGATGAGGGGTGGTAGTGGGGCACGTGTCAAGCTCCCATAGGTCTAGGTATCTTATGTTGTCTGCCAGAAATAACCCATCATCTTTATAATTCCTTTCACTTGCAAATAAATAAGCCAAATCCGGATTTCATTTGTTATGGAAGTTTCATTTTTCACACTTTTGCCCCAAATACTTTTCCAAAGTATTTTTAGGGGTATTTCTTGCCAATTCATGATTCTTGAAGGGCTGATTTGGCATTTTCTTCAATGATAATGGTCCTGACTTGTTTGTTTGACTTCTTGGAGGACTGAATTTACCAAGTCATGATTAATGAGGGACCATTTTTTCCATTTCTTCAAAGTCAAGGGTCCTTTTGGTAATTTGACATTTTTAAAGGACCAAACTTGTAATTTCTTGTAACTTGAAGTCCTTCATGATATGTTTGATTTAGAGGAGGACTAGTATTGACAATTTAGTTTTCTTGAGGGACTAAAATTGCTAATTCTTCAAAGTGGAGGGCCCTTTTTGTAATATTGACAAACTTTAGGGACCAATCTTGTAATTATGAAGATACAAGGGTTTAAAGTGTCAATTCATCAATATTGGAGGACCCTTCTTGCATAATCTTCAAATCTTCAAGGGTTTATCTTGGAAAATCTTCATTAGGGCTTGGTTCAATGTGCGGCTTCGTTTCCCGTGTTCGTTTTTGTATGATTCTTGTGATCTTTTGTCATTTTCTCAATATCCGTACCTAAAATAGACAAGCAACAAACACAGGCATATATTTGGCCATTTTCATGATATTTAATGCATTTAAAGCCCTTTTTGGACGATGAGACTATGTATAAAAGCAGTCTCATCACTCCCCCATACTAAACCATTGTCGTGCCCTCACGCAATGCTAGAATAAAGTATCGTATGACCTCCAAAATTCATTTATACTCACTTTTATTGAATGATATACTAGCTACACTACTACTATTACTACTACTTGCGTTTTAGACATAATGTATGATTTTCATCGGAAAATGGGACGTTTTAGGTTCATAGAATAAGAACACGTGAATGCTTCGTTAGAAATAATTTCACCGTCCTCGATTTTCACCCCAATTCCATGCCAAGCGTGCAACGAGATCATTGTTATTATAAGTTAGTAATGTTAACACTACTCATATGCCCTAATCACGTACTTATCCTCCCATTATCCTAAGTTGTATCTCTTATATTTTATTATGTCTTGAATGTTTCACAAGGATACATTGTTTGACTTATGCGATAATAGAGATTTTGGTCTAAAAATAGAGTCCTAAAGGTGTAACCAAGACCATCAAATTAATAACCCCTCCTAATAGACAACGTTGTCAAAAAAATTAAGTCAACAAGAAGGATCGATAAACACGGTTTTATAACGGTTTTGAACATGAGACTTATTACCAAGACTTTTATACGCCCCTAACGGAAGGGCCTTATTATCATAGGTTTACCTCCATCTTTTATTCAACTTCACCATGAAGCTTTTATTATGACTTCGGTCTTGCCTTGCCTTTTATTATCCGCCTCATCGGTGGTTTTATTATGGCCAAAGACGTATATCCTCACGCTAAGGCGAATTTTGGATCTTTAAAGCTTCAAAGATTAAGGCTTGATTCACTTTCAATTTTGCATAGATTTTTCGGCCTTGTGAGCTTCAAATTGTTTGCTTGATTTAGGTGAGCACTTGAACTCTTATTATTGGGTAAAGCTTTCGATTATTCAGGTTGCCAATACTTCAAAACCGTGACGCTGGCGATACCTTAATGTCTTCCCAATTTAGTTACATGGAAGCTACTAGAAAAGACTAGAAACCAACAATCAAGACTAAACCGCTAAGTCAATATTTATTAAGCAAAAAATATTTACAAGCGAAGGGAGAATAAGCAAACAACGAGAACACATGAGTTTTTGGAAGAATACGAGTACCCTAAGTTTTGCATAGTAACTTATAATTAACTCTATTATTTCTCGTCCTCATTTAAGAGACTTAGCCTAATGTGAAGTTAAGGAATCGAAGCTAAGTGCTCAACACGCACGGTCGAGTCAAAAATTACTCTTATTCTCGCCATCGGAAAACCTACATTCGAGTCTTCAAACACTTATAAAACATGAGAAAATTTTTAAAATTTGGCCATTTTTAACCTTATTTTGCAACAAAACGATAAACAAAAAGATAAACTTTAGAAAGCGTGAAGGTTTGGCAAGACAAGTATCTATTCACCCCCCCCATTCTAAAGTTAAACATTGTCCTCAATGTTTCGAGTCTAGGGGTTCAAACACCCTCATACTAGAGACGTAGTCAAATGCCTAATCTAGCATGGAAATGGTGTAACCATTAAATTTAAATCCGTTTATTAAGTGTGCTATAAACCTAAGGTTAGAACATCAAAGGATATATCATGGATATTGAGAAAGTCTTCAAAGCAAACGATCGAGTGCTCCCATAAAACGAACACGAGAGGCTCCAATCATGAATATAATGATCATCTAAAATCCACAATTCACAAACAACCACGGAACAAAGGTTCGAAGGGAACAAATCCCCTAACATTACTACATTAGAAAGCGATAATATGTACATAGGATAAGCATGGGACTCCCCCACGAGGCACCTCATTTTTGATTACCGAGTCATGAGCTCGACTCGATCCCCTCAATACTAATTATCATTGGGGAAGGTAATTTGGTCGAGGTAGTTCAAGGATGGAACTTCCCCGCCAAAGTAGTGCTTCAACCTATGTCCATTCACCTTGAAATTAGGGCCATCATTTTGAGCTAGCCCGATGGTCCCATATGGAAAAACTTGAGTCACGGTGAATGGACCAAACCAACAGGATTTCAGCTTACCGGAAAAGATTTTCAAGCGAGAATTAAAAAGAAAAACTTGATCCCCAATGTTAAAAACCCGGTTTTTAATTTTTGAATCATGCAACTTTTTAGTCTTTTCTTTATAAATCAATGAATTTTCATAAGCAATATCCCTTAACTCATCCAATTCATTTAATTTCATTTTCTGGTGTTTTCCCGCGGTCTCCATATCATAATTACAATGCTTTAGGGCCCAATAAGCCTTGTGTTCCAATTCAATTGGCAAGTGACAATTTTTCCCATACACAAGCTTATAAGGAGTGCACCTAATGGGCGTCTTATGAGCGGTTCTAGAGGCCTATAAAGCATCGTCCAACTTATACGACCAAGATTGTCGGTTTTCCCCAATAGATCTCTCCAAGATCCTCTTCAACGCTCGGTTTGAAACCTCGACTTGCCCACTCGTTTGTGGGTGATAAGCCGTAGAAAGCCGATGTGTAACCCTATATTTTCTTTAGGACCCTTTCGAATTGGTCGTTACAAAAATGGGTTCCATGATCGCTTATGATCGCACGAGGGGTTCCAAACCGAGAAAACAAGCTTTTCAAAAACTTGACTACCATACGAGCATCATTGGTAGGCAAAGCCTTAGCTTCCACCCACTTAGATAGTCAACGGCGACAAGGATGTACTTATTACCACGAGATGATGGGAACAGCCCCATAAAGTCAATGCCCCAAACATCAAAGATCTCACACACTTGGATGATATTTTGTGGCATTTCATCTTTCTGTGAGGCTTTTCCTTGTCATTGGCATGAATCACACGACTTCACAAGTTCATGTGCATCTAGGTAAATAGTAGGCCAAAAGAAACCGGCATCAAAAACCTTCTTAGCCGTGAGATTACCACCG